>JAYESA010000019.1:119912054-120512054 GCA_036927795.1 Iris macrosiphon | reverse complement strand
ATGTGGTAACTTCTCTTCTTCGTTCCTAGCTTCGCAAAAAGTGCATCTGCTCTGCTTCGCGGCTCCACTGGCGACCTCAAACTCTTGCTCTTCTGGTGGTCAAAATATTACTCTGCCTCAGTGACAATCTATAGTAGCATGATGCCTACTCAATCAGTCCATTCCGAGTATAATATCGTATCCCGGAAGTGGCATGACGAGCAAACTGACGCTCAACTCTCGGCCTCCCAATGATACTCTCCGATCCTTGCAATAATCACGGAATAGGATAATGCCTTCTCCAGTCATGATCTTGCAAGTCCTATCTAATAGTTCCATCTCTAAATGATACTTAAGAGCATAAGATACATATACGAAACTATGGGAAGCACCAGAATCAAATAATGCAAGTGCTAGAATAGAATCGAGATAAACTGAACCTGCAATCATGTCTCCAGCTGGCTCGACCTCCTCAATCGTCATGGCGTATGCTCATCCCTTTGGTGCTCCTCTCTGTTGCTGCTGGTGCTGAGCAAACCTCTGCTGCTATGATGGAAGTGGAGGTCCCCTCTACTAGCCTTCTGGTATAGTAGGTACTCTGGCTGGTCCCATCTGAGCGGTTATTCCACCTTGATGAGTCTAAATAGATGAGCATCCCTAAGCTGATGTGCTGATGATCCACAGGATAAGCATTTACCAAAACTCTTTGTCACTACCACATTCTGAAAACAGGGGTATTTTCAAATTTTTACAATATTTAATATTATGTTAGTTATAGTTAATTAATTGCATGATAGTGTATTTGATTTAAATAATTTTGTGCGATGTGTAATTTAATATATAATTATATGCAGTGTTAATTATTTTATTTTAGCTAGCAGACTAGACCTATAAGCCCAGTAGACGAACCCCTGTCCGGATTATAGAATTCTGGATTTTATTATTTTATTTAGAACTTAATATTTGGAGATTGTAATTAATTACTGTATTTATTTAATATTTTGTGCATTGCCTTTGCTCCGATATTTGGAGCACTATCCAGACTTCTGTCTTCCAACAAATTTCACAATCTTGTCCTTGACATGCCCGCCTTCAATTCTGCTGTTTTTACAACTCATAATTATGCTCTTTGTGCATTATTTCTAGCCGCACAAAAATCGTCGCGGACGTTATTTTTATTTCCTATTTTTGTATCGTTGTGCGTTCCAATCGAAAATTGGAGGCCATCTTGACCTATTTTTTGTGCGACCCAAATTAGGGTAATATTCTGTTCTGAGTTTTCTTCAATATTGGTATTGATGACTTGACCTGATTTTGGCCCCAAGTACTCCAAATTAATTGTTGAACACAACTTGCATTTATTTATATTTAAATTGAGGATACCATTTTATCTGATCTTAAAATCCCAATTTAATTCCAGTGCCCTGCAAATTCAGCCCATACCCATCTTACAGTGTCCCCTGACCCTACAAAACATCGGACCCCGAATCGCCCGCCCAATTTTCGTCATTTCATGTGTTTGTGCAATTTCCCGAATTTAAGGGGCTAAGTTGCAATTATTTAATTGTAGGTGCCAACACCTAATTATTTTAATCAATGAGGGAGCCTATTAAAATTTTAATTTAAAAAACCCTCATCCCCCATGAATAATTTCTCATGTTCAATCCTAGCCATTCATTTGAAATTGGCCCATCATCACCCTACATCATTCCCTCTCTCTTCCTATTTAATGACTTGTACCCTCAAACCCTAATCTCTAGAAACCTAGAAAACACCACCTCACAAGCCTCCAAAATTCCCCAAGCCCCCACATCCTCTCTCCTACGTTGGAAACCTCTTCCTTTCTTCTCCTATTTTTCTTCTCTTCTTCTCCTTCTTCTTCTTCTTCTTCCTCTTTATTGTTTTTCTTTTTGAAGATTTAAATCTTCACAAGGGGGGGGGAAACCTCACCATCACCCTATACTGTAGCCCGGCCCCAGTGCTCAGACCTCCGGCGGCCGGCGAGCGGCCCGGCCTCCAGCCTGCGTCCGGCGGCTCTCCCCCATCAACCATCTCTTCTCCCCCATCAAGTCCGGCCCGGCGGCTTCTCCCCTCCGCCTTGCCGCGGTTGCTCCACCTCCATCACCACCCATAACCACCACCACCATCAACCATCGACTCCGGCAGTCCCGCTGACTGCTGCCCAGGCCGACCCCACCACCGGTCCAGCGGTCGCTGGCAGCCACCCCGCTGGCCATCCTCCCCCATTCCTCCTCGACACTCCTCCCGTCCGGCGCCGGCGGACCCTCTGCAACTCCGGCTGTGTTTCCCCATCAGCCGCTGCCCCTCCCCTCCGGCGTTCAAGCCCGGCAGCGCTGCTGAGCGAATCCGGCGGCCCCTGCTCCCCTCCAGTGAACAACTCCGGCGACCCCTCAGATCTCCGGCGACCCCTCAGATCTCCGGCGACCCCCTCTGTAAGCCCCTCTCTCTCTCCTTCCCTCTTTATATATATATGTAGATATATATATATATATCAAATATTTATGTATATATATATGTTGTTATATATTTAAGTAATGAGAATTAGTATATGTATATATAACCAATGTAATTGTATATATATAATTAATAAAATGTGTATGTTAAATTGTATATATAATTTAATATATTCGTATATGTATATGGTATTATTTTTATTAATTGATTAATAGTATATAAAATATTGGTATACGTATAAATATATATTCTTATATACTTAATATATTTTTAATAAAATGAGAATACATGTATATATGTATATATATTTTGTAAATGCGTGTATTAATATATATGTATATGAATTAATGTATATATATAAATGTATAGTATATATAAAATATATATAGATATAATAGTTATTTAGTTTATGTTAATACATAAATATGTATTAGTATATAATGTAAAGTGTATAATTGGTATATGTGTATACATGTATTATATATATATATATTTAGCATATTTTCAATATAAAATTGATTGGTAATGTATGTATTTTAAAATATGAATATCTATGTATTATTTATTTATTAATATTAATTGTATAAATATAGTATCATTTCTCTAATTGCACATAAAATACGTACTATTTTGGTATATGTACAAACCTATAGATGTATGTATTTTGGAAAAGTATGAATTTAAATTAATACTTTGGTATAAATATGTGTATGTTAATGTATACATAATCTGATAAATTGTAAAGTATTTATATTTAATTAATGTATTTTTGGCATATATATGAGTATACACTAGTATAAATTGAATATGTAATTTTAAAAGGTATATATAAATATATATATATATTGTAAATGTATTTAAATTTGGTGCATATATAAAATATTGCAAGTACAACTTTTTATGTTTATATATACATACAAGAATCATTTATTTTAAAGTATATATATTTATACATATATCTATAATTGCATTGAGGGATATTATATGTAATTAATTAATAAGATGTTATTTAAATATGTAGTCCTACTAGGCAACCCTAGTTGACTAGTGCCTGTTTGACATGGCCCTGAGGCCAGTGTTTATAGACTGTGTGTTAGCGTAGCATCTGATGCAAATATGGTTTTGCTTGTAATGTGTTATAGGACTGTTGGTTTTACCCAGGGGATACTCTGGAACAGGACATCCATAAATACCAGCTAAGGACCCGAGGCAAGTACATTCTCTGATAATTTCCAATTCTTGATAATTGCTATAAGTTCAATGATCTTGAAATGTTACAACTGAATCTTTGACACTGTGCTATACGGACTAGTATAGCCTGGATCTGCAGTCATGAGATGTTACCTTGATTATCGTATTGACATTGTACACGACATGTATATTAAACCTCGTACATGATAGATTTGACTTGCTCGTGTATCGTGACGTGTCATGGTTGGATCCACAGTACTAGTTGGGGGCGGGGAAGTAGTTAGTAAGAAATGTGATCATAACCTCTTATTGTAGTATATAAAAATTGTAAGTGTTAATCATGCTCTTCACCCATGATTCGCCAGGCCCTGTAGCTACTGTACATGTTCCCAAGCCGATCACATTTCGAAACTACTATTTCAAACACCTAGAATAGATTACAGTTCTCTATTTTTAATCATATACTACATCACCCGTATATGATACTGTACCTTGTTCTTCTATTTTTTACATGCACTGACTGTACCATATTGCCTATTGCCTGTCTCTTTACATTGCCTGTCTCTCTTAAACTGTCATTACATTTTCTTCTCAGTAGCTAGCATAACATGTTTTATTCTATTATAGACATTATCAATTAATGGAACTGTTATTTGAGATTGTGCTTTGCTCCTTCCTGACTGGAAATATTTTTTCAGACTATGCCTTAGAGGACCGCTGTCCGACACTTATGGTGAGTAGCTGCAGACTTGATAGTAGTTGTGATTCCAGGAGGTCTAGCTGGAAATTATTATTTATTGTTAGTTCTTTCAGTAGATCTTTTGGGTACCGGATTTGTCTCCGGCATTTTGGTGAGACTTGGATATTGTTGAGTTAAGTTATTACTTGTGGACTTGTGTTGTGTTTAATTTCAGTTTTGTTGGATATCTTATCGTGCTGTCGTCCTGTGATTGAGTATGTGTTTATTTCATTGTGTTATCCGTATCTCCTTATGGAGATTGGATGCTTGTGTGAGATTGGCTAGATAGAATCAAGACCTAGACAGCGTTCTACCGCCGATGCTGCGGCGTAGGCTGGACGTACCCACGCACTCGTGCCCCTAAACCGGGTGCGGGTCGTGACACGTTTTTAGTGGTGGCCCATGCAGGTCAGACTTCGCATTTAGAGCGATGTCGTAGTAGTGTGGCATCTTTGTTACACTATTGCGTGCCTGCTATAGGACATAGGACCTAGGATACTAGGATAAGAGAGGATACTCAATCACAATTATTTGAGAGATTCCTGGGACGACCCTTGAGAATCTCATTATAAATTCTAATTTAAATCCTTCCTCCTTGTTTTTGTCCGTTCTCAATCATTGATATTGAGTTTTGATTCTTGTTGACCAGTTGTTAACTTTAATTCTTGGTATCGTTGTGGAGTTTTGATTTTATATCGAGATGAATTTTATGGGCTAAAATTTACGGTATCATCTGATGACATATATTGATGAGGACAGTGAGAAAGGTAAAACGTCTACTTTAGTTATGGAACCTAGAGTTTATCGCAGCCATTCTAGCTGTCGTGACGAGAACGTAGGAACCTAACTTGGATGTACACACTTTAGTTATGAGATTTAGAGTTTCTCGCAGCCATACCGGTTGGCGAGGCGAGGATTCTAGATGACATGATTATAGAGTTGCATACCTTAGTTACGGAACCTGTCGTTATCACCTCTATGCTTACTGGCGTGGCGAGGATTCTGTGTGTCATGATTTCTGGCAGACGTGTATGATTATCAGGTTGTATCTTAAATTGGTTCTTAAAATATCATCTCAAGACTTAGCCATTTTGTTATTCCAGGACTTTGTTCCATCGCTTCTTTTCTTTACTAGCAGTAAAGATACCTTCCGTCCTTGATCCAATTCCTTTTGAGCTTATTCCTTGTTAGTATGATAATTAGTGACTTGCAATTTGGTTGTGTCTTGTATTAGTTGACTGAGTGTGACTTGTGAGATTGTAAGTGTTCCTAGTTGGATATTGGAGCATTAGGCATTAATCTAGGGATACCCATAGCATAGTACCTTGTAGCAATAGTTCTATGATAGGTGTTATTATAATTAGTATTGGTATTATAGAAAGTGCAAGTGATCGTGATTTGTAATAAGTTGGACGAGTTAATCTAAGGATGAAGCTAGCGTTACCATACCAATAGTGCTAGTGATTCTACATCAAATATTTGTTGAGCAAGGTGCAAATGACAGTAAGTACTTCGTGGGATGACAAACAGATTGGGGTATTAAGTAATATAGATAGAAAATTATTGAAGAAAATATGTGAGATGATAATTTGGATTATTGGAAATGATAGTACAAATAATTCGGACAGTACAAATTTCGTACGCAGTTGAGGTTGTAAATAATTAGTGTATTAGTGTGCACCTTGAGTATTAGAGACTGTGAGTAGTATCTGTATACTTGTGGATTGAATTATAATTTGTAGAGTGGAAATGAACTTAAAAATTTTTGAATTTTTGAGGAGATGAGATTTATGTTATTAAATTTTGAGTATTCGAATTCAATTCAATAAACATAGTCAAGGCTATAAGGATTTTAAAAGTGATTAAATTTTCTTCGATATTTGAGTATCTGATTTTGAAGAGGTATATGCAATTTATTTTGTTGATCGAGGAGTTAAACCTTGACGATTATTTCGAGGATTAACTTTATGGTAGATAAGAGATGAATATTAATATACGAGTAGATGATATACATGTATAAGGATCTGATGACTTGAGTATGATTGAGATCTCACTGCCAACTGATTTGGGTGTCAATCTAGGGTGGTATTAGAGAGAGCAGTACTTAGTATAGTATGTTGCAATTGATATGCACTTGCGTGATAAGAATAACTAGTATCAACTATTGCAGTAGGTAAGGAAGCTAGCAGTGAGTATGCTTGTAGTAAAGTGTGGTACCTAAAGAGATAGAGGTATCAAACTTTCCATGCATCATTTGACCTATGGTTATGTTAGAAGATATTGCAAGTAATATATTAGCAGGTTCTTTCTCTTCTTTCCTCATGTTCTTTTTGTCTTCTGATTGATTGATAACTTAGTACCGTAGCTTATATGCATGATTTCTTGTTATAATGTAGTTAGTAGTACCCCTGATACAGAGACTGCAATACCATGACAAAAGACACCATGATCATACATAATCCCTTTAGGTTGCATGTTGTATGAGTGTAGGTAGAATTCTCTTAGACTTTGATTGTTGAGGATTTAACTGTAATAAAGATTAACGAAGAGGTTATGACTTGACAAAGAGAGACAAGGTGCCTAAAATTTTGAGGAAAAATATTAAATTAAATAAAGAGTTGGGAATTTAATATGGCGTAATTGAAGTTTTGTTAAATCATTGATTTTTGAAAATTTTGAAATGATTGAATTTATCATTGAATTTGAGGAATTTAAGGAGGCCATCGATATAATTATTAGACTGCAAGTTGTGAACTTATATTTTGAATATTGTATTGAAGGTTCCATAAGTATTACATCGTTGCATATTAGGAAAAAAAAAAAAATCGAGGGATAAAGAACACAAATGGATTAGTGTTAAATTCAAATTTGGGACGAGATTCAATTTTTAAAATATGCACTGATTGGATTTCAATTAGAGGATTGAATATTAAATTCTTGCATTCCGTTATTAACTTAAAATTTGGAGGATATTGTGATAAGAATGTGATTTGATTTATTTTTGAAGATTTTTAGGGATATGATAATTATAGAATTTTTGAAAGAATTTATTGTGAAATAACAATATGGAGTAGTTCATGATTATATGATTTAAAGAATTTAATTTTGATGGTAGTAAATACATAAATAAAACAATCGAGGATTTAAAAATTTGAGGATAATTATTGATTTAAATAAATAGTTAAGAAATTAACATGGCATAATTGGTGGTTTATTAATTCCAGGAAAGATTTAGACATGTTTAAGTTGGTTATTAATTTGGAAATTTGGGAGATTTATCAATGTATTTATTTAATTGCGAGTTATGAATTTTGAACTTTATAATTGGATATAACAATTGGAGAATCCTTAAATATCATATCGTTGAGTTTAGAGGAGTGGATATTAAAATTCCGGGTATTGAATTATAACTCAAAACTTTCAAGAAATTTTTGATGGACTTTGATTTACTTTGAGGATTTTCAGGTTATACAACAATTCTAGAATTTTGAAATCGCGAAAGGACCTTGTGGATTATTAATTGATTCATGGTTGATGAAGAAAATTTGAGGGAAATAATAATGTGTATGATTAAACACTAATATGAGGATTTTAAATTTCGAGGACGAAATTCTTTTAAGGTGGGTAGACTTGTCACTACCACATTCTGAAAACAGGGGTATTTTCGAATTTTTACAATATTTAATATTATGTTAGTTACAGTTAATTAATTGCATGATAGTGTATTTGATTTAAATAATTTTGTGCGATGTGTAATTTAATATATAATTATATGCAGTGTTAATTATTTTATTTTAGCTAGCAGACTAGACCTAGAAGCCCAGTAGACGAACCCCTGTCCGGATTATAGAATTCTGGATTTTATTATTTTATTTAGAACTTAATATTTGGAGATTGTAATTAATTACTGTATTTATTTAATATTTTGCGCATTGCCTTTGCTCCGATATTTGGAGCACTATCCAGACTTCTGTCTTCCAACAAATTTCACAATCTTGTCCTTGACATGCCCGCCTTCAATTCTGCTGTTTTTACAACTCATAATTATGCTCTTTGTGCATTATTTCTAGCCGCACAAAAATCGTCGCGGACGTTATTTTTATTTCCTATTTTTGTATCGTTGTGCGTTCCAATCGAAAATTGGAGGCCATCTTGACCTATTTTTCATGCGACCCAAATTAGGGTAATATTCTGTTCTGAGTTTTCTTCAATATTGGTATTGATGACTTGACCTGATTTTGGCCCCAAGTACTCCAAATTAATTGTTGAACACAACTTGCATTTATTTATATTTAAATTGAGGATACCATTTTATCTGATCTTAAAATCCCAATTTAATTCCAGTGCCCTGCAAATTCAGCCCATACCCATCTTACAGTGTCCCCTGACCCTACAAAACATCGGACCCCAAATCGCCCGCCCAATTTTCGTCATTTCATGTGTTTGTGCAATTTCCCGAATTTAAGGGGCTAAGTTGTAATTATTTAATTGTAGGTGCCAACACCTAATTATTTTAATCAATGAGGGAGCCTATTAAAATTTTAATTTAAAAAACCCTCATCCCCCATGAATAATTTCTCATGTTCAATCCTAGCCATTCATTTGAAATTGGCCCATCATCACCCTACATCATTCCCTCTCTCTTCCTATTTAATGACTTGTACCCTCAAACCCTAATCTCTAGAAACCTAGAAAACACCACCTCACAAGCCTCCAAAATTCCCCAAGCCCCCACATCCTCTCTCCTACGTTGGAAACCTCTTCCTTTCTTCTCCTATTTTTCTTCTCTTCTTCTCCTTCTTCTTCTTCTTCTTCCTCTTTATTGTTTTTCTTTTTGAAGATTTAAATCTTCACAAGGGGGGAAACCTCACCATCACCCTATACTGTAGCCCGGCCCCAGTGCTCAGACCTCCGGCGGCCGGCGAGCGGCCCGGCCTCCAGCCTGCGTCCGGCGGCTCTCCCCCATCAACCATCTCTTCTCCCCCATCAAGTCCGGCCCGGCGGCTTCTCCCCTCCGCCTTGCCGCGGCTGCTCCACCTCCATCACCACCCATAACCACCACCACCATCAACCATCGACTCCGGCAGTCCCGCTGACTGCTGCCCAGGCCGACCCCACCTCCGGTCCAGCGGTCGCTGGCAGCCACCCCGCTGGCCATCCTCCCCCATTCCTCCTCGACACTCCTCCCGTCCGGCGCCGGCGGACCCTCTGCAACTCCGGCTGTGTTTCCCCATCAGCCGCTGCCCCTCCCCTCCGGCGTTCAAGCCCGGCAGCGCTGCTGAGCGAATCCGGCGGCCCCTGCTCCCCTCCAGTGAACAACTCCGGCGACCCCTCAGATCTCCGGCGACCCCCTCTGTAAGCCCCTCTCTCTCTCGTTCCCTCTTTATATATATATGTAGATATATATATATATCAAATGTTTATGTATATATATATGTTGTTATATATTTAAGTAATGAGAATTAGTATATGTATATATAACCAATGTAATTGTATATATATAATTAATAAAATGTGTATGTTAAATTGTATATATAATTTAATATATTCGTATATGTATATGGTATTATTTTTATTAATTGATTAATAGCATATAAAATATTGGTATACGTATAAATATATATTCTTATATACTTAATATATTTTTAATAAAATGAGAATACATGTATATATGTATATATATTTTGTAAATGCGTGTATTAATATATATGTATATGAATTAATGTATATATATAAATGTATAGTATATATAAAATATATATAGATATAATAGTTATTTATTTTATGTTAATACATAAATATGTATTAGTATATAATGTAAAGTGTATAATTGGTATATGTGTATACATGTATTATATATATATATATTTAGCATATTTTCAATATAAAATTGATTGGTAATGTATGTATTTTAAAATATGAATATCTATCTTTTATTTATTTATTAATATTAATTGTATAAATATAGTATCATTTCTCTAATTGCACATAAAATACGTACTATTTTGGTATATGTACAAACCTATAGATGTATGTATTTTGGAAAAGTATGAATTTAAATTAATACTTTGGTATAAATATGTGTATGTTAATGTATACATAATCTGATAAAATGTAAAGTATTTATATTTAATTAATGTATTTTTGGCATATATATGAGTATACACTAGTATAAATTGAATATGTAATTTTAAAAGGTATATATAAATATATATATATATATATTGTAAATGTATTTAAATTTGGTGCATATATAAAATATTGCAAGTACAACTTTTTATGTTTATATATACATACAAGAATCATTTATTTTAAAGTATATATATTTATACATATATCTATAATTGCATTGAGGGATATTATATGTAATTAATTAATAAGATGTTATTTAAATATGTAGTCCTACTAGGCGACCCTAGTTGACTAGTGCCTGTTTGACATGGCCCTGAGGCCAGTGTTTATAGACTGTGTGTTAGCGTAGCATCTGATGCAAATATGGTTTTGCTTGTAATGTGTTATAGGACTGTTGGTTTTACCCAGGGGATACTCTGGAACAGGACATCCATAAATACCAGCTAAGGACCCGAGGCAAGTACATTCTCTGATAATTTCCAATTCTTGATAATTGCTATAAGTTCAATGATCTTGAAATGTTACAACTGAATCTTTGACACTGTGCTACACGGACTAGTATAGCCTGGATCTGCAGTCATGAGATATTACCTTGATTATCGTATTGACATTGTACACGACATGTATATTAGACCTCGTACATGATAGACTTGACTTGCTCGTGTATCGTGACGTGTCATGGTTGGATCCACAGTACTAGTTGGGGGCGGGGAAGTAGTTAGTAAGAAATGTGATCATAACCTCTTATTGTAGTATATAAAAATTGTAAGTGTTAATCATGCTCTTCACCCATGATTCGCTAGGCCCTGTAGCTACTGTACATGTTCCCAAGCCGATCACATTTCGAAACTACTATTTCAAACACCTAGAATAGATTACAGTTCTCTATTTTTAATCATATACTACATCACCCGTATATGATACTGTACCTTGTTCTTCCATTTTTTACATGCACTGACTGTACCATATTGCCTATTGCCTGTCTCTTTACATTGCCTGTCTCTCTTAAACTGTCATTACATTTTCTTCTCAGTAGCTAGCATAACATGTTTTATTGTATTATAGACATTATCAATTAATGGAACTGTTATTTGAGATTGTGCTTTGCTCCTTCCTGACTGGAAATATTTTTCCAGACTATGCCTTAGAGGACCGCTGTCCGACACTTATGGTGAGTAGCTGCAGACTTGATAGTAGTTGTGATTCCAGGAGGTCTAGCTGGAAATTATTATTTATTGTTAGTTCTTTCAGTAGATCTTTTGGGTACCGGATTTGTCTCCGGCATTTTGGTGAGACTTGGATATTGTTGAGTTAAGTTATTACTTGTGGACTTGTGTTGTGTTTAATTTCAGTTTTGTTGGATATCTTATCGTGCTGTCGTCCTGTGATTGAGTATGTGTTTATTTCATTGTGTTATCCGTATCTCCTTATGGAGATTGGATGCTTGTGTGAGATTGGCTAGATAGAATCAAGACCTAGACAGCGTTCTACCACCGATGCTGCGGCGTAGGCTGGACGTACCCACGCACTCGTGCCCCTAAACCGGGTGCGGGTCGTGACACTCATCTAGCAATTCTCTCTAATATGTCCTATCTTCCAGCAATACGCACACTAGGCAACGAGCTGATTCTGTCTCTATGGCTGCTACTGGATGTGTCCTCAAACTGGTATGTCTGGTGCTGCTGATGTTGCTGCTGGTACAGCCTCTGTTGTTGTTGAAAGTGTAGGTGCTTGGCCGGTCCTGTGTTACCACTTATTCTTCCAGAAGTATCGCATCCTCTCTTGGGCCTAAGGTCCAAGTCATCTTCCATAATCTGGGTATCTATCAGAATACTCTCAAATATAGTAGTGCGTTATCCCAAAGTAAGAGACTTGGTCTCTCTATTCAATCCCTTATTGAATTTTTGGGCTCAAACGACAAAACTCTATGGCATATTCGTCGACTGACATGCTTCCTTTGACCAAGTCATGGAACTGACTTTCCAATGCTCCCAAAGCTACGTCAGGAAAGAACTTCTCCTTGAAGAGCTCCTTGAAGTCCTCCTAAGTAAGTCCTCTTTCAGTAAGTCTCGGCTTTGTACGATACCATGTCAATGCGATGTCAAACATCTGACTGCCAGCAGCCTCGATCTGAAGAATCTCCAAAATTTATGCCAAATGCAAGTTTCTCTCTATATCCTTTAGCCACTCGTCAGCGTAGAGTATCCCTTCGGTGACTTTGAACTCTCGAGGCATCATCCTATTAAAGTCCACTATAGTACCTGGCCTCTGGTGCTGTTGGCCAGGATGCTGCTGGTGTTGTGCTACTCTCTCTACAGCTTAGAGAGCCACTTGATTAGCATTCTCCATGCTCTCTCTCATCTGCTCTGTCTGTGCCTGGTGCGCTTCTGCTTGTACCCTCTGAGCCTCAGCTTGAACATGCTGAGCTTCTGCCATCACTCTCTGGGCCTCTAATATACCTTGTATCAGTGTGAACATATGTGCCCCGTCAGTGGGCATACCTTCAGGAATCGGTGTAGGTGGTGGTGGAAGGTTGTCTATCACAGCTGGGGCAATCCTCTGAACAGATGGTGGAGGAGGAATCCCAATAGCTGCAGATACTCCCATATAAACAGGAGACATAGGAGGAACTCCAGATGTTTGTTCGTTAGGTCGAGAGGTGGCAGACCTCTCTGAAGCTGCTGCTCCCAATCTCAAGGACCTAGTCTTCGGCAGCATCCTGAAGACAGACTGAAAGGAATCAATTAAGGTAATAGATACGATACCATCAAGGAAGGACAGTAAAATTCTAAAGGAAGTAATTATTCCAAATAGCATTGTAAGATCATAAATTTCCTAGTTGTGATTGAGCATACTCTCATCCTAATCCTATGTCCTATATCCTATTGCATGCTCGCAGTAGTACAACTAAGTCGTCGTACTACAACGACACCGCACAACTTGCGAAGCTGGACCTGCATGGGCCACCACGAAAAACATGTCACGACCCGCACCCGGAATTTGGGTATGAGTCGGTGGTACGTCCAGCCTACGCCACAGTATCGATGGTAGAACGCTGTCTAGGTCTCTATAATACTATCATAACTCACAACATGTCAATGATATCAACTCCATAAGGAGGACAATAAAATAAACTACTCTCAACAACTCATAATGTATACTCAATCACAATAACTATAAGAATATAAATGGCACGATAATAGATAAAAAATAATGACATAAGTCAAACACAATGTCTCAATAGAGATAAACTACAATCTAGCTGTCCAACATAAATAGTCTCCACAATGTCTTAAATTAAACTCAACATAAGTCTCGACATAAACTCAAAATAAACCTCAAATACATAAAATAAATGCTATCTAATTAGCTGTAGGTAGTGTATCCTCTTAAGGAAGGGACTCCTCTAAGATCTCTGGTGTGTAGTCTTCATCTATACCTGGTCCATAGTGTATAGGACATAAATCCTCAAGATCCTCTGAAAAAATATCCAATTAGGATTGGAGCAAAGTACAAGCACTAACAGTAGTTCCATGTATATTGACAAAAACTATAATACAGTGTAAAGAAATACAAGATAGATATAAATACTGGCAATAAGAAATACTAGAGATAATAGAATACTGAAAATAGAAATACTGGAGAATATATCATCATCAATGGTATACTAGCAATGAACAGAAATATAGGTGCATGCTAGAACAATGAACTGGAATATAAGTGAATGCTAGAACAATAACTAGAACATAGAGAAATGCTAGATCAATAAACTAGAAATACATATATAGAATGTCTAGCTAAGTATGTGAAACATCAGCATATCATGTGATCGGCTTGGGACTGATCAGGCTTGCTATGTATGCTTAGCTATAATTTATGTAAGGTCAGGCTAACCATCCGGATAGCTATGATGCGAGCAATAGTCAGGCCAATCATACATAACAGGTTATGAGGCATGTAATGGTCAAGCTGCACCGACGTGAGGTATAGGTGATCTATGATTCATGTATAGTTGGGTATGATCATATAATCTACTAATATTTCTCCGTCCCCAGCTAGCACAATAAATTTCAATCACGACTCCTCGTGACCGGTCTCAATGATGCCAACTCGTGTATACATAGTGTCAAAATCATGTACGTTATACAACTAGAATCATAGAGATGATCAACATAATAAAAACTATCAGAGAATGTACTCATTTGTGGTCCTCTGCTGGCAATACCAAAATCTTATTTCTAAAGTCATTTAATAATAATACAGCGTCAGTCGTTACACTAACACACAAACAAATATAAATACACTGAACTCAGAGATTATGCTAGTGTGACACTAGTTAATTAGCAGGGTCGAATGTGCGTCTAACTGCATGAGTGTCAAGTCTTAATTGATGTGCATAATCAGACAGTCAACTTACTAACACATGTTTAAGCCAGTACGTTGGTGTACACAAGGCAGTCAACTCACAAATTCTCAGGGTCATACAGTCAAATGTAAATACGGGATATCTATACTTAACCTTGGGTCATACAGTATATATATATATTATAGTCATAACTATTACTAACAATTGATTACCTATATATATATATCCATATATTCATATATATATATCAAACTTATATTATATGCATACGCACACACACATACAAGTTACTAGGTTTATTTGTATGGTCTCTTGCAATCAACATCTAACGAAATTTGTCATGAAATAACATGCTAAATCCTAACAATATTTCCACATGCACAAAATCACAAGAGAAAGTACTTCGAACCTTGGCCTCGGCGTGCATGTGCATGAGGGGTGTATTCGACATCGAGGTGGTGCTCGATCGTATCACGGATAGGGCTCGGCTGCTCTTGCTATTGTCCGGCGTGCTCAGGCGAGGTCGTCGGTCCGGTCCAGTCGCTGTCGAGGGAAGTCAATGCTCGCGGTGAGGATGACGGCAGTGCTGGTGATGTTGACGATGAAGATGATGGAGGAAGGAGGTTCAGCGGTTGGGCCGTGCTATCGAGAAGGAGGAGAAGGAGGAGGAGGGAAGTAAGGTCGAAGGAGGTTGGGTGTATTCGATGTACACTGGCTGCTCATGCGAGATGGTAGAGAAGGGAAGGGAGACGGGATGATTGATATTCAGGCGGTCGGGGTGGTCGAGTTCGCCGGGTTTAGGCGAGGTCATTGTGTCGTCGAGGAGGGGCTGACAGGCTGTTGGGTGGTACTGGCGACGGTGATGGTGAAGTCGAGAACGGTCCGGTCAGGGCTCCAACGAGTAGGGATGAGGGTGGAGGCGATGAACAGGAGAGGGGGAGAAGTTGGGTTCGACTAGGTTTAGGTTTTGGTGGTGATGAAGAAAAATAAAGAAAAAACTATATATATATGTAGGAAAATAGGGTTTGATGTTAGCCTAGGAAGTTGGGCCGGTTGGCACAACTTAGGATTTGGGTTTGGCTTTCTACATGTGGATATTTTAAAGGGCTATGATGGTTTTGTTTTTAAAAATGGGTGGCTAAGATTGATGAGGGGTTGATGTTGAGTGTTGCACACTCCAAAACTATAGAGAAAATTTACATGACCGGTCAATAAAGAAAATTAATGTTTCTTCATGTGTTTGGTCCAATGGGGTGGACACCTCAATGCACTTTACATATAAGTCTCCAACAATTAGAAAATTGTACAAGTGGAGTTTTTGCATTAAATTAGGTCCTTACATTAATTTAATTAAAATTAATATAAATGGTGTTCTAAAATTAATTGGAATTACATAGGGTTAAAATTAGGTGGGACACAAGTGTCATGGATGTAGAAGACTCAGAATAGAATATTGTCATAATTTGGGTTGCACAAAATGGGTCGAGATTGTGTCTCCAATTCTGTTTGGAACGCACAATGATGTAAAGTTGGATTTATTTGGAATTAGATATTATCGTTTGCGATGAACGTTGTGCGACTAAAATGAAGCACAAAAGGGCGTAGTTATGAGTTACACGAAGATCAAAATAGATGACTGGCACGTATAGGACAAGGGTATAAAATTTGTTGGAACATAAAAGCTAGTGTAGCGCTCCCAATAACCAAGCAACGGTAAGGTATAACAATCAAATAAAATTATAGCAAATTAAATATAATCCCTTATATTAACTCCCAAAAATGTCAATTAATGTCCATAGTCCTATAATTGGTCAGGGGCTAATCTAGTAGATTTCTAGGTCTAGTTTACTAACTCATGTATTTAAGGAACACTATAAATAATACATATATATGAATATATCATGCAATATATTAACACCTTAAGTTAAATAAATGAAAAGACGAAAATATCCCTATTTTGGAATGTGGTAGTGACAGCCTAGCAAGACAATATAATCAGTGGTGCACATAACTAACGGACGTGCTTATTTTATGGCATGGACGAGAGGCCTCCACACCAGTACATTTAATGTACTAACAATAAACCAGATTGCATGTAGGGTGCCGGAAGAACTTGCACAGTTTTGAAGATCCCTTTACGCACTGAGGCACCAGATCGTACTTGGCGTCTTTGAGTGTGGCGCACAGACCTGAAGCTCACATATACGAGACATAATATTTGGGAACCTCAACATCCAGAGTATTTGATTCAAGTTTTAAGCCTAAAGGCATATTCATTGTAAGGAGAGAGAGAGAGAGAGCTTGAGCTATTATAATTCTGGGACTAGCGTCGCTTATAATCTTTACTTCCTATCAATAAAGAGCTTATTTTTTGTTTAATACATGTGTTTATTCAAATGTTTCTGCCATAACGACTCTGCAAAGTAGTTATCAATCAGCCATTATGGTATTTACCTTGCATGGAGGCAACTCCAGGCTCGTATGACATCACGTCCTGTTGGGAACGATTGTCCCATAGGAGCATTGGTACGGTAATTTGTGTCCAGCGAGGGCGATTGATCTTGTGGGAGATCGGGACATGATAGTTTGGTATCAGAGCACGTCTTTACTCCCTTGCCCTTGTATCGATTCCCTCATTTTTGAACTTGTTCATTGATGATCTGATAGACGCTCTCTTAAAGTTTTGATGAATATTCCATATAATGGTTCTAAATAATTTCTAAAACTGGTACCGATAATTGGTTGAACGATATAGCTTTACGATGGCCTCTATGTCGAGTTGAGGTAGACTTTATGTGAGAAGTCCCATGCTAGAGTTAGCAAGTTGCGTATGAACCAGAATAGCCTTACGCTAATACTAGTGGGCCATTGTGCGGGATTATAATCTTGTTCGTAGGGGATAGCTATACGCACAGCCTTTTAGCTAAGTTGTGTTGAGTATCACGCACCGAGACCCTTTAATGTGAGCGAGTTGGCAAGCTATATTTGGGTATCGTTTTGGATAAGGATAAGTCAGAGTTAGAGTGGCTATCGATATAGAAATATTACCGGATTATCACTAAGACAAATATAAAAGATTGTGCTTAAATTTTGATGTATAGTTTGAATGGTTATTCGTGTCGGGTAGAAGTGAATTGAAATATAGTTTATGTGGATGACTATGGATAGAGTTATATACAAGACTAAGATTATCAAGGCAATGCAAAGGGATTGTGTATGAGTTTAAGGAATGACTATGATGGATATGTGAGTAACCAATATGAACGCGATTGATAACTTATTTGGATGATTTCATCCTTGAGTGGTGTATGTGATAGCCTTAGAAACAAATAAGGGATTTGAGGATAAAATTTGTTTTGAAGATTTGTCGAGTAGCTCGAACCCAGAGTGGTGTATGGATCATCTTGGATATGTTCCAGTGAGTAAAGAATTTTGGGGTAGCAACGAGTCTATCAGCAAGCAATATGGTCGCGCAAAGTCTTAGAATTAGTGTTGTGTAGTTAGCAAGCCTTAGAATGAGTTTTGTATAATTAGCTAAGTATTCAACTCATGCTAAGTATTCAACAAATGCTAAGTATTCAACTTACATATAAGACTCGTCTGTATAATCATCGGGCGATTATGAATGAGTTATGTGAATCAAAAATGATGTCGAGTAAGAATTCAGAATGATTAAGAATATGTTGAGCAAGTGATATGGCCTATATATAGGACTCAGAGTATTGGAATCAATATCTTGGTCGAAAAAACTTAGTGGATCATACATGCAATTTCAGATTGAATTGAAAACATTGAAACTTAAGTTTAAGATGGAATACTCGAGTATGCAATCAAAATTGGCACGATGGAAGATAGCGCACATAAAAAATTTGAATTTAGAAGGATATCGCTCGATAAAATTTAGCTTCAATTTGGATGTTGTGATTTTGAATTTGTAAGACTTGATACGATATCAATAGCTAGAAGTTAGCACAGATTAATACAAGAAAGGAATTTTGTGGTTCGATGATTTTAGTTGTAGGATAAGATATTTGAAATTAAG
Source organism: Iris macrosiphon (assembly GCA_036927795.1). Classification (NCBI taxonomy): domain Eukaryota; kingdom Viridiplantae; phylum Streptophyta; class Magnoliopsida; order Asparagales; family Iridaceae; genus Iris; species Iris macrosiphon. The sequence goes on along the minus strand of JAYESA010000019.1, from coordinate 120,493,130 downwards.
TTCGACGAACGATCTTTAATCTAGTTCGAAAGATAACCCTTGATATCAGACCTGGATGAGAACGATTATCCCGTGGGAGCATTAGTGCGGTGATATCACGTACAATGGGATAATCAAACACGTAGGAGACCAACACCTGACATGTTCGATAATTATACAGACGAACTCAATAAAATAGAACGTATCGAAGGTGAATAATCATTGGCTAGACGTTTTTTTAGTTGGATGAATGATAGGTAGACTATCGAATTAAAGTTTTAAACTTGAATATTTTAAGGAATGCTAGAGGTAGATTAAGGATTGATCGAATGGTAATATTAAATTTTTGAAAGATTTGGATAAGAAAATTTTGATGACCATGTCATGCTGGATGGGGAAGCTTATCCCGCGGGAGTGTTGGCGTGGTGATTTCACGTCCAACAGCGATGATCAAACTCACGGGAGATCGGTGTGTGACCTTTAGTACAAATTTGAATCAAGTTATATTTGATGGATTTTGCGATCAAATATATAGTTGATATTGGACGACTTAGATGTGCATTTGAGATTGATGACAAAGAAAATTTTGACTTATGATTTAGAAGAATGCTATAAAAATTAGTTCGATGAGATAGACTATACGAATTGTTAGGTTGGACATGCTACGTCGATATATCGAGGATTTGGTTGAATAAACTAGCTTTAGGAATAGTTTTGCTGGAACAGGCTCAGATCCTATGAAATAGATAAGTTGTTGATGTGAGTTGGATGATCTATGCTCGATGTTTAGAAATCTGAGTGATACGAGCTTGGGTAGAATATTTTGTACCAACGAACAATGGTTTGGCTTTAGGAAATGGGGCGAGCATCATGCAACTAATTTGCACGATGGAGATCAAGAACTCGTACGTGTACCTGCGACCTTGTGGGCTGACCTAGTGGTAGGCAGATGATCTTATGCTGTCAGATAAATCATTATGACCAACTTTAGAGTATCGCTTGACTAGATGATAGAACTGGGGCAAGTATTAGATTTAGGACTTGGTTTGGGTTAGTACGCTAAAAAGTTTGACGATTGGTGCGAATGGAATGAACGATAAAATTTGGAAGTCAGTTACAAGATTTTAAAAGTTGGACGAATCGTTTAGGATTGAAATGAATAAATTGGTATCGAGGAAGTTAGAGAATGATTCTATGTGTGATTGGAAGATATACTTGATGGTAGTGCAATACTTGGATTTGAATTATACTGGATCTTGACGCAGATCTATAATAAACTCGTTCGAGGAAACATGGAGATCGCATAGGCAAAAATACTTGGAGAATAGATAGGTATGAATGGAATTAATTAGTATTGTCTTGAATTATATTATGGAAAGAATGTGAATGAGTGCGAACGAACATAGGTGATATGTGCAAGACGATGGATAGATTAAGGATTTGGAATTTTTGGATTGAACGTAAAGGAATTTAAGTTGGACGGATTCAAACGATATCATTGGAATTGTAATCGAGTTAAAAGAAATATAATCGAGGTGTATATATGAGAATCAAATTATGATTAGATTAATTGTTACATAGTATCTGTCATGCCCCAGTCCCAAAATACCGTGGGACTAGACACGTGGCAATAGCCAGCAGCACACACCGATGGACAAACCCAACTTAATAGATCCATCGAGGCGTACTTAAGCTGTAATACAATAATAAGTCGGTCCAATGATACAAGTTACAGTCCAATCTAATCTCATTCACAACAGATAATCACAGATCAAATGCCAGAATAAATGCAAATAAAATAAACTAACAAATCTCAATAAAAGTGTCTTGGAGAACAATCCGAGAACAAGTCTGGTACATCAATGAAATAGACTGGAAATAAAATAACTAGAAACAGAAATAAATGAATATCTCAAGCCAATACTCAAGAGAAGTCCTCTGGCACGATCTCGTCCTCAGATCCTGGTTCTGCTCCAATGTATGCACCTGCTTCTGCTAATGCTAATGCTCCGGTCCCGTATACCTCGGGATAGATCTCGTCAGCTAATCCTAGGGACATAGTCCGGATCCAGGTCCTCAGGGGACATAACAAGGTACAGATAATACAAGCTAAAATAAATACAGTGCAGCAATAAATGAACAATAGGGTCAATATATAACTAGCTAAGTAATATACAAGTTGAGAGTTTTAGTCATACTCGGGCTGAGACTACTACAGGATCAGTGTCGGAGAAACCCATAGCAGTATTCTCTCAAAGGGCCAGTACGGTACCAAAGCTCTATGTCAGTGTCTAAGGCACTTTCATTAAATTAATATATATATATAATCAGCCTTATGTATGGTAATCTCTCCCCACCCAATATAATCTCACGTCACAGTTTCATGATATCTCATGTCCATGTCACGCAAAACCATATCTAATACAACAAGTCTGATAAAATCTAAGCATATAAATTATGTATGTCATAAACCAGTATCCTATACAGAATCACCATGAATATTTCAGGAAGATTCCGTCTCATGAATAGTGTCAAGTATCCTGGGTCTATGTACTTGATAAAACAAGTACGAGAATATATCCGGTCTCGGTATCCATCTCTAGGTGACCATACACAACTCTGCGTACAGTATTGTCACCCGACTATTAATCGGACGCTAAGTAAGTAACACGGTCCTAGGTCAAGCATGTACAATAATATATAAATAAGACAAGGAAATATGTAACAATAACTGCAATGTCGGCAAGGTACACTTGCCTGGGGTTCCAGCTCCAATTGTAGCTCTAACTTCAGCGGGTTCTACAGGGACTCCTCCGATTGCTGAAATAGATATCACCATCAGATCAAGAAAATATCAATTAGCTAGAAACGCCTGTCCTTGAGTCCAATTTGGACATAGGGGCAAAAATCACAGTTTTTGGTCAAAGCGGGGTCCACATGTGGTCTACTTTGCACCGAAAAATGTGTCAGGGTCAAAGGTCTCCAAATTTGTCAAACTTAGTGTCAACAAGTCAGGAACGATGATATGAACCCAACGGAACTTCCAGAATTGAATTCCGATGAGCCGATCACAAAATCGCCCGTCAAGGGGAGCTGTGGGGCCCACGTTATGCGATTTTGTTAACGTTCTCAGAATCGAACCAAACTTGGGTCACAGGACCAGCGTATTGCTACGAGTCCGATGGCACAAGTTTTGTTTCGATCCGACGTGTGTACACGAAGTTACGACGTATTCCAGAATAGGCGGATCCGGGGCGTTGTCGGCGGATACCCGTTGATTTCGGTGTGCATGCACATCCAAATCTACTTCTACGAAATTTCGTACGTCCGTATCAACGACGCGCACATTTTGGTAAGGACCACGTGCGACAAAGTCGTCCCGTTTGGTGGGGCGCACTCAGTTCCGGGGTGAAACAGGGCGTTGGTTTTCCTGTTACGGGATCGCGTTTCGTGATCGCCATAGGACGCGACGCACCGAGCGGGTTGGACGGGCATTGAGAGGGTCACGCAGGGTTCGCGTTGCAACAGACTGAACAGAAAATGGGGCAGCGAGGAGAGAGAAATGGGTACCTGAACAGAGCTTCGAAAACTAAGATTTTTGTGTCCGTGTCGACGCGACGTGTCCGAGTTCTAGGGTTAGGGTTTGGGGCTTCGCCGGAGTTGGGAGGCTACTGGCGGCCGGAGGGAGGCAGGGGACGACGGAGGTGGCGAGGGCCGGAGGCGGCGGCGCGCGGGGCGGCGGCGTAGGGGCTCGGGCAGCCGGAGGCGGGCTGGGACAGCTGCTGTTGGATGCTGCTGGGTTGGGGGAGCCGCCGGAGGAGGCGGACAGAGCTGGCGAGGGCGGTGCGGCATCGGCGGTGAGGCGGAGCTGGGCAGGGGACGGCTGTGGGTGGTGGATGTGGAGTCTGGGAGTGAGACGGAGACAGAGGCGACGTTGGGGGGAGTTAGGTCGGTGGTTTGGTCGACCGGGGTTGAGGAAGGAAGTGGTGCCGGGGCAGCGAGCTAGGGCAGCGAGTGGGCGGCCAGGGCTAGGTTAAGGTGGTGGAGCAGAGTCGAGGGGCTAGGGCTGCTGTGGGTGGCCAGGGGCCAGAGGAGGCGATAGGTGGTGGTGCTGGGCTTCGACGGTGGAGCGGGGACGAATACGAGGGCAGCGGAGGCTAGGTCGGCTCTGCGGGAGTTCGTCGGGGTCGTGATCGCGGAGGCCGAGGGAGAGATGGGAGAGGTCGAGGGGAGGCGGAGACTAGGGTAGGGGGACGACGCTGGGGTAGGCGGAAAGGTGGCGAGGCGGAGCTCAGTGTGGTCGAGGGTGACCGGAGCGAGGACTGGAGGGTGGAGGAAGTTAGGGTTCCGGCGCATGACGGAGGGGATTAAATAGAGGCGGAGCGGTTAGGCGGATTAGGGTTCTATTAGGAATAGGGTTAGGTTTTAGACCGGGCTAACGGGTCCGGGTCCGCGGGTCTGGTTCACATGAATCCGGCCCGACCCGCTTAGTGTTTAAGTACAGATTTGGGTCTGCGGGTTTCGGGTTCGGGTCTAGACCCGACCCGACCCGACCCGCTAAGGCTGGGATTGGTTCAGTTGAACAGGGTCTGAGTTGGTTTGGGTTTGTTTGGTTCAATTGAACCAGGTTTATTTTAGGGGTTTAATTCGGTTTAATTACAACTTAGTTTCTAGGGCTTTAAAAATGCTTCTGGAGTCCAATAAATTCTCAAAAAATTATCCTATGTCTGGTTTTCTATTTTACACCATAAAATATTATTTTAATAATATTTTAATATTAATTAATAGCAACTAAAAATTATTTAATTACCAAAAACCTAGGTTTTAATTACATAAAAAATTTCGAAAAATTCCAGAAAAATTATGAAAAATTCAAATAAAAAATTACTGAAAATCAGGGGGCTTACAATCTACCCTCCTTAAGAGGATTGTGTCCTCGCAATCTGTAACCTCCGTATCCTGAAATTCTTGCTTAAATATTGTTATTAGGTTAATTTGGGGCTATTGAGATTTTTTCATAATTTTTTTGTTAATTAAAAACTAGTAACCCTAATTTCCTAGGACTTTCAAGAATTTATTTTAGGGTCAAATATAATTAAAAATATCCCAAACTTTTATTTTATGTTCTAAATAATAAAATATATTTTCTAGAATTTTTTGGGAATTTTCTGATTATTTTTATCATTTATCTTGAGTTAATTAAGAAAAACTGAATTAAAAACTAATTTCTAAAAAAGGAAACCCAAAAAGTAATTAATTCTGCCCAGTCAGCAAACAGGGGGCCCACCTGTCAGCCTCCCACAGCCAACAGTGCGGGGCCCGCCTGTCAGTAACCGCGGGATGGGTGCGAGCCGAGCCGAGCCGACCTCGAGCCGAGCCGAGTCAAAGTTCGACTCGGACTCAGCTGAGTCGAGCCGCGTCCGACCGGGACCGTTTGATCTGGGCGGGGCAGCGTTGGATGGCTGCCACGTGGCGCTCTCTGAGCCGCGGCTGCACTCTCTCTCCTATATATATATATATTAGTTTAGTTATTTTCTAGGGTTTTTCTTCAGCCGATTTTTGGATAATTGCCATCTAGGGTTCCTTCATCTTCCAGAAGCCATTGCGCATAGCTCCGGACTCCAAACGAGGCCTAGTTTCTTGCATTAGAAAGATATTGAGGTTAGATTTCTGATTATATAATTTTTTTCGAAATTATTAGTATTAAATTCTGGAAAATTCGTAGAGCACAGCATGTTCGAAAGTAGACGTGTTTTGATGTTTTCGTGATTTCGGGAGAACCAGGAATCAGAATCATGAACCGTTTAAAGTTTCAGTAATCTAATGTCGAGATAATTGACATATATTTTTCCCAGAATTTAATTCGAAGTATTTACATACTTTTAATTCTGTAGAACTTCTAGGTTAGAATTTTACCATCGGTGCACGATACGAAACTTGTATGTGCCATAATTTCCAAACGAATTTGAATTCGGACGAGCCATAAATTCCAGCATGTTTTTGATGCTAAAATCTACAGAAAATAATGCATGAAAGTTAAGTTTGTGTCAGTTAACTTTTCGGTCAACAGATCGCCTCGATTTGCGTGCCATGAGTCTCGAGTTGATAAAATTCAGTTCCTTTGGACAAAAGTTAGGAATTAACATAAAAAATCAGAATAATAAGATTAAAATAGAATTTTAGAGTAATTATTCCATAATTAAATATATTAAAATAAATTATCTTTTGACATGGTAAATTTGTAATACATAGGCTATTTGGACTGTGACTTGGATTCTGATTCATGCCAGCTAAGGACCCCATGCGAGTACATTCTCTGACAGTTTCCATTATGTTGATTATCTCTATAATTCTTATTGTATAGCATACATGACCCTGACACTGTTCTTTACTCGAGTTGGCATCATTGAGACCTGTCACGAGGAGTCGTGATTGGGATCCATCATGCTAGCTGGGAAAATGGGGAAATATTAGTAGTTTATGTGATCATACCCCTTACATGCAGCATTAGCTCACCCATATTTTACGTCGGTGCAGCCTTACCCTTACATGCCTCATCGCTGTTACATCTGGTTAGCATGACCTGTTGGGGATGACCGCTAACTAATGTAATGAGTCTTATAGCCCAAGCCGATCACATGATATACTGATATTTCACCCACTTAGTTAGATGTTCTTGACATGTATCTCTAGTATATAGATCTAGCATCTCCACATGTTCTAGTTATTGTTCTTGTACACACTTATATACTAGTTTATTGTTCTTGCGTGTACTTGGATTTCTATTTCATTGCTAGATGTACATTGATGATGACATGCTCCAGTATTCCATTTATTCCAGTATTTCTTTTTCTAATATATCCATGCTCGTCAGTATTTCTTATTGCCAGTATTCCTATCTGTCTTGTATTTCTTTACACTGTGTTATAGTTTTTGTCAATATATGTGGAACTGCTGTTAGAGGTGTATTTTGTTCCAATCCTGACTGGATATTTTTTCCAGACTGCGACTTAGAGGACTTGTTTCTGATGTACTTGGAGATTGGATATTATTGGTTGCAGGTTAGACTATTTATTGTTGTTTAGACTTATCTCATATTTTATTTGTTTGCTTCGATATCTCATCGTGCTTTAGCTTATGTGATTGAGTATATTCCATATTATATTGTGATATCTGTGTCTCCTTATGGAGTTGGATATTCATGTGAGATTGATTAGATAGTTACATGACCTAGACTGCGTTCTACCGCCGATGCTGCGGCGTAGGCTGGACGTACCCACGCTCTCGTGCCCCTATATCGGGTGTGGGTCGTGACACAATCAAAGAATAACTGGTCAACAGAGATGACATGGTTGCAAACATTATTCGAAGCACATCACGATTAAGAAAAATCAAGGTTGAGGGTGTAAGAATAATACAAAGGGAAAATTATTTCCCTAAGCATTAAAAGTTATGCAATCTCCCGTATGAAGGAGATCTAGAAAACTACTGTTTTAGAAAAACTAGGTTATTACTAAGTTATCAATTATTAGCAAGTTAAAACTATCAGGTTAAGTCTAGGGTCACGAACCAACGGCACGAACTAAAGCAATACTAGAAACAGAACTCTATAAAAACTTACGCGCATTAGCTACTCCATGAATCTGCGCATCCTCCAAAGTCATAGCAAAAGCTTGTCCGCGTCCTTGAGGGGGTGCCCTCTGCTGTTGCTAGGCCTGCTGGAAGGGTGCTGCTTGAGGTGCCAAGGGTGGCCGTGGTTGATATCCTCCTGGTGCTGGTAGAGCTTGTTGGGTTGCCCTTGGTGTTCCTTCTCTACGCTCAGGGCAGTCCCTTACTGCATGCTGTCTGGATCCGCAACCTAAGCATAGTCTGAATTTACGTCTACACTCCTTCTCAATATGGCCTATCTTGCCGCAGTAGTGACACGTAGGAAGAGTTAGTGATTTGGATACAGCTTCTTGTGGTGCTTGATGCAGATAAGGTTTCTTTGCAGCTTCTCCATGCGGTGCTCGGGCCGGTGCTGATATGGAAGGTCACTTCAAACTGGTCTCTCTCCTGGTGACGCGCTCCATGCGTCGGGCTGCAGCAAGGACGTCTGAGTAGGATGTAGGTACAACGGATCCAATTAGTTTCTGTAGCTCGAAGTTTAGTCCGTCGAAAAACTTCTCGGCCTTCTCTTCTTCTGTCGGAATCAAGGTAGGGGCGAAGAGACTCAGACGAATGAATTCTATGTTGTACTCTTCCACTGTCATAGTATCCTGAGTGAGGTGATTGAACTTGTCCCGTAGTTCTGATCGAGCGGTAGGTGGAATGTACATCTCCTGAAAGAGTCTGGAGAACTCCTCCCAGGTGACTCGGTCCGGCCCGAGCCGGGTCTCCTCAGATAGCCACCAGTGATGTGCATTGTTCGTCAATTGCATTCTGACGGCAGTCATCCAACGTTCCCGTGGAAGCTCAGCTACTTCTAATTGATGTTGTATGTTGGTGAGCCACTCATGAACTTCTGTGGGCTCCTCCTTTCCTGAGAAGGTACGGGGCTTTAGCTGGCAAAAATCGGTGATAGAGCCCGTCGGTTGCCATCGAGTTGGTAGGTTGGTCTGCTCTAGTGCATTTACTAGGCTGTTCCTCAAGTAATCTGCTTCACGACGCTGAGCTTCTTGATGAATTTGTTGTTGGTTTTGCATTATTGCGTAGATCATTTGGAAAATCTGTTGCCCATCCATGACTTATCCTGGTGGGAAAACAAGCATCGGTGGAACGAACTACGGAGGCGGCTGGATGTCATCACGCCAAAATCTAGAAGCGTGCTGATCTGCTTGGCTGCTTCGGTGAGTAGGGCGATCTCCACTCAATGGCGTCACTCCATCTTCTCCGTAAGTGGCTACAGCACCTATTGGTGTGTTTGCTGGAGTTTCGTCGTTGGCTCGTGAATCCATTACTCTGCATCCAAAAATAAACTATAAGAGGCACACAGGAAATAAGGCAAGATGCAAGTCAAGAAATTAATTTGAATCCGATATAGATATCAAGAACGTTTCAAGCAAGTGGATGAGATCCTAAAAATTTATCCTATTCTTATTGCAGGCTTGCTCGGTCTCTAAGTTGAAACCGAACAATTTAGTCGTTGACCTGCATGGGCCACCACAAAAACCATGTCACGCCCCAGTCCCAAAATACCGTGGGACTAGATATGTGGCAATGGCCAACAGCACACACCGATGGACAAACCCAACTTAATGGATCCATCGGGGCGTACTTAAGCTGTAATACAATAATAAGTTGGTCCAATGATACAAGTCACAGTCCAATCTAATCTCATCCACAACAGATAATCACAGATCAAATGCCAGAATAAATGCAAATAAAATAAACTAACAAATCTCAATAAAAGTGTCTTGGAGAACAATCCGAGAACAAGTCTGGTACATCAATGAAATAGACTGGAAATAAAATAACTAGAAACAGAAATAAATGAATATCTCAAGCCAATACTCAAGAGAAGTCCTCTGGCCCGATCTCGTCCTCAGATCCTGGTTCTGCTCCAATGTATGCACCTGCTTCTGCTAATGCTAATGCTCCGGTCCCGTATACCTCGGGATAGATCTCGGTAGCTAATCATGGGGACATAGTCCGGATCCAGGTCCTCATGGGACATAACAAGGTACAGATAATATATGCCAAAATAAATACAGTACAGCAATAAATGAACAATAGGGTCAATATATAGCCAGCTAAGTGATATACAAGTTGAGAGTTTTAGTCGTACTCGGGCTGAGACTACTACAGGATCAGTGTCGGAGAAACCCATAGCAGTATTCTCTCGAAGGGCCAGTACGGTACCAAAGCTCTGTGTCAGAGTCTAAGGTACTTCCATTAAATTAATATATATATATAATTAGCCATATGTATGGTAAATCTCTCCACACCCAATGTAATCTCACGTCACAGTTTCATGATATCTCATTTTCATGTCACACAAAACCATATCTAATGCAACAAGTCTGAATAAAATCTAAGCATGTAAATTATGTATGTCATAAACCTGTATCCTATACAGAATTACCATGAATATTTCAGGAAGATTCCATCTCATAAATAGTGTCAAGTGTCCTGGGTCTATGTACTTGATAAGACAAGTACGAGAATATATCCGGTCTCGGTATTCATCTCTAGGTGACCATACATAATTCTGCGTACAGTATTGGCTCCCGACTATTATTCGGATGCTATAAGTCACACGATCCTAGGTCAAGCATGTACAATAATATATAAATAAGACAAGGAAATATGTAACAAGAACTGCAATGTCGGCAAGGTACACTTGCTTGGGGTTTCGGCTCCAATTGTAGCTCTGACTTCAGCGAGTTCTGCAGGGACTCCTTTGGTTGCTGAAATAGAAATCACCATCAGATCCAGAAAATATCAATTAGCTAGAAATGCCTGTCCTTGAGTCCAATTTGGACACAAGGGCAAAAATCACAGTTTCTGGTCAAAGCAGGGTCCACGTGTGGGCTACTTTGCACCGAAAAACGTGTTAGGGTCAAAGGTCTCCAAATTCGTCAAACTTAGTGTCAACAAGTCAGGAACGATGATATGAACCCAACGGAACTTCCAGAATTGGATTCCGATGAGCCGATCACAAAATTGCCCGTCAAGTGGAGCCTATGGGGCTCAAGTGACGCGATTTTGTCAACGTTCTCAGAATCGAACCAAACTTGGGTCACAGGACCAGCGTATTGCTACGAGTCCGATGGCGTAAGTTTCATTTTGATCCGATGTGTGGACACAAAGTTATGACGTGTTCCAGAATAGGCAAATACTGGACGTTGTCCACGGATACGCGTTGATTTCGGTGTGCACGCACATCCAAATCAACTTCTGCAAAATCTCGCACGTCCGTATCAACGACGTGCACGTTTCGGTAAGGATCGCGTGTGACCAAGTCGTCCCGTTTGGCAGGGCGCACTCAGTTCTGGGGTGAAATAGGGTGTTGGTTTTCCTATTTTTGGATCGTGGTTCGCGATCGCCACAGGACGCGACGCACCGAGCGGGTTGTACGAGAATCGAGAGGGTCACGCAGGGTTCACGTTGCAACAGACGGAACAGAAAATAGGGCAGCGAGGAAAGAGAAATGGGTACCTGAACAGAGCTCCGAAAATCGAGATTTCTATGTCCGTGTCGACACGACGTGTCCGAGTTATAGGGTTAGGGTTTGGGGCTTCGTCGGAGTTGGGAGGCTGCTGGCGGCCGAAGGTAGGCAGGGGACGGCGGAGGCGGCGAGGGCCGGAGGCAGCGGCGCACGGGGCGGCGGCGCAGGGGCTCGGGCGGCCGGAGGCGGGCCGGGGCAGCTGCTGGTGGAAGCTGCTGGGTCGTGGGAGCCGCCGGAGGAGGCGGGCCGAGTTGGCTAGGGCGGTGCGGCATCGGCGGCAAGGCGAAGCTGGGCAGGGGACGGCTGTGGGTGGTGGCTCTGGAGTCTGGGAGTGAGGCGGAGACAGAGGCGACGTTGGGGGGGAGTTAGGTCGGTGGTCGGGTCGAGCGGGGCTGAGGAAGGAGGTGGTGCCGGGGCAGCGGGCTATGGCAACCAGTGGGCGGCCGAGGCTAGGGTGAGGTGGTAGAGCGGAGTCGAGTGGCTAGGGCTGCTGTGGGTGGCTAGGGGGCGGAGCGAGTCGATAGGTGGTGGTGCTGGGCTTCGACGGTGGAGCGGGGACGAAGACGAGGGCAGCGGAGGCTAGGGCGGCTCAACGGGAGTTCGTCGGGGTCTTGATCGCTGCGGCCGAGGGAGAGATAGGAGAGGTCGAGGGGAGGCAGAGAATCGGGTAGGGGGACGACGCTGGGGTAGGCGGAAAGGTGGCAAGGCGGAGCTCATGGTGGTCGAGGGTGACCGGAGCGAGGACTGGAGGGTGGAGGAAGTTAGGGTTCCGGCGCACGGCAGAGGGGATTAAATAGAGGCGGAGCGGCTAGGTGAATTAGGTTTCAGATTAGGAATAGGGTTAGGTTTCAGACCGGGCCAACGGGTCCGGGTCCGCGGGTCGGGTTCACACGGCCCATCCCGCTAAGTGTTTAAGTACGGGTTTGGGTCTGCGGGTTTCGGGTTCGGGTCTAGATCCGATCCGACCCGCTAAGGCTGGGTTCGGTTCAGTTGAACCAGGTCTGAGTTGGTTTGGGTTGGTTTGGTTCAATTGAACCGGGTTTATTTTAGGGGTTTAATTCGGTTTAATTACAACTTAGTTTCTAGGACTTTAAAAATGCTTTCGGAGTCCAATAAATTCCCGGAAAATTATCCTATGTTCGGTTTTCCATTTTACACCATAAAATATTATTTCCATAATAATTTAATATTAATTAAAAGTAATTAAAAATCGTTTAATTACCAAGTACCTAGGTTTTAATCACAGAAAAATTCGGAAAAATTCCAGAAAAATTGTGAAAAATCCAAATTAAAAATTACTGAAAATCAGGGGGCTTACAGTATCGAAAATATTTTTTGGAGATAGACGAATCGAACGGTAACTTGAAGGATATCAGAATTCTCTTAGTGAGAATGGAGTGATGATATGTGATTGGATTTAGACTTGAATTTAGTTAGATTTAGAAGGTCGGTCGACATATAAACTTGAAGAGTTTCATGGAATGTTGGGATTCTTTTTGGCGTAACATTGTGTTTTGATAGACGATGCCGATTATGCCGGTCGATATAGATCGAGTATAGAGATTGGGTAAGTCACCCTAGCCTAAGTTTTTTTTTGTGCGTTGGGTTATAGCGCACCCCGTATTGAGTAGTGTCGTTCTGCTCTAAGCGTAATAGAGTTTGAGTCAATGAATGCAACGGTTGAGTTAAGTATGTCTTGATATCATTGAATGATAGAGTCATTCAATGAAATTGGCTAAGTGCACGCATAGTGGCAGGTGAGGAAAGGAATATCTATAGTATTTGAACAATTTTTGAAAGTTAGGGGAGACATGTAGAGTTTGATTTAGAAGTTGTGCAAGAATACGAGTTTCGCTCAGGAGGTCCCGAGGACGAGACTTGTTTTGAGTAGTGTATTATATAACAACCTGATCCGCTCAACTCGGAGAGCCGATTCAAACGACACAAGTGAAGAAAGCCGTCCCGCCTAGCTCGGCGAGATGACTCGCTTACGGCAAAGGATTTTAGACTTGGCACTTCAGAAGAAGTTTAGACTTAGGTATTTTAGAGTCTTATTCTGAGTCTCGTTCGACTGATGTAATTCATTGCTAAGGTCGGTGGCTCCGATGAACCTATCTTTGCTTAGCTGTACATTTAAAAAAAAGAATGATACTTGCTACTTTCTAAGCGATAACCTTTGTATGCTAATAAAAGAGATGAACGAACATAGCTAAGGGAATAATCTCACTTTATCATTGGATATAGAATATGGAAACTCTGCCCTGCTAGTGCGTAACTTAGATTATTGATCCAAATATAGTAGTTTCATATATTTTGCCACAAAGTAGATCTCATTTACAATATTGATGTACTACATCGTACGTAATAGAATACGAACTTAGAGTAGAATCATATTGTATACATAGACAAGGAAGACTATCAAGTGGTTATTTCGAGTATGAAAAAGAAAATAAGAGAAAGTACTCGGGATATACAGATCACCGAGGCAGTCTTTGATTAGGGAGCTGCACATAGAAGAATGAACCATACTAAAGTCATCGGATAAAAGAAACCGAGCATAATGTTTCTAGCTAGGAATGGAAGTGGTGAAGTAGTTGCATGGTCATGGACAACTGGTTATGCAGTAGGAAGAGAGTCCTCGAAAGATCTCCGTGGCATTGAAATCGTGTTGGCCCGGGAGGACTACACTAGCTTGAAGTTCTAGTGCGATAGCTAGCTGAAGTACTAGTAGACAAGTACGGGTCATCGAGCAAGGCCTATTATCGACCTGATAAAGCAGCCGACTCATCGGATGGTTCGGGATGCTAGTAAGGCTCGTAACCGAGCGCGATAAATAGTCGTTCCATCCCAGATATGTCCTACAGGGCTTACAGAGCCAGTGACTTTCATAAAGATAAGTAATGCTTGCATAGCTGCTATTCACGTACAAGGAGAAGGGTAATCCAATAGAGTTTGATGCATGGAACATGGCACATTATAAGAATGGATGCACAGTTCACCTTGTAGTTTAAGTAAATCATGTATATTTCTAAGACTCCGTTCGAAAAATACTTTGAGTTATATAGATGTTCTTCAATACATAGTATATGCTTAATTATATTGTTGCAAATGACAGAGAAGGCCGAATGGTAACACAAACTCCGTTATTTTACCGAATGACACTTTTGTTTGAGACACAAATATATGCTTTAATTTTACTATGCTATGAAATTGATCCTAAGGCAAAGACTAGAAAGATAACATAATCAATCGGTGCACATAACTAATAAACGTACATATTTTATGGCATGGGCTAGAGTCCTTCCCACCAGTGCATTTAATATACTGACACCCAACAGGATTGCATGTAGGGTGCTAGAAGAACTCGTACGATTTCAGAGATCGCTTGACGCATCGAGACGCTGAATGGTATTTGGTGTCTTGCAACATGGTGCACAGACCTGAAGCTCACATGTACGGGATGTAACATATGGGAACATTATCATCCAGAGTGTTTGATTCAAGTTATAAGCCTAAGGGCATATTCATTATAAGGAGAAAGAGAATGCTTGAGCAATTATAATTCTCAAAGTAGCACTGCTTGTAATCTTTACTTCATATCAATAAAGAGCTTATTTTTGATTCAATACTTGTGTTTATTCAAAAAAAATTCTATGACGACTCTGCAAACTAGTTATCAATAGGCCCTATCGGTATTTACCATTTGTGGGCGTAACCCCAGGTTTGTGCGGCATTACGTCCTGATGGGAACGATTGTCCTGTAGGAGGGTTGGTGAGTTAATTCGTTTCTCGTGGGGGCGATCGATTCTACGAGAGATCGAGGCGTGAAAGTGCACAGGGTTGTAGGAGTCATTTTGTATTGGTCCATATGTGCCTGGCTCATGTAGGAACCTATATATATATATATATATATATATATATATATATATATATATATATATATATATATATATATAACTTTTTCTTTATTCAAAACCAATTGATAAGATTTACAAACTGCCTTGAAGGCTATATCTAACAGAACCCTCAAAAGCTCAAAATAAATTTGCAATAAGGATCTACAGGTTGGAGGATCTTTTCAATCAATTTGGATATTTTATTAGAAATCCATCTAACAATAGTTATAATTCAGTTTATCTTTTCTAATTAGACTCTAAATATGTATTTTAATCATTAAGAACCATTCAATATGCTAAGGCTACCCATAGGAATTGGAATTAGGTTTATAGGAGGCCTATGGAGAAAGTTATGTAGTATTTTGTGTCAATTTAAGGAGAATTATGAGATTGACACAACTTGTATTTGTCAATTGGTCAATTAGACCAAATTGACATGTGTTTGACTATGTGTGGCTAATGTCGTGTCAATAATTATATATGTATAGGCCGTATCCTGATAATTTGGAGATACGGATTGATTTTGGGGTTTTCTTCTGACACGGGGGTTTGAGCATATCATATTTTGACACAGACACATAGTTGAGTAGCTAGCTCTTCGTATTGTTCATAATTATGATTTTAGACTTGCTCGTGTCCTTTGGGATACGTTTGGTTGTGTGGTGGAGCCGTATCACAGGCGTATCATATATCTTGTGTGATACGAGTGCGATGTACTTCACGTATTTATTTTTTTGTAATTCAATTCAATTGCCTTGGTTATAGATATTATAATATTATTATTATAATTATAATTATATGTGAGATATATGTATATATTTTTATTTATATGTATGATCTATAATTTTTGTTTGATATGTTTGTGAGCATTGGAGAGTAGGAGTTTATGTGCATCTCTAGTATAGTTATATGTATATATATGTATAGTGATATTATAGTTATATGTATATATATATATATAGTGTTATATATATATATATATATATATAAATATATATATATATATATATATATATGTGTGTGTGTGTGTCCGTGTGTGTATATGTATGTAAGCTAGAGGGGAGAAAAAACCATGGAAAACAATGAAGAAACAATGAAAAATAGTGAGAAAAAGCAATGAAAAGCAGGGAGGAATGCAATAAAAAGCAGCAGCAGTAGAAGCTAAGAAGCAGAAGAAGAAGCAGAAGCAGCAGTAGAAGCCCTAACATAAGCAGAAACTACAAAAGAAGCAGCAGCAGAAAGCAGAAGCAGCAATAAAAGCTGCAAGCAGAAGCAGAAAGCCGTTGCGGCAACAGAAGCAGAAAGCAACAGCGGCAATAAGTGTCAATAAGTCGGTTAGCTTATTGGATAAGCTAGTAAGTTAGTATATATATATATATATATATATATATATATATATATATATATATATATATAAGTTAGTTAGCTTATTTTGATAAGCTAGCAAGTTAGTAAGCTAGAGTATATATATATAAGATATATATATTAGTTTATATTGATAAGCTAGTAGTTTATGTATATATTGTTAATAAGTTAGTATATATTATATATGAGATATGTATATGCATAAGCACTAGTTAATATTGGTTAGTATTATTTCTAGATTACCTTAAGATACACCAAGCTAATGAGAGTTGAGATATCTTGGGTACGGGTAATAAATATCCGAAAGGGGTATATTAGTATATAGTTTAGTACAGTGTTGTTATATGTTTAAATACATATTAGTGTATAGTGAGGAGTATGGATAGTAGTTATATGTTAGATATTGAATTACCTTGTGATACTAAGGTAATGTCAATATATTAGATTTTACTTAAGGTATTGAGTTTGCACATCAAGATGGGAGTGTAGGTAGTGAGATACTGCTTTTGGTTCAAAGCTAAGGTATCCACTTAGCATTAGTTTAGCTAGGAGTGATATATATTTTGTCTTGTATATACATATTATAATATTTTTATATCTAATAAATTATGTATCTTATGATATGGTATTTATTGGTTTTCTAGTATCCTAGTATAACTAGTATGGCCTAGTTACATAGTGTATGGACCCAATATCCTAGAGATAGACTTATACAACCTAGAAATAGCTAGTTTGGCCAAGCTTGACTAGTTTGACCTAGAGTTAACCTAGTTTTACTACTTTGACTTAGAAATGACTTTATGACCCAGAAGTTGACTAGTTTAACTTATTTTTATTCCAAAATCTTGTATTGGTGTAATATTCCCTATTTATGTCTTCGAGGTACCATACCGGATATCTTTGATACTGTTCACCAGATTTTAGGCAAGTACATTCTCTGATAGTTTCTCATTTATGATATCCTCTATGTTTGTTGTATTTAGTGTAGTTATCCTTGATTTCTTGATACGATGGTAACACGGATTGGTATATCTGGATCTCGTCAGGTGATATTATTCCTTGGTATTTATGGTGTATCTTATGGAATCGTTGTTTCCTTATTCTTCTTGTACAAATATAGATATTGGTTCATGATAGAGTAGCACCCTTCTTGTGGAATTTCGTATCAATTAAGTACCAAGGTTGGATCTACTATACCAGTCGGGGGCAGGGAGTATGTAGTGTTGATATGTTATCATACCTACTTGTGCATGTCTTGTTCTATGAATAGTGTAAATTATATATGGCAACCAGGCCATTATCCTTGTAGAAGTTCCCAAGCAGATCACATGTTAAGCTGGTACTCACTCACTAACTAGTAGTATTTCTTGTTCATTCCTATGATGCTCTTTCTTGTATTTATTTCCAGTATTCCTTTATTGCATATCTCTTCTATATGTATATTTCATCTTGTATATTCGCTCTATTTATGGTTGTTCCATCTTATAGATCTATGATTGAGTATTCATATTTTATTATTATATCTTGGTTGCTAGATAGATAGTTTACCCAAACAGCATTTTACCGCCGATGTTGTGCCGTAGGTTGGCGTTGTTCACTACTTGTACCCCTACATATGGTGCGAGTCGTGACATATTTTTAGTGGTAGCCCATGCAGGTCTTCGAGGTCACAATTAGTTTGATTCGTAGTGGTGCTCCGACTTGAGTACTATTATGAGCCTATTTCAGGATATAGGATATAGGCTACAAGCTGAGAATACTCAATCACAAATAGGAAAAACTCTATTGATTCATTTCAACTATTCTTTCTTGATATTAATATTTGATCTTTAACTATCCTTCTTTGAATAAATATATCATTTGTCATATTGATTCTTTCCTTTCGCTTTGCCTCAAGATACCGACTAAGACTAGATCACAATAGAGAGAAGCAGTTTCTGAGAGATCTACGACTTCCCGAGGGCCTATACCAGTAACTTATTCGGTGATTGGCATATCAGCTATGTTCGGGGGTCCACCTCTAACTCAGAGGACTGTTCTGGCTATATCTGATGGACATCCACCTCCACCTCCTGTACCAACAGATGCGACTCAGGTGTTCATATTGTTTCGCGAGATGATGGAGGCAAAGAGGGCCCAGTCCGAGGCACATCAGAGGTAGACCAATATTTTATGGCAGGGCATTGAGAGTGCTCATCAGCTTGCTCTTGCTGTATTAGAGAGAGATATTTTGGTCCAGCAGCAGATTGTTTCGCAAATTGCCCAGCTTCGGCCGGTTAATGTCTAAGATTTTAAGAAACTGGAACCATGGGTCTTCAAGAGGACTGAAGGCATCGACTACACTGATAATTGGCTTGAGGATATTAAGCATCTCATGAGGGTGTCCCGTCTTGCTGAGGATCTGAAGGTTGAAGTATAAGCCACTTATTGCAGTTCGACATCGCCCATACATGGTTCCAGAATAAGCCACTTCTTGTAGATGCAGGGCAGTCTTGGGAGGTGTTCAAGGACCTCTTCAAGAGGAAGTTCTTTGCTCGAGCGGACATGTTGGATATGGGGAGGCAGTTTGATCGCCTTACTCAGGGGAGCATGTCCGTGGAGGAGTACGCCGTAGAGTTCGGTAGGCTGAGCCAATTTACGGAGTATTTGGTGAGAGAGCCGGAGATTCGAGCTATCCTTTTCTGCGAAGGACATAACTGGGAAGTGAAGATCCTTATTCCTTATTTCTATGAGACATATTCGTAGATACTTGTGGAGGCACGCAAGGTTGAGCGGGAGTTGTGTTTGAAACCCGTCATCGCCCGTACACTATGACTGCTAAGAGTCCTTATTTCTAGTCCAGGCCTTTTTAGTAGCTGCAACAGCACCAGACTCTAGCTAGGGCACCATTTTACCAGGCACCGCAACAGCAGAGACAGTCACTATAATCTTTCTGCCACTACTATAAGAAGTTCGACCATATCTTAGAAGTTTACAAGAAGAGTTGGGAGTTTATTTGTATTATGGTGCTGTGGGGCATAAGCTGAGAGATTGTTCTTTTAACCCTCGTTGTGTAGTTCCGGAAGTAGCTCCAGCTCCGAGGACACAGACGAGGCCACCTCCAGTATAGCCGAGGGGACCGTCGCTTCTGACCCATCAGTAGAGTTATGCCCAGTACCAGTATCAGGGAGGTGCATGACAAGGACGATCTTTTGCTATGACGGTTGAGGAGGTCGAGCCCAACAGAGATATCATCGAAGGTTCTATTTTTCTTGATTCTATTCCAGCTTTAGATTTATTTGATAGTGGTGCTTCCCATAGTTTTGTATCTATTTCTTTTTCTCTGAAGCATCATTTGGTAGTTGAGTCTTTGCTTAGGACTTGCAAGATCATGACCGGGGGAGGCATTATCCTGGTTAGTGATATTTGTAAGGATCAAAGAGTTACTTTGGAAGGCTGAAAGCTGAGTACGTGTCTACTTGTAATGCCAGTTTTGAGCTACGATATTGTACTCGGGATGGATTGGTTGAGTAGGCACCATACTATTATAGATTATAGAGGAGGCAGAGTTTTTTTTAGCCTGCCTGTAGAACCAGAGTTTGAGTTTGCTAGAGGAGCTACACAGTAGAGAGAAGGCAATATATATGGAGCTATGGTGGAAGACAAGTAGTTACCATATCCGTTGATAGCAGATTTCTTGGATGTGTTTCCTGTGGAATTGCTAGTATTGTCGCTAGATCGAGATGTTGAATTCTTTATAGACTTGGTACCAAGTGCGGAACCAATTTCATAGTATGTCTATAGAGTGAACAATAGCGAGCTGGTTGAGCTGAAGAAGCAAGTGGATGAATTATAAGATAAGGGGTTTATCGGATCCAGTTCTTCACCGTAGGGAGCCTCGATATTGTTTGTACCGAAGAAGAATGGGTCAGTGCATATGTGCATCGATTATAGGATATTTAATAATCTCACTATCAAGAATAAATTCCCGTTTCCATGGATTGATGACCTGTTCAATCAGTTGAGTGGCGTCAAGGTATTTTCCAAGATAGACTTGAGATCAGGCTACCACCAGGTAAAAGTGAAGCCAGAGGACATTCTGAAGACTGCTTTTAGGACTCGGTATAGCCAGTATGAGTTTATGGTGATGTAGTTTGGGTTGACTAATGCCCTAATGGTATTTATGAATTTGATGAACAAGGTATTCCACCAGTACCTTGACAAGTTTGTGGTGGTGTTCATCGATGACATACTCATATACTCGAAAATACTGGAGGAGCACGAGGAGAACTTGTAGATTGTGTTGGATGTGCTAAGTAAGGAGAAGCCCTACGAAAAGTTGTCCATGTATGAGTTCTTCCTGGACAAGGTGGAGTTCTTTGGACATGTTGTGATTGGTGATAGAATTTTAGCGGATCTGAAGAAGATCGCAGCAGTAGAGTCTTGGAAGACCCCGAGTTCAGTGGCAGAGAGCAGAAGTTTCTTTGGTCTAGCAGGCTACTACAGGAAATTTATGCAAGATTTTTCAAGGTTTGCCGAGCCGTTGACTAGAATCACCAGGAATAATGCAAAGTTTGTTTGGACAGAGAAGTGCCAGGTTAATTTTGAGGAATTGAAGAAGAGGTTGATGTTTGCTCCTATTTTAACGTTGCTATCAAGGTCATGAGATTTTACTATTAATAGTGATGAATCAGGAAAAGGTCTGGGTTGTGTTCTTCAGCAGAATGGAAAATTGATTGCCTATGCATCCAGGCAATTGCGTCCTCATGAGAAGAACTATCTTACCCATGATTTGGAGTTGGAAAAAGTCAAAGTTGTGAAAATACTATTTATACGTAAAGAGTGTAGAGATCTTCACAGACAACAAGAGTTTGAAATACATTTTAACTCAGAAGGAGTTGAACATGAGGCAGCGTGGGTGGCTGGAACTAATAAAAGATTTTGACATATCTTTGCAGTATCATCCAGGAAAAGCCAATGTAGTTGCCGATGTCTTGAGCAGGTATCCGGTAGCTATATTGTTGACGCAAGATCGATATTTTTTGGAGGACTTGGAGAGAATAGGCATTAAGGTAATAATCCCTGGTTTTACCATATAAATATAGGGGATACAGATACACTCAGAGTTGATGGATAGGATAAAGGCAGCCCAGTATAAGAATCTATCTCTGAGGAGCATCAAAGCTTAGGTGAGATCAAGATTCAAAGATGACTTCACCATTGCTGAGGATGGTTCTTTGCGGTATGGCGTTAGATTATGTGTGCCTAATGGGTAGTTGTGTGAGGAGGTATTACAGAAAGTGCATCTCTCTCAGTATTCCATGCTTCTAGGTGCCAACAAGATGTATCGAGATATACGAGAGAGTGTGTGGTGGTATGGAATAAAGAAAGAAGTGGCACAGTTTGTATACAGATGCTTAGTGTGCGAGCAGGTGAAAGTCGAGAGGCAAAGGCCCGTTGGTTTACTTCAGACATTACCCATTCCAAAGTAAAAGTGGGAGCACATTACAATAGATTTTGTGTTTGAACTTCCACGATCTCCAGGAGAAAAAGACCCGATTTGGGTCATCGTTGACAGGTTGACCAAGTCGGCCCACTTTTTTCTTTTTAAGGTGGGTTTGTCTACGGTGAAGTTGGCAGAGATGTATGTGAAGCAGATCGTCAGGATACATGGGGTTCCCATCATCATAGTCTCGGATCGCGATAGTCGTTTCACTTCTCATTTATGAAGGAGTTTGCAGGTGAGTTTGGGTACCCAGCTCAAGGTCAGTACTACATATCACCCCCAAACTGATGGGTAGTCATAGAGGACTATTTAGACTTTCGAGGATATGCTGTGCACCTGTGTACTAGACTTCGGAGAATCTTGGAAAGATTATCTCCATTTGGTAGAGTTTGCTTACAAAAACAACTACTAGGCTAGTATAGAGATGTCACCATTGGAGGCTCTATACGGTCGGAGATATCGTACTTCCTTGTCATGGGACCATGTTGGAGGGAGAGTTTTGCTAGGGACAGAGATGTTTGCGAACACAGCGGAAAAGGTTAAGTTAATCAGAGACAGACTTCGAATGGCACAGGGCAGACAGCGACATTGGGCCGATAGCCACGTGAGACCTTTGGAGTTTGAGGTATAGTTTTAGATTTTTATTTTATGCTTGATATTGGTTGTTTGTTATAGATTAAGTTCTTAAGGTTATGTTTTCTTCTAGGTTGGTGCTTTGGTGTTTCTGACGACTTCTTCACAATGAGACACGATTTATTTTGGTGGAAGCGGGAAGCTTAGTTCGCGATTCATCAAACCTTTCAGTATTCTCGAGAGGGTCAGTGTTGTTGCTTACAGACTAGACTTGCCACCCGTATTGGAGAGAGTGCATAACGTGTTTCACATGTCGTAGTTGAGACGGTATATGGCAGATCCTAGTCATGTGTTGGATCACTCGAAGATAGAGATGGGCCCTACTCTTAGCTATCCAGAGCAGCTAGTTGAGATTCTGGATAAGAGAGACAAGTTGCTGATGAACCAGACTATTCCTTTGGTACACGTTGCATGGAGGCATCACTCTTCAGGGGAGTCTACCTGGGAGAGAGGATGAAATGCGATAGCGTTACCCATATTTGTTTGTGTCTTATGGTATGTTCTTTCCTGATTCTGTTCTGTTTTATTTTCTCGTGGTAGTTTCATCTTTGAATTTCGAGGACGAAATTATTTTAAGGAGATAGACTTGTCACTACCATATTTTCTAGGAAAGGATATTTTGGTTATTTCATATTTAATTAAATATTATGCATGTTGAATATATATTTATTATATTATTTATTTATTCCTAGATGTTGGTATTTAGTTTTAGAGTTGTGTTAGTGGACCTAACTTATTTATATTAGATCCATGGACCTACATTTAATTTTAGTTAGAATTGAGCCTAATAAGAAACCCAACCATTAGGAAGATGATTAATTAAGTTAAACCAATTAGACTAGAACCTTTCTTCCTCAATTATTTCTTAAGGACAAGCCCCAAGGGATATTTTAGATATTTTATAGTAGCTTGGGGAAGGGGACAGGGGGCCAGTCTAGTATTAAAGTGGATGGAAATTCTCTCTTCAATTTTTATTTTAAATCTAGATCTAAAATTCTCTCTTCCAAATTTCTTCATTCCCATATCAAATTTTGCCCAAATTTATTTCCAATTTCTTACCAAATCATTATTAGAGGCTACTAGAGCAAGAATCTACAAGGAGGAACTAAGGATCTATAAAGAGGAGCATGGATCTACAAGTTGGAGGCTTTTTTTACTCAATTTGGAGGTTTTATTGAGAATCCATCTCCAAATAGGTATAATTCAATTTTTCCCTCTAATTAGACTCTAAATCTGTATTTTTATCATTAGGGACCACCCCTTATGCTAAGGCTATTCATAGGAATTGTAATTAGGCTCATAGGAGGACTATAGAGAAAGTTATGTGGTATTTTGTGTCAATTTTTGGAAAATTTTGAGATTGACACAACTTGTGTTTGTCAATAGATCAATTAGACCAAATTGACTTATGTTTGTGTGTGGCTAGTGTCGTGTCCATAATTGGATACGTGTAGACCATATCTCTATAATTTAGAGATACGGATTAATTTGGAGGTTTTCTTCCGACACGGGGGTTTGAGCATGTCACATTTTGACGCAGAAACGTAGTTGAGTAGCTAGCTCTTCGTATTATTCATAATTATGATTTTAAACTTGCTTGTGACCTTTGGGATACGTTTGGTTATGTGGTGGAGTCGTATCGTAAGCGTATCATTAATCTAGTATGATACGGGTGCGATGCACTTCACGTGTTTGTTTTTTTACAATTCAATTCAATTCAATTGCCTTGGTTATAGATATTATAATATTATAATTATAATTATTATGTGAGATATATGTATATATATATTTATATATATGATATATCATTCTTGTTGATGTGTTGGTCAGCATGGGAGAGTAGGAGTTTATGTCCATCTCTAGTATAGTTATATGTATATATATGTATAATTATATTATAGTTATATGTTTATATATATATAGTGTTATATATATATATATATATATATATATATATATATATATATATATATATATATATATATATGTGTGTGTGTGTGTGTGTGTGTGTGTATCTGTATGTGAACAAGAAGGGAGAAGAAACCATGGAAAATAATGAAGAAACAATAAAAACAGTGAGAAAAAGCAATAAAAGGTAGGAATAAAAGCAATGAAAAGAGGCAGCAGAAAAGCTGAGAAGCAGCAACAGCAGAAGCTTAGAAGAAGAAGCAGAAGCAGCAGCAGAAGCCGTAACAGAAGCAGAAACAATAGAAGAAGTAGCAGCGGAAAGGAGAAGCAGTAGTAAAAGCCACAGCGGAAGCAGAAAGCAGCAGCGACAGTTAGTTTCAATAAGCCGGTTAGCTTATTAGATAAGTTAGTAAGTTTGTATATATATAACTTAGCTAGTAAGTTAGTTAGCTAGAATATATATATATATATATATATATATATATATATATATATATATATATATATATATATAGCTAGTAAGTTAGTTAGGTAGAATATATATATATATATATATATATATATATATATATATATATATATATATATATATATATATATATATATATATAGATAGATAGATAGATAGATAACATAGTTAGTTTATATTGATAAGCTAGTAGTTTATGTATATATTGTTAATAAGTTAGTATATATTATATATGAGATATGTATATGCATAAGCACTAGTAAATATTTGTTAGTATTTTTTTCTAGATTACCTTGAGATACACCAAGTTAATAAAAGTTGAGATATCTTGGCCGAGTAATGAATATCCGAAGGGGGTATGTTAGTATATAGTTTAGTGTAGTGTTGTTATAAGTTTAAATACATATTAGTGTATATTGTGGAGTATGGGTAGTAGTTATATGTTAGATATTGAATTACCTTGTGATACCAAGGTAATGTCAAGGTATTGGATTTTACTCAAGGTATTGAGTTTGCACATCAAGATGGGAGTATAGGTGGTGAGATACCGCTTTTGGTTCAAAACCAAGGTATCCACTTAGCATTAGTTTAGCTATGAGTGATATATATTTTGCCTTGTATATACATATTATAATATTTTTATATCTAATAAATTGCGTATCTTATGATACGGTATTTTATTGGTTTTCTAGCATCCTAGTATAGCTAGTATGGCCTAGTTACATAGTGTATGGACCCAATATCATAGATATAGACTCATACAACCTAGAAATCGCTAGTTTGCCCAATTTTGACCTAGAGTTGACCTAGTTTGATTATTTTGACTTAGAAATAGCTTTATGACCTAGAAGTTAACTAGTTTAACTTATTTTTATTCCAAAACCTTGTATTGATTTAATATTCCCTATTTAGGTCTTTGAGGCACCATACCAGACATCTTTGATACTCTTCACCGAATTTTAAGCAAGTATATTTTCTGATAGTTTCTTATTTATGATATCCTCTATTTCTCTTATATTTAGTGTAGATATTCTTGATTTTTTAGCATGATGGTTACACAGATTGGTATATCCGGATCTCGTCATGAGATGTTATTCCGTGGTATTTATGGTGTATCTTATGCAAGCCTCGTTTCCTTATTCTTCTTGTACAAATACAAACATTGGTTCATGAGAAGAGTAACGCCCTTCTTTTGGAATTTCGTGTCATAACATACCATGGTTGGATCTACTATTCCAGTCTGGGGCTGGTAATATGTAGTGTACATATTTGATCATACCCTCCTTGTGCATGTCTTTTTCCTTGAATATTGTTAATTATACACAGCACGTATGATTAATCAGGCCATTATTCTTGTATAATTTTCCAAGCAGATCACATGTTAAAGTTGGTACTCACTCACTAAGTAGTAGTATTTCTTGTTCATTCCTATGATGCTCATTCTTGTATTTATTTCCAGTATTCATTTATTGCATATCTCTTGTACCTGTATATTATATCTTGTATATTTGCTCTATTTACTTTAACATAGTTTATATTATTTATTACAACTACTGTTAGAGATGTACTTTGCTCCTTTCCTTAATGGATATATTTTTTCCAGATGACATTGAGGAGTTGTACCCCACTCACTACGGGACTCAGGATGTCGTAGGCTTAGAGCCAGAGACCTTGGCTCAGGAGGGTCTTATCCCGACTGAGACAGATGACCCAGGACTCGTAGCAAAGTAGTTAGATTCTTTTGTACTGGATTTGTCTCCATCATTGTTATTAGTATTTCTTTAATTTTATTCTTTGGATTTTATTTGTCATGTGAGCTGTATATGACTCTTCAGTTCTTTTATCTTATTCGTGCATCTATTTCATCTTATAGATCTGTAATTGATTATTCATATTTTGTTATCATATCTTGGTTGCTAGATAGATAGTTTACCCAAACAATGTTCTACCGCCGATGCTGCGGCATATGCTGGGCGTTGTTCACTACTCGTACCCCTACATCGAGTGCAGGTCGAGACACTTGGTGCAGGTCATAACACATTTTGTGGTGGCCTATGCAGGTCTTAGTAGTAGTATTCAAATTAGCATATTACTACAAGTCTGCTATAGGATATAGGATATATATAAGAGGATACTCAATCACTACTAGGAATATTTCCAATCTAATTTAATCTTTTGTCTTTATCATTCGATATAATTATTTCTTTGAAATATTACTGTCCTTTCTTGATTATATCTTATCTTGCACAATATTGAATCCTTTGTTTGAATCTATCTTCAAGATGTCACCGAAGACCCGATCACAGTGCTCTGGAGCAGTCTAAGGTTCGTTACTTTGTCTCCTCAGAGGGAGACCGCAGTGACTATTTTGCCTTCTTCTGCTTAGAGGATTGCTTCACCAGTCAAGCTAGGGAATTCAACAACAACTTTTAGGGGTGCTCCACCACCAGTTTCGAGAATTGTTCCCTCAGTCACGGAGGATCTTCCACCTCCACCACCCATGCCAGCAGACATGATACAGATATTTGCTATGTTCTAGGAGATGATGGCAGCAAAGCAGACGCAGACGAATGTTCTACGTCAGAGCATCAAGCGTGCTCACCAGTTTGAACTAGCTACTATAGAGAAGGTAGTGCTTATTCAGCCACATACTATACTGCTATATCCCGCATTCTACCAACCGAGGCCGGGTACCATCAATGACATCAAGAGGATGGGGCCCAAGAACTTCAGGGGAATCGAAGGGTTCTTGTACTCTGACGATTGGATCGAGGACGTAGAGAGGGCCTTGAGGCTAAAAAAGATTCTGGAGGGCCTACAGTTGGAGGGACTAGGCAGCCAGATGTTCAAAATTGCTCTGACATGTTTCAGCACAAACCCGAGGATCGTAGCGCCAGGACTGACTTGGGAAGCTTTTAAAGAGCTTTTCAAGAAGAAGTTCTTTTTGGATGTGGCTCTGAGTGCTCTAGAGATCCAGTTCCTAGACTCGTCCAGGGAGCATAATGGTGGATGAGTACATAGCAAAGTTCTTTAGAGTAGGCAGATTTGTAGATGGACAAAATCCGCTCGTGAAGGCCCAAAAGTTTCAAAATAGTTTGATCAGGGAGATCAAATCTCTCACTAGAGGACATCGCACCGCCACATTTGAGGATATCCTGATGGATGCATAGAGGGCTGAGGATGACTTGGAGCTCAAATCTAAGGGTATGAGAGACACATCAGGAAGAGCTTGCAGTAGTGCGGGTCCAGCCATACGACCCCACATCCAGCAATAGAGGACCTTTCAACAATAGAGGCCATAGTTTCATGCACTATTTTGGGCACCTGCGTAGCAGGCATAATAGGCCCTGAGACCAGCATAGTAGACCCAATAATGTACTCACTGTGGGAAGATCGAACATACACGAAAGGTTTGTAGGAATAGGCTTGGAGTGTGCCTCTATTGTGGGAAGCCAGGTCACCAGTTGAGAGAGTATCTAGTGGTTCAAGTTCGAGCAGACCATAAAGCAGCAATGATGTAGAGAGCACCGATGAGGCCTCCTATAAGGTAGCAAAGGGGACCACCTTTACAGACTCAAAAGTAATATTTTGTCCAGCACCAACAGCAACAGAGAGGTGCATCGCGAAGATGAACTTTTACCATGATAGTTGAAGAAGAGGAGCTAGTTGGACATGTGATATCAGGTTCAGTTCTCCTTTATTCTATTCCATTTTATGCTTTATTTGATTTCGGTGCTTGCCATTCTTTTGTATCTGTATATTTTTCTCTTAAGCATCGTTTAGAGTCTGAATCTTTGGCTAGGACTTGTAATATCATGACTTGTATAGGCATTATCCTGGTTAGTGATGTTTGGAAGGATCAGAGAGTTATACTGGAAGGCTAAAAATTAAGCACGTGCTTATTCGTAATTCTATTTCTGAGTTATGATATTGTATTTGGGATGCATTGGTTGAGTAGGTACCATGCTAGTATAGATTGTCGTGAAGGCAGAGTTTTGTTTCGACTGCCAGTAGAGCCAGATTTTAAGATTGCCATAGAAGCCGCGGAGGAGAGCCAAGATGCCATCTGTGGAGCCATGGCAGAAGAGAAGGATTTGTCACATCCATTGATAGAAGAGTTCATGGATGTTTTTTCTAAGGAGTTGTCGGGTTTGCCGCCATACCGAGAAGTTGAGTTCTCTATAGATTTGGTGCCAGATGTAGAGCCAATATCTCAATATATCTATATAGTTAACAACAGTGAACTGGTAGAATAGAAGAATCAGGTGGATGAGTTATTGGACAAAGTCTTTATTCGATCCAGTTCATCACCATGGGGTATTGCGGTATTATTTATACCGAAGAAGGATGGGTCAGTATGCATGTGTATCGACTACATGACTCTAATCAACCTTACTATCAAGAATAAATACCCACTGCCGAGGATTGATGATCTATTCGATCTGTTGAACGGAGAAAAGTTATTTTCAAAGATAGACTTGAGGTCAGGTTAGCACCAAGTAAAAGTGAAAAAGGAGGACATTTCGAAGACAGCTTTTCAGACTCGGTATAGCCAGTTTGATTTCTTGGTGATAACGTTTGGGTTGACCAGTGCCTCGATGGTATTCATGAATCTAATGAAGAAGGTGTTCCACTAGTATCTTGATAAGTTCTTGGTGGTATTTATTTATGACATTCTAGTGTATTCGAAGACCCCGGAGGAGCATGAGGAGAACCTGATGATTGTTCTAGAGACTCTAAGGAAGGAGAAGCTTTTATGCAAACTTTCAAAGTATGAGTTCTTCCTTGACAAGCTAGAATTTCTTGGGCTTGTGATTACAGGTGACGGTATATCAGTAGACACGAAGAAGATTTCAGAAGTGGAGTCATAGGCTACTCTGAGTTCAGTAGCAGAGATCTGATGTTTTTTGGTGATAACAGGCTATTACAGGAGGTTTGTACAGGAATTCTCCAGGATTGCGGAGACGATAACTAGGATGACCAAGAAGGATGTGGAGTTTGTCTGGACAGAGGAGATTCATGCCACTTTTGAGGAACTAAAAAAGAGGTTGACAACCGTTGTAGTGTTGACTTGCCATCAGGATTGGGTGGATTCACTATCTATAGTGATGCTTCAGAGAAGGGTTTGGGTTGTGTCTTACAACAGAATAGGAAGGTGATTGCCTATGCTTTCAGGCAATTACATCCTCATGAAAAGAATTATCCTACCCATAATTTAGAGTTGGCAACGGTCATTTTTTCTCTAATGCTGTGGAAATACTATTTGTACGAAGTGCATATGGAGATCTTCATAGACCACAAGGGCTTGAAGTACATGTTTACCCAGAAAGGGATAAACATGAGACAATGAAGGTAGTTGGAGTTGATAAAGGACTTTGGTATATTATTGCGGTACCATCCAGGGAAGGCCAACGTCGTCGCTGACGCCTTGAGCAAGTATCTAGTGGCTATGTTATTGACTACAGAAATATATTTATTAGTTGATCTTGAGAGCTTGGGTATTGAAGTGCTGGTACTAGGTGTCGAGATACAAATATGGGAATTGTTGATACTGTCAGAGCTAATAGATAGGATTTGAGTGACACAGTATGACGACGAGTCTCTAAGGAGCATCAGAGTACAAATTCAGATAGGATTATCCGATGACTTCACTATTACTAAGGATGGATCACTATGGACTGTACCAGGTTATGTGTGCTAAATGTGATATTGCACGAGGAGGTTCTTCAGGAGGTGCATCAATCGTAGTACTCTATACATCTCGGTCTTAACAAGATGTATAAGGATCTAAGGAAGCATGTATGGTGGTATGGTATGAAGTGGGAGGTAGCATACTTCGTATCCAGATATTTAGTGTGCTAGCAGGTAAAGGTAGAGAGGCAGAGGCCAGGTGGTTTACTTCAGCCTTTACCCATTCCAGAGTAGTAATGGGAGCATGTTACTATGGATTTTTTCAGGGCTTTCGTGTTCTCCAGGAGAAAAAGACACGATTTGGGTCATCTTTGATTATTTGACCAAATTGACCCACTTCTTGCTATTCAAAGTAAGAACGTCTACCGAAAAGCTAGCAGAGATATATGTGTGACAAATTATCATAATGCATGGAGTTATATGAGCATCGTATTGGATCGGGATAGTCACTTCACATCCCACTTATGGAGGAGTTTGTAGGCTAGCTTGGACACCCAGTTCATGTTTAGTACTGCATATCACCACCAGACAGACGGGCAGTCGGAGGGGACTATTTAGACTCTCGAGGATATGTTTCTTACCTATGTTTTATATTTCAGAGGATCTTGGGAGGATCATCTTCACCTGGTAGAGTTTGCTTACAATAATAATTACCAGGCCAGTATCGAGATGTCACCATTCGAGGCTTTATATGAATGGAGATGTCGCACTCCTCTATCTTGGGATAATGTTGGTTAGAGAGATTATTGGGACTAAAAGATGATTGTGGATCAAGCCAAAAAGTTAAAACTCATTAGAGATAGACTTCAGGTGGTGCAGGACAAACAACGACATTGGGCCGATAGCCAACAAAGACCTTTCGAGTTTGAGGTATAGATTTTGTTTGTAATGCTTGTAATTGTTTTATTTTAGGTTTAGTGTTAAAGTTGTTATATGTTCTAGGTTGGAGATTTGGTGTTCTTATGGATTTCTTCGATATTGGGAAATTCTCTTTGGTGGAGGTAGAAAGCTTAGTCTACGGTACATCAGACCCTTCGATATTCGTTCTAGGATCAGTGTAGTAGCCTACAGAATAGACTTTCTGCCTATACTAGAGGGGGTACATGATGTGTTCCATGTGTCGCAGGTGAGATGGTATGATGCAGATTTTAGTCACGTATTGGATCACTCCGAGATCGAGATTGGTCCGAATCTCAGCTACCTAGAACAGCCAGTGGAGATTATGGATCGCAGAGAGAAGGTGACACAGAACCTGACGATTCCTTTGGTACATGTCGCGTGGAGGCATCACACTCCGGAAGAGTCTACCTGGGAGAGAGAAGCCAAGATGCGTGAGCGATACCTTATCTCTTTTAGCCATGAGGTATCGTTCTTTCTTGATTGTTGTGATTGTTGTTGTAGTGTTAGTTCTTTCCTTAAATTTTAAGGAAAAAAATTTCTTTGGAAGGTAGACTAGTCACTACCATATTTCTAGATGAGAATATTTTTATCATTTAGCATATTTATTATTTTGTGATTAAATATTTATATATTGTGCTACTAATTTTTATAATATGTTGTGCTATTTATTATTTGTTAGTGGTATAGGCTATTTTTTTAAGACTTTTTATTAGTGGATCCATTGGATTATCATGACACGGGGGAAGATCAGGTGGGTCCATCCCGTTCTTGCTCCAGACTTAATGTAGCAGACAACACCTTCGGCCACCAAGTCCAAGCCTAAGTCCTTCTATATTGTTTCTTTCCCTTCCGAAGAAGCTATAGCAGAGAGGAAAAGGTCAGGTCTGGCGTACCAACAAGAATAGGACATCCCTGACGATAGTGCGCTCAAAATTGCCGTACCTACAACATCTGACCCGGGTCCATAACAGCCTCCGACAGCGGAAATGTCCAAATATAAAGAAACTCGCTTCGATAAACTGCTGCACGAAGATACAGCTTAGGGGTTGGAGAAGCCCTACAAATTTGATATCTTGGCAGAACTTGCCAATACTCAGCGAAGTTGTCAATATTCGAGGTTCTCTAACTCCCTAAAGTCATTAGGGTTGCTCTGAGTGAGGCATTGTAGAATGACGACACCTACCTGGCACAGGTCAAACCACCAGCTAAGAATTCTTCCACATGCCCCCACTGCAATAATGTGATGGTGGCGATACCAAATATCACATTGTCATAGCAAGACATGTTGCTAAAGAACAATAGGCACGATCGTTCTCTGTATTATAAATGCTATATTAACGCCTTCAATGTGGACCGAATGTATACCGATCCCGGTTGGTCAATCAATATTATCCTGAAGAGTAAGCTTCAGACCTTTGGCTTTCCGATGCATCGCTTGATAACAACCAATACTGCCATTAGTGACTTTAATGCAGGAAGGCGCTACCCTCTGTCAAGATTCGCTTGAAGTATCAGATCGAAGATTTAAAAACAGAGGTCACCTGCTACGCCATTGACGTAGACGTATCCTATAATGTCCTATTGGGACATCCGTGGATACATCAGTACATGATCGTACTGTCAACCTTACACTAGTGCTTGAAGTACGAGGATGATTATGGCATCGTCAAGACAGAATTTGCCGACGTGGATCAATTCAAATGGGTTGAGTCCTATTACTCTGACTCGATCCTCTACAAGAAAGTCCACCAATATAAAGGAAGCGAATATGTCGACGATGAGGCAGAGATTGTGACAACAATGGATGAGCCCTTGAGATTCCATCTGAAAGCATGGACTCCTGATACAACCCTTTCCCTCATGGTGAAACTACACAAGAAAGCACCTGAACCTCTGGTCGTTCACCTTCATAGACTGAGTCGACCACTGAATGAAGATCCGACACCTACTACGACTTTTTATCCTCTAGTGGTAAAGTTCCACAAGAGACCACTGAAGCCGTCTCTCAAAATGGGGGTAGATATGGGGAAGGACGAAATAGAGGAGGATGTAGCCACTCATGCTAACGTACCTTCTATTGACGATGTAACTCCTGAGGATAAGATACCTTATTTTATGAATAAAGGGCTATCTTTGAACTACACGGATGTTGCATATCTTAGCACATTATATTCTATTGCGCATGGTCTAAGCTTGCACCTGTATACACATGTGACTACCACCTATGCAGTGAACCAAATTTTCCACAGTCAAAACTCTTACTTTATAGTTCCAGGAAGGAATAGGCGAGACAAACTCATCACTTTTGGCAGAGTAGAAAATCCTAATCCTCCTTCTTAGTTGGACTGGAGCTAGAACTGAAGGATATCTCGTGACGGGATCCAGGAATACCAATCCTTGAAACCAAGTGTCAAAAAAATGAAGGATATCTACACTAAATACAAGAAACATAGAGGATATCATAAACGAAAAATTATCAGAGAATATACTCGCTTGGAATCCGGTGAACAATATCAAAGATATCCGTAATGGTGCCTTGGAGACCTAAATATGAATATTACATGAATACAAGGTTTTGGAATAAATACATATTAAATTAGTCAAAATCTAGGTTATTAGGCCAAGTGTAAGTCAAAATAGTCAAACTAAGTCAACTTTAGGTCAAACTAGTCAAACTTTGTCAAACTAACTATTTCTATGTTGTATGAGTCCATCTCTAGGATATCGGATCCATATGCTATGTATCTAGGCTATACTAGTTAATACTTAATACTATGATACCATATCTACTAAGTATCAATATATAATTTATACACATATATTTGTTAATATAGTATCAATATCGTATATAAATAAGTTATGCAATACTATATACAATATACCTTAATATCTTGACCATAACCTAATACTGACTCATTACCTTACTACCACCTCAAAGATAATACCAATACCTTAGTATCTAGTATATATTACCTACTGATACCATGACTACAACTCAAGCTCCAAGTCTGAAACAGACTTCCCCCATATCCCACTGATACCACATACCTTATTAACACCCACTAATACCCTATACATCAACATCCAACGCTCCCTAACTGATACTCTAACTCACTGCTTCCTGAACTTGTGCACAAACCTCCACACTAGATAGCCTAATCTAGTCCCTACTTGGCCTGATTACTGCTGCACATCAAAACCCCTCACAAGGAAAAATACAACAAGAAGAAGTAAAAAAATAACAGTTATAAATCAACTCATACCAAGTGATATGGCATACACCAAACCCACCCCACTACATCTGCCTTTATAAGGCCACTGTTGTTGTTATGCTTTCTTATCTATCCAATTCTGTGATCAACACTCCATCCATCAATACTAGGCACCCCAAGTCAACACTCTACCAATGCACATATGCAGGCCTCCATGCTCAAGCTCCTAAAGCAACCAAGCTGTTATGTTGCTATCTGTTGTAGACAGACCTCACAACCAGGTTACAGACCTCTACATGCACACATCAGTGCACAACCAACCAACACACTTGCTCACACAATCTATACAACTTACTGCTTTCATACTGCTGTGCACAGAGTACACAGCACACCACTGAAGTCAGCATTCATTTCCAAGCCACCTGAGACCAAGCCTCAAAATACACCATAACATAGAAAGTAACCAATATATCTACCTAATATATACACAACACACAGTTATAGGTATACCTATATTTGCACTCAATGATACATAGTCCAACACTAACAGTCACTCCTATACACAAGGAAAGACACTCTCTAACACATATACTCAAACTAATACACATGCACACACTTAATATATAGCTATATTTATATACACTAGTGACATGTATTAAATTATATACATGTAGATATATATTACAATATATATATTAATTTAATAATTAAGGATACATTAGGATACCATACATGGCAATACGACAAACACTAGCGGTGCATCACCCTAGTATCACAGTAGATCTATGATACTCTTGTGATACATCCAAGATACTCAATCAATACCTTACCCAACTTTCAGTAAATATTATGAACAAGTCTAAAAGCATAATTATAAGCAAAATAAAGTGCTAGCTACTCATCTACGTGTTCATAGCAAAATATGACATGTGTAGCTCCCATGTCGAAGAAAAAATTCCTAAAATCTTTTTGTATCACTAAATTGTCATGATACGGCCTACTCGTATTCAATTTTGGATATGACAATAGTCTCACACAACCAAACATATGTAAATTTGGTCCACTAGACCCATTGATAAACACATGGTGCACCAATCTTGGATTTACCCCAAATTGGATATAAAACAAAATAACATTCACAATAGGGGTCCATAGTAGTCAATTCTTCTACCTATATGTAGCCCTAACACATGGAAGGGTTTCTAATGATTATACTATAGATTTAGAGTCTAATTAGAAGGGAAATTCTGAATTATACCTATTGGGAGATGGATTTCCAATACAAATCTCCAATTAGACACAAAATGGGCCCAACTAGTGCTATCTCCTCCTCCTTGTTGCTCATTACTCCTCCTTAGTTCTAAATCTAATAATAGTGAAGAATGAGAGTAATTGGAAGTGATCTGGGGGAAATTTAGTAGAATTTAGTAGAGGGATGGGTTGAATTGGGGAAGAACACCAAATAAAATAAAATAAAATGAGGAGAGACAATTATCTCCCCCTTCAATAGGCCGGCCACTAGTCCCTTCTCCAAGTAATAGTGCAAAGTTTATTTTACCCCTATGGGCTTGTCATGAAAAAAATTATTAAGGAAGGAAGGTTCTAATCCTAAATGTTTGATTAATTAAATCACTAACTTAAAGAATTCGGCTAGCTATTCGGCTCAAGTCAAAAAATAAATGTTGGTACATGAGTCAAGTCTTGTCTAGTTAGGTCCACTTGCACAAGTCCAAAATATAATATAATATCTAACAATAAATAAATAATACTATAAATAAATATAATATATGCACAATAATTATGAAATAACCAAAATACCCTTTCCTAAAAAATGTGATAGTGTTAAGTCTACCCCCTTAAAATAATTGTACTCGAAATTCAAAGACTAAACTATCCTAAGAAAAGCAAAACAGAACACGACATAACATACCTCGAGGCACAAACAGATACGGGTACCGCCCTCATATTTTATCTTCTCTCTCCCAGGTAGACTCACCCGGAGAGTGATGCCTCCATGCGATGCATACCAAGAAAATGGTCTTGTTCATTAGCACCTTCTCTCTCCGATCCAGAATCTTAACTGGCTGCTCTAGATAGTTGAAAGTAGGGCCGAACTCTATCTCCGATTAATCCAATACGTGACTAGGATCCGCCACGTACCATCTCAAATACAATACGTGAAATACGTTATGCACTCCCTCTAATACATGTGTCAAGTTTAGTCGGTTGGCAACTATACCGACCCTCTCAAGAATACTGAAGGGTCCGATGAATCGCGGACTAAGCTTTCTGCCTCCACAGAAGCGAATTGTGTCTCGTGCCGAAGAAATCCTCAAAAACAACGAACCTCCAACCTAGAATAAAACACAACCTTAAGAACTTAATCTATAACAAACAACCAGTATTAACAGAAAATAAAACTGAAAATGATACCTTAAACTCTAAGAGTCTCCGGTAGCTATTGGCCTAAAACCGCTGTCTATCCTGCGCCACCCGAAGTCTATCTCTAATCAGCTTGACCTTCTCCACTGCATCTACTACCATCTCTGGCCCAAGCAAGGCTCTCTCTCCAATATTAACTCAATACTAGGGAGTGGATATCTCCGACCATACAGAGCCTCAAATGGTAACATTTCTATACTAACCTGCTAGCTGTTGTTGTAAGCAAACTCTACCAAATAGAGATGGTTTTCCAAAGATTCCCTAAAATCTAGTACAACAAGTGTGCAACATATCATCGAGAGTATGAATGGTCCTTTCTGGCTTTCTATCAGTTTAGGGGTGATTTGCATTACTGAACTTGAGTTGGGTGCCAAAGCTTGCCTGCAAACTCCTCCAAAAATGAGTAGTAAAATGACTATCCCGATCCGAGACTATGTTGACAGGAACTCCATGTATCTTGACAATTTGACTTAAATACATCTCTGCCAGGTTCTCCATAGACAAACCGAACTTGAAAGGCAAACAGTTGGCCGACTTGGTCAACCTGTCAATGAAGACCCAAATTATGTCTTTTTCTCCTGGAAATCGTGGAAGTTCGGACACAAAATCTATCGTAATTTGCTCCCACTTCCACTCTGGAATTGGTAATGGCTGAAGTAAATCGCCTGGCCTCTGCCTCTCAACCTTCACTTGTTGGCACACTAAGCATCTGGATACAAACTGTGACACCACCCTCTTCTGCCATATCACCACATACTCTCTCGTAAATACCGATACATCTTGTTGGCACCTGGTTGTATAGAATACTGAGAGCGATACGCTTCCCGCAATACCTCCTCTTGTAGCTCCCAACTAGGCATATATAATCTAGTACCATGCCGCAAAGAACCATTCTTAGCAGTGGTAAAGTCATTCTCCAATCCTGCTCTCACTTGAGCTTTGATGCTCTCCAGAGACACATCCCCATACTGGGCTGCCTTGATCTTGTCCATCAACTCTGAATATATGTGCAAAGTCCAATAAATATCGATCCTTCATAAAAAAATAGCTATCGAATACCTACACAAGGCATCACCAACTATATTAGCCTTCCCTGGGTGATATTATATAGATATATCAAAATCTTTCATCAGTTCCAGCCACCGATGCTATCTCATGTTTATCGCTTTCTCAGTAAAAACGTACTTCAAGCTCTTGTGGTCTGTGAAGATCTCCATACGCTTTTCTTATAGATAATGTTTTCACAACTTCAAAGAGACCACTACCAACTCCAAATCGTAGTTAGGATAGTTCTTCTTATGAGAACATAATTGCATGAATGCATAGGCAATCAATCACCTTCCAATTCAGCTAGAGAACACAACAAAAACCTTTCTCAGATGCATTACTATAGATAGTGAATCCTCCAGACCCTGATGGCAATATCAAAATAGGAGCAGACGTCAATTTCGTCTTCAATTCCTTAAAAGTAGCTTGACCCTGATGTCCAAACAAACTCTGCATCCTTGCTAGTGAGTCTGGTCATCGGCTCAACAATTCTTGAAAAATCTTATACAAACTTCTGTAGTAGCCTAGAAGATCAAACAAACTCCTAATTACTGCCACTTAACTCGGGGTCTTCCAAGACTCCACTGCTGTGATCTTCTTTGGATGAACCAAAATCCCATCACCAGTCACCACATACCCCAAGAAATCTACCTTGTCCAAGAAGAACTCATACTTGGACAGCTTCCCAGACAGCTTCACATTTTTTTGCACATCCAATATTTGGTAAACCTCTGACTGGGCCCTCTAAGCCTCTATCATCTCGCAAAACAATCCTAACACCTAAGTCACATCTGCCGACACGGAAGGTGGAGATGTAAGTACCTCAAACACATCTGGAGCAGCCCTCTGTACTAGGGTAGCCCCTGAATGTAGCTGATACACCAATCACCAAAGAAGTGACTGGTTCAGGCTCTCGAAAAGTCCCAGATCCCTTAGAAGTTGCTCCTCTATGCTGTGATCGAGTCTTAGGTATAATCCTAAGGCAAAGCAGAAGAAAAGAATCAATATGGCACAAGGTAGAAAGTATTCAAAGAAGTAAAGCTCAATTATCAATTATAAAGGAAGAATATTTAAAATGAATATTAGAGGTTTTCTTAATTGTGATTGAGTATTTCCAGCCTATAGCCTATAGCCTATATCCTATATCTTAAAACAAGCTCGTAATAGCACTCAATCAGAGCACCACTACGAATCGTACCAAATGCGACCTTGAAGACCTGCCTGGGCCACCACTAAAAATATGTCATGACCCGCACCCGATGTAAGGGCACGAGAACGTGGTACATCTATCCTACGCTGCAGCATCGACGGTAGAACATTGTTGGATAAACTATACTATATAACAATAATGATTATCAAGATATATATCACCACTAATAAAATATAAATACTCAATCACAGACCTATAAGATAGAACAATGCACAAATATGATATAAAGAACTGAAGAGTAAAAATATAACTCTCAACACAAAAGATAATATCCAATGAGTCTCAAATATAAAAGAGTAATAACTGCCAAAGCTGGGGACAACTCTAGCACAAAATAAACCTATCTACTGAGCTACAAAAAAAGTATCGTCTGTCTCAACTGGGATAAGTCCCTCCTGAGCCACAGTCTCTAGCTCTAAGCCAACTATGTCCTGACGCCCATAGTGAGTGGAATACTACACCTTAGTGTCATCTAGAAAAAATATCCAATCAGGATTGGAGCAAAGTACACCTCTCACAACAGTTCCAATAAATGATAAAGATTATATAACAGTAAATAGAGAGGATATACAATACAAATAGTTATGGCAAAAATATACATGAATAGGAAAATACGGGAAATACAAACAAGAGATGTTAACATCATATATAGAATCAAGAAATACATCTAAGTGAGTGAGTACTAATGATAATATGTGATCGGCTTAGTAACTTGCTCGAAAATCATGGCCTGGTTAATCATACATATAGTGTATGATTAACACTGATTACTCCAACCGACTGAGCAATAAGCTCTAAACCAAGCATCCGCCTCTTGCCAATGTCATTCGAAGATAATGATAATCTACATCTCCTACCATACAAAGCCTGAAAGGGTGCCATCTGAATGCTCGCCTTGAAGCTGTTATTATAGGATAACTCTACTAAATACAACTGATCCTTCCTAGATCGACCAAAGTGAAGTGTACAAGCTCAAAGCATATCCTCCAAAGTCTAAATAGTACGCTCTGACTGCCCGTCGGTCTGCGGATGGTAGACTGAACTGAACTTCAACCTAGTACCCAGACTTTGCTATAGGTTTCGCCAGAAATGAGACTTGAACTATGAATATCTATTTGAGACAATGCTAACTGGTATGCCATGCAATCTCACTATTTGTCTCATGTATATCTCAACTAGCTGCTCAGTTGACTGGCCTACTCTGAAAGAAAGAAAGTGAGTAACCCTTGTCTATCGATCCACTATAACCCATATAACATCTTTGTCAGACGGGGATCTGTCACGCCCCAGTCCCAAAATACATAGGACTTGGACACGTAAGCATGCCAGCCGCATGGATATGGCAACTCCAATATATGGAAACCAAAACCCATATGTATGCTGTAATATGAATATCAAATCCACAAGTGGTATAAATCTATCACAAGTCACAGGGTACAATCTAAATCTCATCCACAGAATCATATATAAATAATCAACCAATATCTATGAAACTAGATCTCAATATAAAGTATCTAAAGAAGACAGTCGGATGGAAATAAATCTACTGCCGAACTAGAATATAAAAGCAAACATAACATAAGTACATCACCAATAATCATGAGGCTCGAAGGGAAGACCTCCTCAAATATAAGCAACCAGACCGGATCTGCCCTCCTGCGAATACTCATGAACATCTACACCTGTAAAGGGACCAGATCCTCAGAGGGACATAACAAGATACGTAAAAGCATGCCAATAATGTACTGAAATAAATATCAAATGGGGTCGCCTAACCATCTATGTGAATACAATTTGAGAACAAGTTTCTAACAAGTGGGCTATCTGGCCATAAAATGGGATTGGCATGATTCTCTCGGAGAATCAGGGGCCTACAAAGCATGTCGTCTTTTGAACGACAGAGGCCGCCAAGTAGTATAGGGGTCATGAAGACCGCGTATCTCCGACGGAGCGTACGGGTTACATAAAAGAAAAGTGCAAAGGAGCCCAAATGTGGTAATTGTTGTTCTCCCCACCCCATGCTCTAAGCATGTCACATCCATAAAATAATTTGGTTCATATCCTATCTTTAGTATAATAGCCCAACCTTGCAACCAAACAAGGACAAGGATTGGACCACCGTACTATGATAGGCTATGTCCATAGACTACTAATAACTGCGAAGTCTTCTAGCATGCAAAGTTTCTAACATCAGTTATCCCTAACGCATGACTCATACGTACAGGAGGCCAGACCTGTCACGCAGTCCGTGATCTATATGAGACTCACACTCGTGTAACAACTGTGTCATAGCCAATGAAACCAAATAATACTTCATGATAATGGGGTGATCTCATAAACAAGGTTAATGAATATACATAATAAAACATATCACGACGATACCGTCGTTGCATCCAAGTTTCCTTGGACGCGTATTTTATATAGCAGTTAAAATATATGAACTAAAGACAGAAAATAAAGATGCATGCAACATATGGAATACGAATAACAGTACAATGGCAAGGTATACTTGCCTGGCAAAAAAGTTGCGATGTACCAATAACCTGCTCCAGAAGTCGCACAGAACAAGTCCAATATCTTATGTACATATAATATAATACAATTAAATCATTAGTCATTACACTAGTACATGCATAATCATATTTACACTGGACTCAGGGGGTATACTAGGGGTGACACGGGTTAACTAACACGGTAAATTTGTGCGTTGAATTACGCGGGTGTCGCATCTTTAAATATCGCGCACAATCAGATAGTCAACTAACATGGTCTTGCCAGTACGTCGGTGTACACAAGGCAGACACTAACATTGTTCTTAGGGTCAACATGGTCAAGGTAAATATGGGATAGTCCATAGTGTCCTAGGGTCGTACAGTCTAAATATATATAGTCCTAATTATTATTTTGCATAGTATTTAATTACATATATAATACATTCAAATATTTATATACATATATTTATCACTTTAATTCCTATACGCGTGCATATACGCACACAAGTCATTGGTTTTACCGATGCCGCTGAATCAACTAACTATCAATAAGCAATACTAATAGCATACACAAGCACACATAAAAAAATGAAGATGGACAGGTTCGTACCTTTGGGTACGCGTACGGGGACGATGGTGAGGTTGACGACGATGGTGACGACGATGATGATGAGGACGATGATGAGATAATGATGATGACGATGATGATGATGACGATGGTGGGTTGATGATGAAGATGATGATGATGATGATGGTGAGTTATGGTGATGGTGAAGATGATGATGATGATGGTGAGACGATGATAATGAGATAACGATGAAGTGATGATGATGATGATAAGGATGGTGATGAATTGAGATAATGATGATACAATAGTGGATGATGATGATAATGGAAGATGGTGATGATGATGACAATGGCCATGGTGGTGATGTTGATGATCATGATGATGGGGATGGTGTCTGCCAGAGTCCGGCCAGGGGAGGTCCGGCAAGGAGAGGAGGAGTTCGGGAAAAGGAAGGAGGTAATATCTGGCCGGGTGGTTCAGGGAGTCGTGGTGTAGGAGGGTGTGGTCGAGGAGAAGAGCAGGGGGAGGTAGAGGAAGGAGGAGAGGAGGCTCGGTGTTTCGGTCTTCGTCATGATGCAGTGGTCGAATAGGAGCTGTGCTTGAGATTGGAGAGGTAAAGGCGGAGCTCCGGGCACAGGCAGGGTCGAGGGAGGAGATGGACGGAGGGATGTTTAGACGAGAGGAGGAAGAGAGGGAGAGATAGTGCTGTCGGGATTCAGTCGAGATGGGTAGAGCACGGCGGGTTCAGCAGGCTATGGTGGCTCCGGGGTGATGGATTCGGCTGCTTGTCGTGGGTCTGTGCTCGGTGTGTTCGACTGACAGTGATGGAGGAGATGGTGGCGGTAATGGCAATAGGGTGCTGATGGTCCGGCGAGGGAGGTCGATAGGGAAGGAGGACAGGGGTGGAGGTTTGCTGTCGACTCTGGTGAGGAGGATCCGGCGGGTTGGGGAGATCATCGGAGGAAGGAGTGGTGGACTCGGAAAGAGGACCAGAGGAAGTGGAAGAGGAGAACGGTGAGCAGCGGTGTTAATGGTGATGGTTGTCTGGCTGTGCTTAGGCCGGTGTTGAAGTCGTGGGGTGGTAGCGAGGATGGTCGGGATGAGGAGGTCCAGGCGACTGATCAGCGGCTCAGGCGGAGGAGGGAAGGCTGTGGAGATGTCAAGGTCTCGGTGGTCGGTGCAGGTGGAGTCCGGCTGGTCTCTGGCAAGTTCAAGCGGAGGTAGGAGGAGATGAACAGTAGGGGATGGATTGGTATACGGCTAGGTTAGGTTTTGGGTTTTGTGAAATATGGAAAAGAAAAGAAAAATTGTTTAAATACATGTAGGACTTTCGGTTTGGGTTTGACCTAGTTAGGTAGGCTTGGTCAACACTTCTTGGGATGGGCTTGGCCTTATATGGGGATGTTTGGAGGCTACAATTTGTATTTTCTAAAATGCAAGGCTACGTTCAATTGAGGGGGCGATGTTTGTGCGTTGCACATTCCAAAAATTCTAAAAAAATTCATGTGAAGGGAAAAAATGGGTTTCGTCATGTATTGTCCAATGGTGTGGGTACCTTAATGCATTTTTGCATAAAATGCCCAACAATTAAGAAAATTGCCCAAAGATGGAAATTGAATTAAATTAATTAAAAATTTTGCGCAAGGTGTTCTGGATTTAATTAAAGGAACATGGGGATAAAATTAGGTGGGACACAAGTGTCATAGACGTAGAGGATTCAGTGTAGAATATTATCATAAATTTAGGTTGCACAAAACGGTCAAGATTGTGTCTCCAATTTCGATTGGAACGTACAAGGGCACAAAGTTGATTTTATTTAGAATTAAGAAATAACGTCCGTGACGTTTATTGTGCGACTAAAATGTAGCACAATAGAGCATAATTATAAGTTACACCGAGGTCAGAA
Organism: Iris macrosiphon; assembly: GCA_036927795.1. Classification (NCBI taxonomy): domain Eukaryota; kingdom Viridiplantae; phylum Streptophyta; class Magnoliopsida; order Asparagales; family Iridaceae; genus Iris; species Iris macrosiphon. The sequence goes on along the minus strand of JAYESA010000019.1, from coordinate 120,448,778 downwards.
TGGAAGAAGGTCATGTCTAGAACAAGGATATGAAGTTTGTAGGAAGGCAATGGATAGTGTAGTGCTCCAATTATCGATGCAATGGTAAGGTGTACTACGACGTAAATATTGTATAATTAAATAGAATGTTGTGTCCTGTATCTAATTGAATATAAATTAGCCCTAGTTTCTATATCTATGCCACGTAGGTCTAATTTTGGGTGAGGTGGTTTACAACCTACCCAACTTAAAACAATTTCATCCACGAAATTAAACTAGGGTCGGGTTTCTCTATCTAATCTCACTTGATCACTATTTAAAAGAATTACCTCAAGTTTAACAATGCAGTTTCTACCCAACTTAGAAATTACCCATCTATCACATAAGGCTATATACTAAGAAAATTATTCCTCAAACTATTTAATCATGTTATTTAATCCTTCGAAGTTTCAACACCAATATATTACCTATGATATGCCATTAATTATGAAAAATAAACATCAAGTAATATGATTGGCCTATGGGGTATATCTAGTACTATATGTATATCAAACTTATACCAAGCACGAGGTTTCATCTTTCCGAAATAAGTGAAGACGGAAAACAATGATGAAGAGTTCAATGGAAAGGTAATAGAATAGAAGTATGGGGATGAAGGCATTTTAGAGAATTTAATTGGGAATAGTCAAGGCAGTTGTGGATTGAAATCCTATTTTGGTAATTCCTATTCACATGCTCGTATCAGTACAATTTTGTAATCGATACGATATGGCAGACATGTCTAGGGGAAAGTATATTCGTCTACTAGTCAACTATGTATCTCAATCTACGTAAAGTAGTCATGTGAAGAGCGAACCAAATGCACCAAGGTTAGCTAGACCTTAATACACTGATTCTGATTAGACAATTGTATCATTGTGTGCACCTAATAATACATATGTCATGAGCAAGCTCGATAAAATAATAAGCTTGCAAAAACTAAGCTATAATAGCAGCATAAGTCAGGGTAGTACAGAAATATAATTACGCTAGATTATGATGAGAGAAGGTACATGATAATTCAAGTTCACAAAAAAAATATGACTCTACAATCTCTACATTTGTCATACAACTCCTTGTCTAAGTCTCTAGTCGACCAAATAGGGTATGGGTCTCTAGATTCTACATTCTGAATAAACATTGTTGTCTTATGCTAGCATATAGTTAATGCCATTCGGTTATACTTTATCAATGGGTCAAGAGGACTAGGTGATACTGTGTTGTGAGGCATACTACCCAACTTAAATCAATAAAATAATACTGTAATTGTCTTAAAGGGAATTCTACAAGGTAACCTTGCACATGTAAATAGAGTAGAACTCCTTAAAGTCTTCTATTGCATTATATAGATAATGGTCACCTTAAGTCTTGATCATAGAACATGTGTCAATAGTAAGAATGGAAAAGTTACTGGCCTTCAAAGGAAAAGAGGATATAACCTACATTGAGGTGTGGTACATGTTACGTGATTTAAAACTAAGGGATAATCATAAAATTATAATCTAAAGGGATTTTCAACTATCAAGTTCTAACTACCAAGCACAGAAATTTAAAATTTAACATTAACAACTATAATCCTAGCAACTATATGTCCTTAATACAAAATAAAATCACTTGGCCTACAATCAGAAGTGTCAGATGGCACGAGTTGAAAGATGAAGAATAGAAGAATAAAATTAGTCGTCGCACAATAGCGAGCGCTAGGGGTTCGGAGGAACAAGTCATGAAATTAAAATAGAGGGCTGTAGATAACATCATGGTTTTCTAAGGGGGAGTGGTATGCTAGTTGCTATGTTCGAGGTATGATCAAGGAAAAAGTGTTGATTACATTCCTCTAGGCTTCCTAAGGTGTTGTCTACTAATAATAAGACAATGATCCAAGTTTATAGTTCTAATATTATCCCACTATAAAAGTTAGGTTTAGGCCATTTGTTACATTTTGGATCTCTATTGGTTCTTTCATGCTAGGGTCAAACACTATGGTTAAATTTCTAACTAACTCTAGTAGTGTTTATACTACTCTCAAGTCTTCATACATACATCAGGGGTAATGGTAAACCAATCTATAGATAAGGGACGCTAGGGTTCATTAGGTATTTGGATCTTAGTGCTATGTCAATACTCTAGTTGTATTCTTGGAAGGATTATTACTCTAACTATCATCCTAGTAACAGGGATTCCTATACTCTAGGAGAAGGCTATACTCAAGGAACTATTCGGGAAGTACAGGAATCAAGCGGGATAAAATTATTCAAATAGAACAGATAAAAGAAAGATGAATCATAGTCAATTGTGGATGAGATCATATACTCTATTCCTAGGTGCAGGCTTGCTCGGTACAGTAATGTAACCAAGACAATATACTCTCAACCTGCATGGGCCACCACTAAAATATGTCACGTCCCAGTCCCAAAATACATAGGACTAGGACATGTAAGCATGCCAGCCGCATGGATATGACAACTCTAATATATGGAAACCAAAACCCATATGTACGATGTAATATGAATATCAAATCTACAAGTGGTATAAATCTATCACAAGTCATAGGATACAATCTAAATCTTATCCACAAAATCATATATAAATAATCAACAAATATCTATAAAACTATATCTCAATATAAAGTATCTAAAGAAGACAGTCGGATGAAAACAAATCCACTGCCGAACTAGAATATAAAAGCAAACATAACATAAGTACATCACCAATAATCACGAGACTCGAAGGGAAGACCTCCTCAAATATAAGCAACCAGTCCGGATCTGCGCTCCTGCGAATACTCATGAACATCTACACCTGGAAAGGGACCAGGTCGTAAAAGGGACATAAAAGATACATAGAAGCATGCCAATAAAGTACTAAAATAAATATCCAATGGGGTCGCCTAACCATCTATGTGAATGCAGTTTGAGAACAACTTTTTAATAAGTGGACTATCTGGCCATAAAATAGGATTGGCATGATTCTCTTGAAGAATCAGGGGCATACAAAGCATGTCGTCTTTTGAACGGCAGAGGCCGCCAAGTAGTATAGGGGTCATCACGACCGCGTATCTCCGGCGGAGCATACGGATAACATAAAAAAAAAGTGCAAAGGAGTCCAAATGCGGTACTTATTGTTCTCTCCATCCCATGCTCTAAGCATGTCACATCCATGACACGATTTGGTTCATAGCCTATCTTTAGTACAATAGTCCAACCCTGCAACCAAACAAGGACAAGGATTGGACCACCGTACTATGATAGGCTATGTCCATAGACTATTAATAACTTCTAAGTCTTCTAGCATGCAAAGTTTCTAACAGCAGTTATCCCTAACGCACGGCTCATACGTATATGAGGTAAGACCTATCACGCAGTCCGTGATCTATATGAGACTCATACTCGTGTAACAACTGTGTCACAACCAATGAAACCTAATGATGCTTCATGATAATGGGGTGGTCTCATAAACAAGGTTAATGCATATACATAATAAAACATATCACGACGACACCGTCGTTGCATCCAAGTTTCCTTGGACGCGCATTTTATATAGCAGTTAAAATATATGAACTAAAGACAGAAAATAAAGATGCATGCAATATATGGAATATGAATAACAGTACAATGGCAAGGTATACTTGCCTGGCAAGAAAGCTACGATGTACCAATAACCTGCTCCAGAAGTCGCATAGAACAAATCCAATATCCTATGTACATATAATATAATACAATCAAATCATTAGTCATTACACTAGTACATGCACAACCATATTTACACTGGACTCAGGGGGTATACTAGGGGTGACACGGGTTTACTAACACGGTAAATTTCGCGTTGAATTACACGGGTGTCGCGTCTTTAAATACCGCACACAATCAGACAGTCAACTAACACGGTCTAGCCAGTACGTCGGTGTACACAAGGCAGACACTAACATTGTTCTTAGGGTCAACAGGGTCAAAGTAAATATGGGACAGTCCACTGTTTCCTAGGGTCGTACAGTCTAAATATATATAGTCCTAATTATTATTTAACATAGTATTTAATTACATATATAATATATTCAAATATTTATATACATATATATCACTTTAATTCCTATACGCATGCGTATACGCACACAAGTCATTGGTTTCACCGACGCGGCTGAATTAAATAACTATCAATAAGAAATACTAATAGCATACACATGCACACATAAAAAAATGAAGATGGACAGGTTCGTACCTCGGGGTATGCGCATGGGGACGACGGTGAGGTTGACGACGATGGTGACGACGATGACGATGGGGACGATGATGAGATGATGATGATAATGATAATGATGAGATGATAATAATGACCATGGTGGGTTAATGATGAAGATGATGATGATGATGATGATGATGGTGAGTTATGGTGATGGTGAAGATGATGTTGATGATGGTGAGACAACAATGATGAGATAACGATGAAGTGATGATGATGATGATGATGATGATAAGGATGATGATAAATTAAGGTGATTATACAATGGTTGATGATGATGATAATGGAAGATAGTGATGATGATGACAATGGCCACGGTGGTGATATTGATGATCATGATGATGGGGATGGTATCTGCCGGAGTCCGGCCAGGGGAGGTCCGGCAAGGAGAGGATGAGTTCGGGAAGAGGAAGGAGGTGATATCTGGCCGGGTGGTTCAGGGAATCGTTGTGCAGGAGGGTGTGGTCGAGGAGAAGAGCAGGGAGAGGTGGAGGAAGGAGGAGAGGAGGCTCGGTGTTCCGGTCTCTGGCATAATGTAGTGGTCGACTGGGAGCTGTGCTCGGGATTGGAGAGGTGCAGGCGGAGCTCCGAGCTCAGGCGGGCTCGAGGGAGGAGATGGCCAGAGGGATGTTCAGACGAGAGAAGGAAGAGAGGGAGAGGTAGCGCTGTCGGGATTCAGTCAAGATGGGAAGAGCACGGCGGGTTCAGTAGGCTATGGTGGCTCCGGGGTGATGGATTCGGCTGCTCGTCGTGGGTCTTTGCTCGGGTGTGTTCTGTCACGCCCCAGTCCCAAAATACCGAGGGACTGGACGCGTGATAAGGGCCAGCAGCATGCGCCGATGGACAAACCCAATTTAATGGATCCATCGGGCATACTTAAGCTGTATTACATCAGTCAGGGTTTTACTATTCTCATCCACAGATATAAGATAGCAACATCAGCAAAGAAATATTAAACAACAACAGTCAAAGTAAATAAAATCGGAGAACAATCCGATATTAAGTCTGTTTACAAGAGTTCATTTCAACAGGAATTTAAAGAGTTTATTAGCCATAAATAATGAGCATGGAATAAGCAGTTGTTCAGGAGAAGTCCTCAGCGATCACCTCGTCCTCAGGTTCCGGTACTGCTCCGAGAAGTGCTCCTGTTCCGTACACCTCTGGGTAGATCTCGTCTGCTAAATCTGGGGACATAATCCATTCCAGGTCCTCAGGGGACATAGCAAGGTACAGAAAACACAAGCCAAATATAATGCAGTGCAGAAATAAAGGAATAACAGGGTAATTAATTAAACCAGCTAAGTGATCATGCAAGTTGAGAGTTATTAATCATACTTCAGGCTGAGACTACTACAGGATCAGTGACAAGAAACCATAGCAGTATTTTTCTCGAAGGGCCAGTACAGGAGCCAAAGCTCTGTGTCAGAGACTAGGACACTTCCAGATAACAATATATATAAAATAATCAGCCTTGATATGGTAATACTCTCCCCACCCAATGTAATCTCACGACACAGTTCTCAATGTTCATGTTACGCAAGATTAAAACTAATGCAGTCAGTCATTTATTAAGTTCTAAGAAAATAAGCTTAAATCATGAAATCTATATCCTATACAAAACCTCCTTGAATAATCAGGAAGATTCTATATCATGCTTTGTGTCAGGTGTCCTGGGTATAAATTACTGGATAGGGCAAGTACAACAGTCACAGAAATTAAAGCAAGAGAATCAAAATGAATCAATAACTGTATTTTATGGCAATGTACACTTGCCTGGGTTTCCTATTCCAATTGTAGCTCGAGCTTCAGCTGGATTTCCAAGCAGTACTCCGGTTGCTGAAACAAACATCACCAACAGATCCAGAAAATTTTAATCAGCTAGGAACGCCTGTCCTTGAGTTCAATTTGGAGACAAGGGCAAAAACGTCAATTTCGAGTCAAGGCGGGGTCCAGATGTGGGCCGCTTTGCACCGAAAAATGCGTCAGGGTCAAAGGTCTCAAAATCAGTCCAACTTAGTGTCAACAGGTCAGGAACGATGATACGAACACAACAGAACTTCCAGAATTGGATTCCGATGAGCCGTTCTCAAAATCGCCCGTGGGGTGGAGCCTGTGGGGCCCACGACACACGATTTTGTCAACGTTCTCAGAATCGAACCAAACTTGGCTCACAGGACCAGTGTTTTGCTACGAGTCCGATGGCACAAGTTTTGTCTTGATCAGACGTGTGTACACTAAGTTACAGCAAGATTCAGAAAAGTCGGATACGGGGCGATGTCCGCGGATACGCACTGATTCCGGTGTGCACGCACATCCGAATCAGCTTCTACGAAATCCCGCACGTCCGTATCAACGACGCACACGTATCTGTAAAGACCACACGCGACCAAGTCGTCCCGTTTGGCGGGGTGTACTCAGTTCCGGGGTAAAAACAGGATCTAGTTTTTTCCTGTTTTTGGATCACGGTGTACGATCACCACAGGACGCGATGCCCCGAGAGGTTTATCCGGGCACCGAGAGGGTCATACAGGCTACGCGATGCAATTTATGGAATCAAAATCCGAGCTACGAGCAAGAAGTTATGAATACCTGAAGTGGTCCGAGAAACCGAGTTTAAACCGTGTCCGACACGCGATTCACTGTGTCCTAGTACTGTTCACTAGGGTTAGGGTTTTTCTGTGTCCGGCCTTCTGTGTCCTGCTGTGTCGAGTCCTCGCCGGAGGGGTGCTAGGGCATCGTCGGAAGGAGGCGGTGCCGTAGGCGGAGTGCTGCGGCGGCGCTCGAGTGGTGGTCGGGGCCGGTGGGGACTGAACGGGGTCGGGTCTGCTGCTCTGGAGGTCGGGGAAGAGGTGGAAGAAGAGGGAGAGGTCGGGGTGGCTGGGCGGCTCGTGGCGGGGTCTAGGGCGGAGTCAGGGTGGTAGCGGCGTCGGCTAGGGGCGGTGGTTGGCAGCGGGTTCGACTGGGACGAAGGCGGCGGGTTCTAGGATTTATATAGGGGAGGTGCGGAGGCCGAGCGTCGTCCGGTGAGGGGAGCTGGAGCGGAGGGGTCGCCAACCGGCACTGGGAGGCGGAGCAGCAACCGTTATGCGGCGGGCGGCGGCTAACGGCAGCGGCGGTCGGGTTCGCAGGAAGGGGAAGAGGCTAGCGGGTTTGCGGGCGGGTTCGGGTCTGACGGACCCGACCCGACCCGATAACCCAACGGGCCGGCTCGGTTTAGGTGGCCTGGGCTGGGCCGGATTAATTTTAAATAAAAAATAATTAACTTATTAATTAAATAAATAAGTAATTTAAATAATAATTGTTTTTAGGTGTTTAAAAATCCATCCGGGGTCCAGTAAATTCCCAAAAAAATACCCTATGTCTAGTTTTTCATTTTACACCATAAAATATTATTTTTATAATATTTTAATATTATTAAACATCAATTAAAAATCATTTAATTATTAAAACACCTTAATTTAATTAGAGAAAAATCTCAGAAAATTCTAGAAATTCCAGAAAAATATAAAAATCCAAAAATTAAAATTCTTGAAAATCAGGGGGATTACAATCTACCCCCCTTAAGAGGATTGCGTCCTCGCAATCAAAGATTAACCGGTCAGCAGAGATGACACGGGTGCAACCATTGTTCGAAGCACATCAAAATTAAGGAGCACCTAGGAAAAATTATTTTCCTTAGCATTAAAAGTTATGCAATTTCCCAAATGTGGAAAATCTAGAAAATTACAGTTTTAGAAAACCAGGTTATCTTTCAAAAACATATCAGTTAACAATTTATCAAGTTCAAAAATTACTAGATTAATACTAAGTTATCAATTATTAACAGGTTAAAGTTATCAAGTTAAGGTTATCAGGTCAAGTCTGGGGTCACGAACCAGCAGGCACAACTAAAGCAATGCTAGAAACGGAACAAGTATAAAGACTTACTCGCATTAGCTACGCCACGGTTCTGCGCGTCTCCCACAGTCATCGCGAAAACTTGGCCGCGTCCTTGAGGTGGTGCTCTATGATGTTGCTGGGCTTGCTGGTAGGGTGCTGCTTGATGTACCAAGGGTGGTCTTGGTTGATGCCCTCCTGGTGCTGGTAGAGCTTGTTGGTTTGCCCTCGGTGCTTCCCTGCGATCAAGGCAGTCCTTCACTGCATGCTGTCTGGATCCGCAACCTAAGCACAGTCCGTGTTTACATCTACACTCCTTCTCAACATGGCTTATCTTGCCGCAGTAATAACAAGTAGGAAAAGTCAGGATTTTGGATGCAGATCCCTGTGGTGCTTGATGCAGATGAGGTTTCTTGGCAGCTTCTCCATTGTTTGCTCTGGCTGGTACTGTTGTGGAAGGCCTCTTCAGACTGGTTTCTCTCCTGGTGATACGCTCCATGCGTCGAGCTGCAGCAAGGACGTCCGTGTACGAAGTTGGTGCGACAGATCCAATCAGTTTCTGTAGCTCGATGTTAAGTCCGTCGAAAAACTTCTCGGCCTTCTCTACTTCTGTAGGGATCAAGGTAGGAGCGAAGCGACTCAGACGAATGAACTCGGCATTATATTCTTCTACCGTCATAGCATCCTGAGTGAGGCGATTGAACTTGTCCCTCGGTTCTGATCGAGCGATAGCAGGTATGTACATCTCCTTGAAGAGTCTGGAGAACTCTTCCCAAGTAACTCGATCTGGTCCGAGCCTGGTCTCCTCGGATATCCACCAGTGATGAGCATTGTCCGTCAAATGCATTCTGACGGCAGTCATCCAACGTTCTTGTGGAAGCTCAGCTGCTTCTAATTGATGCCGAATGTTGGTGAGCCATTCATGCACTTCTGTTGGTCCCTCTTTGCCAGAGAAAGTTCGGGGCTTCAGCTGGCGGAAGTCTGTGATAGAGCCCGTCGGTTGCCGTCTAGCTGGTAGGTTGGCCTACTCCAGTGCATTTACTAGACTGTTCCTCAAGTACTCAGCTTCGCGACGATGGGCCTCAGTTTGGATTTGTTGCTGAGCTTGCATCATTGCGTAGAACATCCGGAACATCTGTTGTCCGTCCATTGCTTGGCCTGGTGGAAAGACAAGCATCTGTGGAGTGAACTGGGGCAGAGGTGGAATATCATCACGCCGAAATCTAGAAGATTGCGGATATGCTTGGCTGCTTCGGTGAGTAGAGGGATCTCCACTCAATAGCATCACTTCATCTTCTCCGTAGGTGGCTTCAGCACCTATTGGTGTTCTTGCTGGAGTTCCGTCATTTTCTCGTGGATCTATTACTCTGCATCAACAATAAACTATAAGAGGCGCACAGGAATCAAGGCAAGATGCAAGTCAAAAATTAGTTCGAATACGATACAGATATCAAAAATGATTCAAGCAAGTGGATGAGATCCTAAAACTTATACTATTCTTATTGCAGGCCTGTTCGGTCCCTAAGTTGAAACCGAACAATTTTAGTCGTTGACCTACATGGGCCACCACAAAAACCATGTCACGCCCCAGTCCCAAAATACCGAGGGACTGGACGCGTGATAATGGCCAGCAGCATGCGTCGATGGACAAACCCAATTTAATGGATCCATCGGGCATACTTAAGCTGTATTACATCAGTCAGGGTTTTACTATTCTCATCCACAGATATAAGATAGCAACATCAGCAAAGAAATATTAAACAACAACAGTCAAAGTAAATAAAATCGGAGAACAATCCGATATTAAGTCTGTTTACAAGAGTTCATTTTAACAGGAATTTAAAGAGTTTATTAGCCATAAACAATAAGCATGGAATAAGCAGTTATTCAGGAGAAGTCCTCAGCGATCACCTCGTCCTCAGGTTCCGGTACTGCTCCGAGAAGTGCTTCTGTTCCGTACACCTCTGGGTAGATCTCGTCTGCTAAATCTGGGGACATAATCCATTCCAGGTCCTCAGGGGACATAGCAAGGTACAGAAAACAAAAGCCAAATATAATGCAGTGCAGAAATAAAGGAATAACAGGGTAATTAATTAAACCAGCTAAGTGATCATACAAGTTGAGAGTTATTAATCATACTTCAGGCTGAGACTACTACAGGATCAGTGACAAGAAACCATAGCAGTATTTTTCTCGAAGGGCCAGTACAGGTGCCAAAGTTCTGTGTCAGAGACTAGGACACTTCCAGATAACAATATATATAAAATAATCAGCCTTGATATGGTAATACTCTCCCAACCCAATGTAATCTCACGACACAGTTCTCAATGTTCATGCTACGCAAGATTAAAACTAATGCAGTCAGTCATTTATTAAGTTCTAAGAAAATAAGCTTAAATCATGAAATCTATATCCTATACAAAACCTCCTTGAATAATCAGGAAGATTCTATATCATGCTTTGTGTCAGGTGTCCTGGGTATAAAGTACTGGATAGGGCAAGTACAACAGTCACAGAAATTAAAGCAAGAGAATCAAAATGAATCAATAACTGTATTTTATGGCAAGGTACACTTGCCTGGGTTTCCTGTTCCAATTGTAGCTCGAGCTTCAGCTGGATTTCCAAGCAGTACTCCGGTTGCTGAAACAAACATCACCAACAGATCTAGAAAATATTAATCAGCTAGGAACGCCTGTCCTTGAGTCCAATTTGGAGACAAGGGCAAAAACGTCAATTTCGAGTCAAGGCGGGGTCTAGATGTGGGCCGCTTGCACCGAAAAACGTGTCAGGGTCAAAGGTCTCAAAATCAGTCCAACTTAGTGTCAACAGGTCAGGAACGATGATACGAACCCAACGGAACTTCCAGAATTGGATTCCGATGAGCCGTTCTCAAAATCGCCCGTCGGGTGGAGCCTGTGGGGCCCACGACACACGATTTTGTCAACGTTCTCAGAATCGAACCAAACTTGGCTCACAGGACCAGTGTATTGCTACGAGTCCGATGGTGCAAGTTTCGTCTCGATCCGACGTGTGTACACTAAGTTACAGCAAGATTTAGAAAAGTCGGATACGGGCGATGTCCACGGATACGCACTGATTCCGGTGTGCACGTACATCCGAATCAGCTTCTGCGAAATCCTGCACGTCCGTATCAACGACGCGCACGTATCTGTAAAGACCGCACGCGACCAAGTCGTCCCGTTTGGCGGGGCATACTCAGTTTTGGGGTAAAAACAGGGTCTGGTTTTTTCCTGTTTTTGGATCACGGTGTGCGATCACCACAGGACGCGATGCCCCGAGAGGTTTATCCGGGCACCAAGAGGGTCATACAGGCTACGCGATGCAATTTACGGAATCGAAATCCGAGCTACGAGCAAGAAGTTATGAATACCTGAAGTGGTCCGAGAAACTGAGTTTAAACCGTGTCCGACACGCGATTCACTGTGTCCTAGTACTGTTCACTAGGGTTAGGGTTTTTCTGTGTCCGGCCTTCTGTGTCCTGCTGTGTCGAGTCCTCGCCGGAGGGGTCTAGGGCATCATCGGAAGGAGGCGGCGCCGGAGGCGGAGTGCTGCGGCGGCGCTCGAGTGGTGGTCGGGGCCGGTGGGGACTGAACAGGGTCGGGTCTGCTGCTCTGGAGGTCGGGGAAGAGGTGGAAGAAGAGGGAGAGGTCGGGATGGCTGGGCGGCTCATGGCGGGGTCTAGGGCGGAGTCAGGGTGGTAGCGGCGTCGGCTAGGGGCGCTGGTTGGCAGCGGGTTCGATTGGGACGAAGGCGGCGGGTTCTAGGGTTTATATAGGGGAGGTGCGGAGGCCGAGCGTCGTCCGGTGAGGGGAGCTGGAGCGGAGGGGTCGCCAACCGGCACTGGGAGGCGGAGCAGCAACCGTTACGTGGCGGGCGGCGGCTAACGGCAGCGGCGGTCGGGTTCGCAGGAAGGGGAAGAGGCTAGCGGGTTTGCGGGCGGGTTCGGGTCTGACGGACCCGACCCGACCCGACCCGATAACCCAACGGGCCGGCTCGGTTTAGGTGGCCTGGGCTGGGCCGGATTGATTTTAAATAAAAAATAATTAACTTATTAATTAAATAAATAAGTAATTTAAATAATAATTATTTTTATGTGTTTAAAAATCCATCCGGGGTCCAGTAAATTCCCCAAAAAATACCCTATATCTAGTTTTTCATTTTACACCATAAAATATTATTTTTATAATATTTTAATATTATTAAACATCAATTAAAAAAATTTAATTATTAAAACACCTTAATTTAATTAGAGAAAAATCTCAAAAAATTCCAGAAATTCCAGAAAAATATAAAAATCCAAAAATTAAAATTCTTGAAAATCAGGGTGATTACATGTTCGGCTGACAGGGATGGAGGAGATGGTGGCTGTAATGGCAATGGGGTGGTGATGGTCCGGAGAGGGAGGTCGATGGGGAAGGAGGACAATGGTGGTGGTTTGTTGTCGACTCCGGTGATAAGGATCCTGCGGTTTGGGGATATCACTAGAGGAAGGAAGGGTGGACTTGGGAAGAGGACCGGAGGAAGTGGAGGAGTAGAATTGTGAGCAGCGGTGTTAATGGTGATGGTGGTCCGGCTGCGCTCAGGCCGGTATTGAAGTCTTGAGGTGGTGGCGAGGATGGTCGGGATGAGGAGGTCCAGGCGAGTGATCAGCAGCTCAGTCGGAGGGGGGAAGGCTGTGGAGATGTCGAGGTCTAGGTAGTCGGTGCAGGTGGAGTCCGGCGGGTCTCCGGCAAGTTCAGGCGGAGGTAGGGGGAGATGAACAGTAGGGGATGGGTTGGTATACGGCTAGATTAGGTTTTGGTTTTTGTGAAATAGGGAAAAGAAAAGAAAAATTGTTTAAATACATGTAGGACTTTGGGTTTGGGTTTGACCTAGTTAGGTGGGCTTGGTCAACACTTCTTCGGATGGGCTTGGCCTTATATGGGGATGTTTGGAGGTTACAATTTGCATTGTTTAAAATACAAGGCTAGGTTAAAATGAGGGGGGCGATGTTTGTGTGTTGCACATTCCAAAAATTAGGGAAAAATTCATGTGAAGGGAAAAAATGGGTTTCGTCATGTATTGTCCAATGGTGTGGGCTTCTTAATACATTTTTGCATAAAATGCCCAACAATTGGGAAAATTGCACAAAGATGAAAATTGAATTAAATTAATTAAAATTTGTGTGCAGGGTGTTCTGGATTTAATTAAAGGTACATGGGGATAAAATTAGGTGGGACAAACGTGTCATGGACGTAGAGGATTCAGTGTAGAATATTATCATAAATTTGGGTTGCACAAAACGGTCAAGATTGTGTCTCCAATTTCGATTGGAATGCACAAGGGCACAAATTTGATTTTATTTAGAATTAAGAAATAATGTCTGCGACTTTTATTGTACGACTAAAATGTAGTACAAGAGAGCATAATTATAAGTTACACCGAGGTCAGAATGGAAGGCGGTTATATCTAGGACAAGGGTGTGAAATTTATATGAAGGCAATAGCTAGTGTAGTGCTCCAATTATCGATGCAACGGTTAGGTGCGCTACGTGTCACTACCACGTTCCAAAAATGGGGATATTTTTGACCTTTTATATATTATTAATATTATATGTAGTTATTTTAAATAATTGCATGAGATGTGTATTTACTCATATATTATATATATTATTCTCTAATGTTTGAGCTAGTAGACTTGACCTAGAAGCCCGCTAGATGAACACCTGACCGAATTATAGGGTTATGAATTTAATTTGTATTATTTAGGATTTAATTTATCGAGGTTGTAATTAATTACCGTGATTGTTATACCCTACCGCTGTTGCAATATTCGGAGCCCAACTTTAGCCCATAATTTCCAAAAAGTTGTTGTATTCTAGACTTGACATGCCAACTTAGGCGTTGGACTTTTCCATCACTCAAAATCATAATCTTTTGTACTCTAATTTAATTGCACAACTTCTCGTATCCGAAAACCATTATTTAATCCTGTGTCGAGCACTTGTGTCGTTGCCATCAATTTTGAGACACCAACTTAACCCGTTTAGCCGGACCAATTAAAGGGTCTAAGACTGACACCAGGCCTACACCTATCATGACCTTTGTGTAAATCATAATTATGCTCTCTTGTGTTTCATTATTGTCGTAAAATATTCGTCGCGGATGTTTATTTAAATTTTTTTAAAAAAATCAACTTTGTATCGTTGTGCGTTCCAATCAAAATTGGAGACACAATCTCGACCCATTTTCGTGCAACCCAAATAAGGGTAATATTATGTTCTGAGTCTTATTCATTCATGACACTTCTGTCCCACTTAAATTTAGCCCCATGTACCTTGCATTAATTTTAGAACACCACTTACAATTTTTTCTAATTAAATTGGGTATACCAACTTTGACTAATCGAGTTTTAATCCCAATTTAATCCAAATACCGCATTAATTAAGTCCATGCAAAACACACAATACCCCCTCACCCTACAAAACACCAAACACCAAATTGCCACCAATTTTTCATCATTTTATGTGTCTGTAAAAATACCCAAATTTAAGGGGCTTATTGCAAATGCTGCATTAGGTGTCAATACCCCATTAGTTCAAACCAAATAGAGAAGCCCTAATTCTTTGACTAGTCAACCCAACCCCTCTCCTATGTATGAATGAATTCCTCATGTCGAATCCTGGTCACCCATTCAAAATAGGGCTCATCATCACTACACATTCCCACTCACCATCCCCTATTTAATGTCTCCTCACACCCTTCCCAAGAGCATGCCCAAATCCTCAAACCTAGAAAACCCCACCCACCTTCTCTCTCCTCCCTTCTCACAAACCCAACCGTAGCATTTTTCCCATTCCCTTCTTCTTCTTCTTCTTCTTCTTCTTCTTCTTCACTTCTTCTCCTCCTTCTTTTAAAAAAAGGAAAAGAAAACCAGCTGACCACCCCGCTGCACCTGAAGAAGCACCACCACCATCGTCATCAGCACCTCGGCCTGAGTTCCCACTGCAACCACCTACTGTGCACCGATCTTCTCCCCCTGAACCGGTCGAGCTCCCCACAATTGAGACGACCACCCAGCATCACCCGGCGAGCCATTCCTCCATCAAGCCGACCACCCGCTGTTTCCATGCCCAACTGCATCGGCCTCCCTCCAGCATCACCCCGGCGAGCCACAGCCTTATTTCCCGGCTATTGCTGCCACCGAACCACCCCGTCTACTCCACTGTCACCGGTCACCACCGTGACCCCCAGCCCTGAGCTCCCTACTCTCCTCCCTTCTTCTCGAGCTCCCTCCTTCCGCAGCATTACCACCCCATTCACCACCAGTGCCACCCTACCACCACCAATACCACCACCCGTACTACCGGCATCACCACCCTATACCACCAACCCCCTCCACCAGTACCACCTTCATCTTTGTCATCCTCGTCATCGTCATCGTTACGTTCGTCTTCGTCGTCGTCGTCGTCTTCGTCGTCATCATCGTCGTCGTGGACACCGTCATCATCCCCGTCGTCGTCGTGCACGCGCACAGGTTCGCGTTCTCCCCCTCGCGTACGCGTGTATATATTTGATGTGTGTATATATAAATATTGGTATGAATATAGTATATGTTTAGAATATACATATTTGGTATATATATATACGTATATATATGAAGCCTATGTATATGTTAGCATGTATGTATTGGTATATATATATATATATATACATATATACATGTATATAGTATATGTATTAAATTGGTACTTGTATATATAAATATAGTATAAGTATATTTTCACTTGGTATATATATATATATATATATATATATATATATATATATATATATATATATTCAGTATATGTATCCTTTTGTATACATATAAATATTGGTAGTTATATATATAAATATGTGGTATGTATATATAAACATATATATATATATATATATATATATATATATATATATATATATATATAGTATAAAATTTTATTAGTGTATATACACATATACGTATTTTTGTATGTAATTATTTGGTATATACGTATATATATATATTTAATTAATGAAACGTGCTAATTGATAATATATATAATTATAAATGTACTAAGTGACCCGAGTGTAATTACGGATACCCGTATTTACATTGACCTGTAACCCTATAAATTATTAGAAGACTGCCATATGTACACTCACGTATTGGCAAGACCCATATTTTTACTATCTGTCTTGCACCGCAGTAACAGACGCGACACCCGCGCAATTAGATGCGCACTTGACCCTAGTTGACCAATGTCATGCCTAGCGTATCCCCTGAGTTTAATATATTTATGATTGTGTGTTAGTGTAACGTCTGATAAAAATATTATATTTTATGATGTCTATAGGACTGTTGGATCATTCAGACGATACTCTAGAACAGGATATTGGTATTACCAGCTAAGGACCCAATGCGAGTACATTCTCTGATAATTTCCAATTATTTAATAATTCCTATAATTCCAGTATCTAGAAATGTTACAACTGATTCTTGACACTGTGCTACACGGACTAGTATATAGATTGGATCTGCAGTCATGAGATGTTACAATGATTATCGTATTTATATTGTACACGATATTGATATTTAGACCTTGTACATGATATATTGGATATTGCTCGTGTATCATGACATGTCATGGTTGGATCCACTGTACTAGTTGGAGGCGGGGAAATAGTTAATGAGAAATATGATCAAATCCATATTGTACAAGTATAGAATAATATTAGTATTAATCATACACCTCACATATAATTAGCCAGGACATATAGCTCTCGTACATGTTCCCAAGCCGATCACATATCGAAGCTACTATTTCAAACACTTAGAATAGTTACAGTTCTCTATTTTAGATCATATACTATATCACCCATATATGTTATTGTATCTCGTTCTCTTCATTTCATATATGCACTGACTGTACCATATTGCCTATATTGCGTGTCTCTTTATTTTGCCATTGCATTTATTCATTATCTTCCCTCAGTATATAGCATCATCTGTTTATTGTTTTATAGTCCTTATAAATTAAATGGAACTGTTATTTGAGATGTACTTTGCTTCTTCCTAACTGGAAATATTTTTCCAGACTATTCCTTAGAGGACTGGTGTCCGACATTTTATGGACCACAGGGAGAGTAGCTACAGACTTGGACTTGGTAGTTCAGTAGTAATTCTGGGAGGTCTAGCCGGAATCACTAGTTATCTAGTTTGTTTTTTTAGCAGATTATTTAGTACCGGATTTGTCTCCTGCATACTTTGTTGAGACTTGGATATTATTGTTGAGTTAGATTATTTCTATTTAGACTAGTGTTGCATTTTATTTATTTCTTCGATATCTTATCGTACTGTAGTTATGTGATTGAGTATGTTGTTCATATTATATTGTGTTATCCGTGTCTCCTTATGGATTTGGATGCTCGTGTGAGATTGTTTAGATAGTATCATGACCTAGACAGCGTTCTACCGCCGATGTTGCGGCGTAGGCTGGACGTACCCACGTACTCGTGCCCCAAAATCTGGGTGCGGGTCGTGACATATTTTAGTGGCGGCCCATGCAGGTCAGACTTCGCAATTAGAGCGATGTCGTGGTAGTATGACATCTTAGTTGTACTTCTGCGTGCCTGCGATAGGATCTAGGTTATAGCATACTAGGATGAGAGCGAATACTCAATCACAAATTCCTTGAGAGATTCCTGGGATGACCCCTAAGAATCTTATTATAATTTCCAATTTAAATCATTTCCCGTATTTTCGTCCGTTCTCACTTGTTGATATTGAATTTGATTCTTGTTGATCAGTTATTAAATTAAAATCTTGGTGTCATTTCTTATCGAGATA
The DNA here is from genome assembly GCA_036927795.1 of Iris macrosiphon. Classification (NCBI taxonomy): domain Eukaryota; kingdom Viridiplantae; phylum Streptophyta; class Magnoliopsida; order Asparagales; family Iridaceae; genus Iris; species Iris macrosiphon. The sequence continues at coordinate 120,430,781 of JAYESA010000019.1, read as the reverse complement.
AAGGATTAAAATTTTGGTATCATCTGATAACTTATGTTGATGAGGACAGTGAGAAGGATTAACATTAGAGCTATTGGACTACAAGATGTGGATTTAAATTATAATTTGGAGATTGGAAATAAATTTCAATTTTTGGAAGTGATTAAATATTTATTTCAATATTTGATTATTTGACTTTTGAGGAAGTATATATATTTACTTTAAATTGTTTGAGGAGTTAATTTTAAGAATTTTATTTTGAGGATAAAATTTTATAGTGGGAGAGATATATATATTAGTATATGAGTGGATGAAGTGCATGTGTAAGGATCTGTTGGCTTGAGCATGATTGAGATTGCACTGCAAACTGACTTGGGTGTCCATCTAGGGTTGTATTAGAGGGAGAGTACTTAGTATGATGTGTTGCACTTGGTGTACACTTGAGTGATAAGAACAACTAGTATCAACAATTGCAGTAGGTAAGAAAGCTAACAATGGGTGTGCTTGTAGTTGAAACTGTAGTACCTAAATGGATAGAGGTATCAAACTTTTGATGTATTATTAAACCATGGTTATGTTAAAGATTCTTGGTATCAGATTTATGTATCAATAGACAAGTGTATGCAATGAGGATGTATTCATGGATGTCTTGTGGACTAATGATTAGTTGATATGGGTATCAGTGTACAAGAATAGGAATTAGTTAGTGAATGTGCCAGAGTTAAGTGTATGTTACAAATAGAAGATACTGTCGGTGACGTGTTAGCAGGTTCTGTTCTTTTCTTTCCTTCTGCTCCTTTCTATTTGATTGATTGATTGATTCCTTAGTACCATAGCTTGTATTCATGATTTTCTTGTTAGAATATAGTTAGTGGTACACCCTGACAGAGACTGCAATACCGTGACAAAAGTGACCATAACTATATATGTTTTCTCTTGATTGCATGTTGTATGACTGTAGGTAGAATTTTCCTAGACCATGATTATTAGGGTTTGACCATAGTGAAGATTTATGAAGAGGTTATGACCTCTCAAGAGAGACAAGATGCTTAAAATTCGAGGATAAACATTGATTTAAATAAAGAGTTGAGAATTCAATATGGCAGAATTGACGATTTTGTTAGATCATTTATTTTTATGAAGATTGTGGTATGATTGAATGTCATTAACATTTGAGTAATTTAAGAAGGTTATCGTTATATTTATTGGACTGCAAGTTATGAACTTATATTTGAATATTGTATTGAAGATTTTAGGATGTGGTAGTGACAAGTCTACCCTGCTTAGAAAAATTTCCTCCTCAAAATTTAAAATCCTCAATAGTGGTATTTATTAATTTATTTTATCATCAAAGTGAGTCGTAGTTATCTCGTCTAGTATTGCTTTAGTTCGTGCCTGTTGGTTCATGACCTTAGCCTTAACCTAGTAATTTGGAACTTGTTAATAATAACCTGGTTTTTCTAAAAAGCTGTAGTTTTCTTGCTTTAACTATATTTTCTTTACTCTGAAAAGTGCATAACTTTCATTCTTAGGGAAACGATATTTCCCTAGGCACCTTGTGATGTGTTTCGAATAATGCTTGCGATCGTGTCATCTCTGTTTACCGGTTATTCTTTGATTGCGAGGACGCAATCCTCTTAACAGCAGCACACACTGATGGACAAACCTAATTTAATGGATCCACCAGGGCGTACTTAAGCTGTAGTACAATAATAAATAGGTCCAATAATACAAGTCACAGTCTATTCTAATCTCATCCACAACAGATAATCATAGATCCAAAGCCAGAATAAATGCAAATAAAATAAACTAGCAAGTCTAAATAAAAGTGTCTCGGAGAACAATCCGAGAATAAGTCTGATACATCAATGAAATAGACTGGAAATAAAATGACTAGAAATAGAAATAAATGAGTATCTCAAGCTAATACTCAGGAGAAGTCCTCTGGTACGATCTCATCCTCCGATCTTGGTTCTGCCCCAATGTATGCACCTGCTTCTGCTAATGCTAATGCTCCGGTCCCGTATACCTCGGGATAGATCTCGTCAGCTAATCCTAGGGATATAATCCGGATCCAGGTCCTCAGGGGACATAATAAGGTACAGATAATACAAGCCAAAATAAATGCAGTGCAGCAATAAATGAAACAATAGGGTAAATAAGTAAACCAGGTAAGTGATATGCAAGTGAGAGTTTTAGTCATACTCAGGCTGAGACTACTACAGGATCAGTGTCGGAGAAACCCATAGCAGTATTTTCTCTAAGGGCCAGAACTTACGCCAAAGCTCTGTATCAGAGACTAAGACACCTCCAGATGACATTATTTATATTATAATCAGCCTTGATATGGTAATACTCTCCCCACCCCATGTAATCTCACGTCACAGTTTCGTAATATCGCAGGTCCAAGTCACGCAAGATCAAACTAATGCAATAAGTCAGAATAGATTCTAAACATGTAAACTGTATATGTCGTGAATATGTATCCTACACAGAATCACCATGAATATCTCAGAAAGATTCTGTCTCATGAATAGTGTCAAGTGTCCTGGGTATAACGTACTTGATAATGCAAGTACGAGAATGTAAAGGGTCACGAATGTCCATCTCTGGATGACGTACACAACACCGCGCACGGGGTTGACACTCGACTATAATCGAAAACTAAGTATGTCACACGGTTCCTAGGTTAAGCATGTACAACAGTTATAATTGAGACAAGTAATATATAACAAGACTGCAAGTTGGCAAGGTACACTTACCTCGTGTTTGGGTTCCAACTGTGAAATCTCCAGGAACGTCTCCGGATGCTGAAACAAACATTACCATCAGATTCAAAAAATATCAAATAGCTAGAAACGCTTGTCCTTGAGTCCAATTTGGAGACAAGGGCAAAAATAAAAATTTTGGGTCAAAGCGGGGTCCATATGTGGCCCGCTTCACACCAAAAAATGTGTTAGGGACAAAGGTCTCCAAATTCGTCAAATATAGTGTCAACAGGTCCAGAACGATGATACGAACCCAACGGAACTTCCAGAATTAGATTTCGATGAGCCTATCACAAAATCGCTCATCAAATAGAGTCTGTGGGGCCCACGATCCACGATTTTGTCAACGTTCTCAGAATCGAACCAAACTTGGGTCACAGGACCAGCATATCGCTACGAGTCCGTTGACGTAAGTTTCGTTCAATCCGACGTGTGTACACAAAGGAACAATGAGTAGAGCATTGTATTCTGCCATATTATTGGAATATGGTTCGGTCACTCCCAGTTCCCAAATAAACATATTTGGAGCGTATTATTTTCTTGCTTGTAAGTTTAGTATATTCCATAAGACTAGACCATTCTTTGGTTTATCTTGGTTTATGGTTTATTTGTTGGATTGGTTTAATCATGGGTTCACCATGGTCTAAAGCTCTAACCTCCATGTATATAAACCAAATCTCTCATTTTCTCTCTTCATTACTTTATTTTCTTTCTCTCTCTTAAAATTTTCTCTCTCCAAGTCTCAGCCAAGTACATCTTGCATGAGAAATAGAGAAACCCTTCATTATATTGGTTCATTATGTTTGTTATGTGTTTCTAACGCTTTTAATACCTGAAGTTTTCAATTTTTATGGGTGAATTTGAGTAGATATATATTTGATGTTTAGGATTTTCATGGGTGCCATATATTTTTTATGGTTTTAATATATTAAAACATGGTATTTTAGAAAAATAGTTTTCGTCATGGTTGATGTAGCACTTTATTTCGAGCATTTTGGCTTTTGGTTCAATTGATTCAGAGTTAAAATAGTTTTTATGGAGGAAATTTTTTTGGTTTTTCTTGGAGTTTTCACCAGGGTTGAACCTGCTGTTAGAGAAGACAAAGGTTTTATACGGCCTAAGAATAATGCGACCAAGAATACTATGCGGCTTGATAGGGATATGCTACCTGAGCTCTTTGCCGCATACTGATCCTAATACGTCCATCTTTGTTGGAAGCATGACTAATTGCTACACAAGTGTTCTAGAACCCCATGTGTTTTCACTCGCTGAACGAACAAGAAATATGCTAAGTCCAAGAACACATCCCATACGGCCGAGTGAGATATGCGATAAGAAAAGTATATGGCCGCTTTCCTTGGATGCATGACTCTGAACCGTCAGCGCATATTTCTATGAATTTTTTCTTTCTCTCTGACCCACTTTTTTGTATGTCACATCAGCCACATCAATCACTTTATTTTACTTTTCTGACACTTCATTTATTGTTCGTCATATCAATACTTATCCCGAGGAGTAGACTTTATATGCGACCTCAACTTCATATGCGGCCAGGACTTCCCATACGGCCTTGGTATATTATTAAATGTTTTTCGTATTCTTTTATGGTTGATTTGGGTTAATACTTGTGTTATGATACGTAGAAAAAATGAATTTAGTAACCAGACCTCATTCTAGACATGGCCATGAGCTAAGAATGGCTATGAACATGGCATAACTTGAACTAAGATTTCTATATGAACCAGACTAAGTAAAAAGTGACTAACCAACTATATGCATGACATAAGCTTTATGTTACAATGTGATCTTGATTCATGTGGTCCAATATGTAATTTGTAGTTGGACTTAAAAAATTTATCCGTGCTGATACAAATTATTGCCTGAAAGTATATATGATCGGATGTGCACAGAGATGCAAAATACTGTATTACGTGTTCAGTGATCTATATTTTGGTTGTGCATCGAGAATGCCTCCAAATTCCTGAATACATATATATATATATATATATTCTCCAGCACGGAAATGATATGCGAGTCAAGTACCAAAACGTAGCTAGGATATTGATTTATTGAATGTTGCATACATGCTTAGGTGAATCCAGACCGAACATTCATGAATTCGTATCTAGTGTGCCCGTACTTTTTACGACATCTTAAGGGAAATTCTCATATGAGGGAATGTCACATCCCAGGATACACGGGACTAGGCCACGTGGTAATGGCAGCTACGTACCAAGGGGACTCCAGTACGACTCTGAATACTTATATACTGTAATGAGGGTCACTATCTAGATAACACGATATACATATCTATGTTTCAAACCACAAGGATATGTAATAAAGAAGGGACAACATGTATTATGGTGTGTACCCCACACTACACTCATCCGAATAGACTCGAAGGAAATAATATGAGTCTACAAATACTGGGTTATATTGACAGAAAATAAACAAAGATCATAATAGCTGAACAATAAAGAAGTGAATACAAATATCGAGTAATAATATCTACATGCCAGTATAATACTCATCCGTAACTCCATCCTCCTATCAGCAATCGTCCCTACATTATGGCAGGAAACCAAGTCCTCAGAGGGACGTAAAAAGGTACAAATATAGTATGCCATAGTAAACCAGAAAGAAAATATGTGATACGTTGGTGTAATCTAGAATAACCACCTAAGTGAGACGCAACTATGAAGATAATGTTCGACACGTGGGCTTTCCAAATATAAAACCATAGCTTTAAGGCACAGAGACACACGGGGCATACCGTAGCTCCGAGCACAAAGTCACACGGGTGATACTATGACTCCAGATATAAGATCTCTACATAAATAAGAATATATATATATAGCGCGTGCAAAGTAGCCGAAGCATCTAGTAACTGTCTTTCCCTCACAATGCGGTCAACGAGATGCAACTACTGCTCGCTGAACATGAACCTCTATCTAATAGTCTCATCATACTGAAGATACTAACATGGTATTTCAGTAAGTATAGAACTGAGATACAAAATGGCAAGGTATACTTGCCTGGATCCGGATGCTGAAGGCGGGGCTACGGTACAACGTCCAAGTCCGAGGATCCTAAAGTACCTAGAGATAATATATAAAATTAATTAATAATCTAGCTCAAAACTATCTAAAATAAGAGATGACATCAAGACTATCATATGTTTTTGTCTTAGTTATATATCTCATGTCTAAGGTACTAACTAGAGGGTTGAACCTAGTTGACTAGGGTAACATTGCATCAAATACGAATCATCCAAAAGCATAATGTCCTCAAACAATATCTTTAAATCCTAATATTCATCATAGTGATTTCAGTCATCTATGTTTAATATTCATCCTCGACCATACCATCCCTGTAATAATAGACATAATTGCATACACCCAATTTAGTTATTACACCTAAATATGCATAATGTTCACATATAATTTCCTTATTCATATCATCAAACTAACGCACCAAAATTCATTAGAACAAATTCCCCATCATATGTATTTTTCCATATATATATATGTATATATATATATCCTCAAATATTTGCTATAATTTATGCATCTCACATAAATATATAACCTCAAACAAGCTATTAAAATATGCATGGGCAATACTCAGGAAACCCTAAACCAAACTAGTGTTTCTTAGCACAAAGAACAACAACAAAATAATGACGAAGGATAAGAAGTTACCCATGTGGCTGCGGGTAGTGGCAGCGGCGTTACTGCGGCTTCAGTCAGTGATGACGTAGACCATGTTGGTGGTGCGCGTATCGACTGTGGTGGTGGTTGTGCTCGTTGTGTAAGGATGGTGGTGCTCGACTGCGGTTGTGTAGGATGTGGTAGAAATGTTGGCTGTGGTGTCGGTGGTGTGTTGGTGGTGATGTTGTTGTGGTGGTAGCAGTGGCCGATGGTGGTCGTCGTGGTCGGGGTGGTGAAGGTGGTGTTCGGTGGAGGTGGCGGTGGTCGTGGTGTTGGCTGCTCGTGTGGGGTAATGCTGTCGTAGTGGTGGCAGTGTCCAACGATGGTGGTCGTGGTCGAGGTGGTGAAGGGGTGTGGTGTCGTGGTGGAGGTGGTGGTATTGGCGTCGGTGGATATGGTAGAAATTATAGCAGCAGTGGAGGTGGTGGTGTAGGAGGTGATGGTGAAGAGTTTTTTGGGTCATGGCGGTGGTGCTGCGGGTTGGAGATGGTGCTGTCGGCATCGGTGAAGTCATGTACGGCGAAGTTGATGTTGTAGGCAGTGTCGAAGGTGGTGTTAACGACGGGTTAGAGAATGTGGTATCAACGGCATGTTGGAGGTGATTCGGTGGGGTGAAGGTGATGGTGTAGGAGAATAATGAAGGAAAAGTGAAGAAGAAGAAGAAGAAGAAGAAGAAGAAGAAGAAGAGAAGGGAAGAAGAAATTTTGATTGTATGTAGAGGGAGGGGAGAAGAAAGAGGGTAGTGGAAATTTTGATTAGGGCCTCCCACGTGTAGGGGGTTGTGTGTGTGTGTGTATTAATATAGGGGGATGAGTGGTTGTGATTGGGGGGATTTGAATCAATGGCTATGATTCTTCATGAAAGTAAATAATGCAAGGGGGAGAGGAAATATAAGGTGACCGGTCACATAAGGTTGGGGGTTTCTACATTGGTTTGCACCAATAGGAGGGTGACACCTAGCACCCTTTTTGCATTTAAGCCCCTTAACATTCGGGAGCTTATACATGAAGGAAAAAGGGTGAGAATTTGATGTAGGAAGTTGTGTTTGGTGTTTTCTAGGATGAGAGGGTGTTGGATGTTTTGTATGAGCCTCATGAATGGGTGTTGGGTTAAGTTGTTGTTAAGTTAAATTGGTGTCCCTAATTTAATTAAATAAAGTATCATATATTCGCTTAAATTAATTAGGAGTACATGGGGTCTCAATTGGGAGTGACAAAAAGGTCATGGACGGTGTAGGCTTGGTGTCAGTCTTGGGCCCTTTAATTGGTTAGGAAAAAGGGATTGAGTTTGTGTCCCCAAATCAATGGCAACGACATAGGTACAAGACATAGGATTAAAGAATTAATTTTCGTGACTGAAAAGTTGTACAATTAAAATAGAGCACAAGGGTGTGTATTTTTGATTGACAGAAATGTCCAGTCCCTAAGTTGGCTTGTCAGGTCAAGAGTATAGAATTTGTAGGAAACTAAAGGCTATTATTGTGCTCTAATTATTGTAGCAACAGTAAGGTGCACCAAAGATTCAAATTAAAGAACCAGTCTACACAACCATAATTTCTAATCCTTAGACAACCTGGAACTAAACCAAAATTCTTACCATACCAAATCTACCTAAAATATTGAGGGGGTTTACAGGGAACGATATTCCGAGATCATGCCAATGAACCTTTCCACAGAGATTCATTCTATTAAGCTGGAGGATAGGCAATAAAGATACTGTATATCATCTACCTTAATGGAGTGCAGTATCTGACCTATTATAAATAATGCCAAGACACTGACTCCCTATAGGAGCATTAGAATCGCTAATACCATAATTTACCGAAGTGGCCCTACAGGAAACTGGTGCAATAGTAAAGTATATGTATATCCCTTTATTTTGGCTCGGTTAACCCATGTTCAGCAATGGTGTGATCGGAGGATACCTATTTTGCATTATTTTTTTGATAATCTCAGACTCCACAAATAGCAAGACGTACAAGTGATTGGCCGATATAAAGAAATTAGGCTTGGTAGTGAATATATCATTTTGTTAGTAGTCTAGGGTCATGGACTATCATAGTGTGATGGTTAAACCCTTGTCCTCATTTGGTTGTAGGATTGGGCCTTTGTGCTAGGATATGATATAACATAGACCTAAACTACGACATAAAATCTATGTATACTTAATATTGTTTGGATTTTATTTCTCCATTTCATGCTCCTTTGTAGTACTCGCTATTTGGGGTTTAACCCCCCTAGTTTTGTATGGCCAGGTTTTGAGCCAGCACTTGAGGATCCAACCTACTTTCCCCCGTCTCATGGCGCATACCAGGAATATGGTCGCAGAGGATAACGATTAGGTTTTCTTCTTCCCCGCTCGTCATTATATATTTTTTCATTTGGGCGTTTAGCCACCGGCACTTGTTAGCTAGCACGTCTGGACATTAGTCTCCTTACATGATTATATTAAATCAGACTGTTGCTGATCACTATCATGAACATTGGCTGCTCTTCCAGTTTTTTATTTTGCATAGTTGGTCTCTAGAATATTTTTAGAAATCGTTTCGGATGCCTTATTGTTTTATCATATATGCTCTATATTTACTCTTTCTTGTTTGATTAATTAAGATATAGATATTCGTGTGACCCTAAGTGACTTCCATTGTAGGATGCACCCCTTGACTTATTATAGCTATGATTACCATACGATGTATAGTACCTTGTATGAGGTACGTGGCCATGTCCCTCTCCGTATTTTCGGTACTGGGGCGTGACAAGGTTTTATTGGTGGCCCATGCAGGTATATTCTTCAGACTTTGTAGGGTGCCATGGTTATAGGAGTCTCATCCAAACATTAATCCTTCTTGCAGTTCTGAACTTGTCCTCTTCGACAATCAGCTTGAATTCATCCAGATTGATTGCTTTCTTGTTTCTTCTTGTCCTGTACTTTATTGTGTCTTTTGCTCTTCTTTAGGTCTTCTCCTTCCCCCGATGCTGCACCAACAAGAGAGACTGAGTTGCTAGTAGAACGAGATCCTGTAGAACGCTAGTCAAGGATCCGAGATGAGCCCACAATAAATGGGACAGAGCAACCGGCTCCAGGTGTTCCCGTACCTCCCGCAGTCTGGGCAGTACTAGATACCGCGACCTTGCTAGAGATTATCCGTAGATTATTGACTGCCCAATAGCACCCGATGGTGGTTTAACAATAACAATAGCAACATCAAAAATAACAACTTTAACAGCAAGAATATAATATTCTATTGAACAAAAGGTTACAAACGGCCTTGGAAAGAGGCAGAAGGATAGAATCTGGGACATCAGTTAGATTATGCAGACTGAACCCCATATAGTTCTATGGTAAGGATGATGCAATCACGATAAATGATTGACTTCAGGATATTGAGGCCATTCTGGCATTAGCTATGTTTTTGGTTGAGGAACAGGTTGACCTGGTTCGCCTACAACTCTAGGATCTGGCAAAGGATTGATGGACCATAATTGAGGTAGGGTTGAGGCATTCTATTTCATGGAATAATTTCTGGATCCAGTTCAGGATAAAGTACTTTAGGATTGTGGCTAAGTATGAGTTACATCAAAGGTTCTCTAACCTCAAGAAGCCTGGAAGAACAGTGGACGACTACGCTATGGAGTTTTGCTGACTAAGCATATTTGCTCCAATAATGGTGGTAGCAGAGTTGGACAGAACAATGTGCTTCTAGTAGGGACTTCACTTAGAGATCTTAGAAATGATAGAGATACATGACTACTAGACCTTCGAGGCAGTATTGATAGCCGCAAAGAGGGTTGAGCTTTCCTCCCATCGGATGGTATTAAGAAGTGTAGACCTGGACAAAGCAATGAGGGAGGACCAGTACCGCTAATGTCAGCACCATCCCCTGGCATTCACATCCATGATGTAACGTAAAGGAGGCCAGTGATCTCGACGGTAATGGTACCAAATCAACAGCATCATCTGAGGCAGCAGCAGCAGCAGTAACAACGAAGGGGAGCGCCAACAGGTTGTACCTATTATGGAAAAAAAAGGCCATACCGGGGATATTTGTCGGGCAGAAAATGGAAAGTTCTTAAGATATGCGAGTCCCGATCATAGTTTTGCCACATGCCATTGATACAGAGGCCAGGAGGGCCAGTACAATAGTTTTTCCTATTGCCAGCTCCAAGGACAGTACAGAAAGGAAGACCAGCAATAATAGTACGACCTTTAGGTCAGCGTCCATTCCAGACATAGGCCTAGCTTTTTAGGCTACAACAACAGTAGAATCAGCAAGGATCGTAACAATGGCCGCCAGAAAGATGATAGTAGAGCGCTCGATAAGGCCAAGGGTAGGTGTTCATCTTGTCTAGGTAACATTTTTGTTACAACATTTCCTGCCATAGATTTATTTAATTCTAGGGCTTCACAAACATTTATATCTGCATAATATGTAATTCATATTAGATTAAGGATTGAGGTAGTGCCAGAGGGGCTGAATATACTTACTGACAATGGGATCAAAGAAGTTATTAGGGTGTGCCTAGCATGTCCATCGTAGTATGTGGATATTTATTACCTACAACTTTGATCGAGTTTCCTATGGCCAACTTTAACATTATCTTAGGCATGCACTAGTTGAGAGACAGTTATGAAATAATAGACTATTGTGAGAGTAAAGTGTTGTTTAGAATTCCAGGTCTAGAAGAGTTTGTCTTTAGGAGACCAACGTAAAGGAGGACTCGCAATAGTAGCAAAGAAAGGAGACCCGTACCCAAGATAGTTGAAGAGTTCATGGACGTCTTTCCGGACAAGCTTCCTGGATTGCCCCTAGTTAGAGAAGTAGAGTTCTGTAGATAGTTGATACCAAGAGCAGAACCAATATCCCAGAAGGTATACCTCATGTCACCATCAGAGGTTGATAATTTATATCGACACGTGAAAGAACTAAGGGCAAAAAAGTTTATCCGGACCAGTGTATCACCGTGGAGAGCACCAACAGTATTGGTAAAGAAAAAGGATTGATAAACGTGATTTTGTATAGATTACAGGCGATTAAATACAGTGACAGTGAAGAACAAGTATTCATTGCCTAGAATAGATAATTTGTTTGACCAATTAGGTTGAGCAAGAGTCTTCTCCAAGATAGATTTACGACCAGGATATCATCAGGTGCGAGTCCAGGAGTAGGATATAATGACTATAGTATTTTGGTCATGATATGGGCATTACGAATTCTTAGTTATGCCATTCGGACCAACTATTACTCCAGCAGTATTCATAGATTTGATGAACCGTATCTTCATGCCTTACTTAGACGAAATTGTGGTAGTATTTATAGACGACATTCTTGTGTATTCTCGTAATGAGGAGGAGCATGAAGAATATCTCAGGATAGTACTGCAGCTCTGAGGGAGTACCAGTTATATGTAAATTTTAGTAAGTATGAGTTTTGACGGGATCATGTATCTTTTCTTGAGCACATTATATCTGGAGCAGGAGTGTCAGTTGATCCCAAAAAAGTAGATGTAGTAGAAAATTGGCCAGTTCTGAAGACAATGGCGAATGTGTCTAGTTTCCTAGGCTTGACAAGATACTACATAAGATTTGTGTCAAACTTTGCTAAGATCTCGACACCATTGACTCGGTTGACGCACAAAGAAGTTAAGTTTATATTGTCAGCAGAATGCCAGATAGACTTTAAAGAGTTGAAAAGAAAGTTAATATTTGCACCAATTCTTACTCTTCCAGCAGGCTTCAGAGGATTCACAGTGTATTGTGATGCATCTGGCAAAGGATTTAGATGTATTTTGATGCAACAAGGGAGAGTGATAGCGTATGATTCTCGGTAGCTTATAGATCACGAGAAGAACTATCCAACTCATAATTTGGAGTTAGCAGCAATAGTGTTTGAACTTAAGTTATGGAGACACTAGTTATATTGCAATCAGGTATAAATATTCATAGATCATAAGAGTTTGATGTATGTATTCATACAAATGGACTTAAACATGAGGCAGAGGAGGTGGTTAGAGTTGTTAAAATACTATAACATGGAACTTCAGTACCATGCATGTAATGTTAATATAGTAGTTAATGCGCATAGGAGAAGGGGTAGAAAAGTTATGTTGACTACTCAAAAGCACATTCTAAAATACATACGAGAGATGGGTATCGAGATAGTATTTCCACAGAGTACAGGAGTTTAGGCTAGCCTACAAATCCAATCAACCATGGTGGATAAAATCAAGCTAGCTCAGGCAGAGGTCCCGACAATTCAAAAGCTACGAGAAGAATGTGAGTGCGATCTTCGGAAGGAGTTAAAAATACATGCGGATGGAGCACTATGGTTTAGGAACCGTCTATGCGTATCAAGCGGGGATATTCGATAAGAAGTTATGACTGAAGCACATAGTTCCCAGTAATTTATACATCCGGGAGGCATAACGATGTATCAAGATATCAAGCAACATTTTTGTTGGAACAGAATGAAGAGAAAAATTGCACGCTTCATATTGCGATGTCTGATATGTCAATAAGTGAAGGCAGAACAACATATACCGGCAAGATTATTGTAGTCGCTCCCTATTTCAGAGTGAAAGTGGGAACATATCAAGATGGAATTTGTGATCGGTTTACCTAGATCACCAACTAGTCGAGATACAGTTTGGGTGATAGTGGATCGGCTCACAAAAGTGGCATATTTTTTTTCTTTTAAAGTGGGATAGTTTACTCATCAGTTGATAGATTTATATATGCAACAGATTATGAGACAAAATAGAGTGTCAGTAAGCATAGTATCAAACCGAGATACAAGGTTCACTTCTTATTTCTGGAGAAGCTTGCACGAGAGATTGGCTACCAAGTTAAGATTCAGCACAACTTCCCACCCCAGACAGATGGGCAATCAGAAAGGACTATCCAGACCTTGGAGGATATGTTACGAAACTGTACCTTAGACATTGGTGGAATTCTCCTATAATAATAGTTATTAAGCCAATATTCAGATGGCTGCTTACGAAGCACTGTACGACAAAAAGTGTAGATCACCGTTGGCTTAAAGTATAAATCACCGTTGGCTTGGGACGACATCGGTAAGCGAAAGATGTTAGGCCCCAAAATGATCACACATACAATAAAAGTCACCTGTTAGATTCAGATGGTATATTCTAACCTTATGCCTTCTTATCTAGATTCCGTGATCAGGTGATCGCTTAAGTGTTGTGATTTTATTTCTTGCATATGTAGTTTTGCTAATAGATATGTATCGTGCTTGTCCTGACTTCTCTAGCTTACTTGGATTCTAATTCTGAGGACAAATTTTTTCTAAGGTTATAGAGATGTCACTTCTCTACCAAAATATACATTTTTGGAGCGTATTAGTTTTTGCTTGCATGTTCTGTATATTGTATGAGACAAGACCCATTCTTTGGTTTATTTTGGTTCATGGTTTATTTGTTGGATTAGATTAATCATGGGTTCCCATGGTCTAAACCTTAAACCTCCATGTATATAAACCAATCCTCCCTTTCTCTCTATTTATTACTTTATTTTCTTTATCTCTCTTAAAGTTTTCTTCCTCCAAGTCTTAGACAAGTACATCTCGCATGAGAAATGGAGAAATCCTCCATTTTTTTGGTTCATTGTGTTTTTAATATGTTTGTAACAATTTTAATACTTGGAGTTTTCTGTTTTGATGTATGGATTTCAGTAGATCTATATTTTAAGTTTAGGGTTATTATGGGTGCCATGTGTTTTTTATGGTTTTAATCTATTAAAATATGGTATTTTTTGGGTTGATGGAGCACTTTATTTTGAGCATTTTGACTTTTGGTTTACTTGATTCGGAGTTAAAATAAAGATTTTATGGAGGAAACAAATTTTTGTTTTTTTTGGTGTTTCCTCCATAGCTGAACCTGTTGTTAGTGAAGAAGAAGTTTTCATGCGGCCAACGAACTATGTGGTCGAGAGTATTATACGGCCTAAGAGGGCAATGCGACCTGAGCTCTTTGTCGTATACTAACCAGCATGCGTCCATCTTTGTTGGAAGAATGACTGATTGCTACAAATGTGTTTTGGAACTCCTTATATTTCTAATCCGTGAACGAATAAGAAATTTGCTATGTTCAAGAACACATCATATGCGGCCGAGTGACATATGTAGTAAGCAGAGTATGAGGGCCATCTTCCTTGGATGCATGACTCTAAACCATTGGCGGATATTTTAATAATTTTGTTATTTATCTCTGACAAACTTTAATGCATGTTACATCAGCCACATCAATCACTTTATGTCACTTCACTGACACTTTATTTATTGCTCGTCACATCAATACTTGTTCCGAGGAATAGGCTTTATATGCAGCCTGGACTTCATATGTGGCCATGACTTCCCATGCGGCCTTGACTTCATATATGGCCAGGACTTCCCATGTGGCCTTGGTATTTTATTAAATGTTTTTCTTATTCATTTATGGTTGATTTGGGTTAATGCTTGTTTTATGATTCTAAGTAAGAATGAATTTAGTAACCAGACCTTGTGCTAGACATTGCCATGAGCTAAGATTATCTATGAACATGTCATGAGTTAAACTGAGATTTCAATATGAACAAGACTAAGTGAAAAGCGACTAACCAGCTATGTACATGACATAAGCTTCATGTTACAATATGATCTTAATTCATGTGATCTAATATGTAATTGGTAGTTGGAATCGAATATTGTATCTGTGCTGATACAAATTATTGACTGGAAGTGTATATAATCGGATGTGTACCGAGGTACGACATACCGTGTCACATGTTAAGTAATCTATATTTGGTTTATGCTTCGAGAATGCCTCCAAATTTTTTAATGCGTGATATTATCTATATATATTCCCTAGCACGGGCATGATATGCGAGTCAAGTACAAAAAGTATGGCTAGGATATTGATTGATTGAATATTGCATACACGCTTGGATGAATCCAGACCGAACTTCCCTGGATTTGTATTTAACATGCCCGTAAAATATACGACATCTTAAGGGAAATTCTTATGTGACCACGCCTTGAGATTTTAAACTTAATATAGTGATAATTAAGGAACTAAAAGTTGTAGTAACTTATGGAGGGAACTGTATTCCGAGATCATGCCAATGAACCTTCCCAAAGAGATTCATTCTAGTGCGTTGGGGGCTGGCCACCACAGATACTGTATATCAAATGACTTAGTGGAGTACAATATCTGACCTATTATATTACGCTGGTGGCTGGCCACTGACTCCCTATAGGAGCCCTGAAACCGGTAATACATTAATTTAGTGCAGTGTCCCTACGAAGAACTGATACAACAGTGATGTGCCTATATATTTCTTTATTTTGGCTCGGTTAACCCATGTTTGGCATTGGTGTGATCTGAGGATACCTATTTGCATTATTTCTGAGGTAACCACAGACTCCACAAATAGCAACCCGTGCAAGTGATTGGCCGATATAAAGAAATTAGGCTTGGTCATGATTGTATTATTATGTTTGTAGTCTAGGGTCATGGAATATCATAATGTGAGGGTTCAACCCTTATCCTTGTTTGGTTGTAGGGTTGGGCCTTTGTGCTAGGATATGTCGTAGAATAAAACTATGATATAGAACCTATGTATACTTATATCTATTATTTGGGTTTTGTTTCTCTATTTCATGCTCTTTTCCTGCAACAACTTCTTTATCCACAACAACTCCTTGCAAGCCTTTATCGTCGTATTGTACTATGCCATTATCGTCGATAAAGAAACACACTTTTGCAACTGTAACTGTCACGATATTGCTTCACCAGCAAACACCATCACATAGCCTAAAGTCGATCGTCTTTTGTCTATATCTCCAGCCATGTCAGCGTCAGTATATCCAACCAGCTTTGGCTCATCACCACTAAAAGAAATTCTCTAATCAATATTGCCCTGAAGGTAGCAGAGAATCAAATTGAGTGCACTCCAATGTATGCTCCCAAAATTGGTGATATATCTGCTAACCGTGCCAATTGTGTAAGCGATGTCTTGCCTTGTGCACACCATGGCATACATAAGACCCCTACTGTTAAAGCATATGGAACCCTCTCCATATCTTCCCTTCCCTCCTCGGTAGATGGGTACTGATCCGCAATAAGCTTAAAGTTAGCCTCAAGAGGGTTGCTAACTTGTAAGCCCTTTGATTTTTTTATATAGGATTATTCTTGGGATTACAAAACAAATAGGATATAAAAATATTTATGAGATATTTTCTTAACCATTTAATACCTATCACTATGGTCTTAAAATCTTGAGTAATACATTAGGATTTTCCTTCAAACCAATTTTGTATGCTAGACTTAGTCTTGCCAAATCAGGCTCATGCCATGACTGTTACTCACAAACTTACCTTCCCATACTTTATTTTAGTCGTACAACTTTAGCAACGTATTTTATTAGAAAATAACACTTATACCCCTTTTTGTTGCGAATGATTTTGTCACGACCTGCATCCGGTGTAAGGGCACAAGTACGTTAGTATATCCAGCCCACGCTGCAGCATCAGTGGTAGAACGTTGTTTAGGTCAACAATAATATCTAAATATTTCACACAATATATATAAGATACCTATCATTCTATCTCAACTCCAAATAGAGGACAATATGATAATATGTTAATGGTAAACAATACTCAATCATAATAAAAAATAAGAGGATGATAAGGCACTATATGGAATAGAAGGAAAGAAACAAAGGTCACAAATATATCACAAAGTCCAATAGTCTAATCTCAACACAAGACATCAAATAATAATAGAATGTCAAAGTCTAACTAACATATACAATCCCATGAATAAACTAACTATACCTCATCAACTACTGTTGCAAACTAAACAGGCTCCACAGGGGATAACTCAACTGGCTCGCCATCCTGTGGCACGAAGTGTGTAGGATACCAGTCCTCTAATAAATTATCTGAAAATATATATCCATTCAGGATTGAGCAAAGTATAACCCAAATAGCAGTTCTAATAATTTATAGAAACTATAAAATAGCAATAGCAATGAAAATAAATGATGAAAGTAACTGAACTAGCATATCTCACGAGAACAATATCATGGTAGAAATAATGGCGAAGAACTGAGTATAATATGGTGGAGAAGAATAAATAAATAAACCAAAATAAAAGAAATAATATATAAAAATATGCCTTAAAATATTAGTAAGATAATGTGATCAGCTTGGGCCTAATACGACTATATATAAAAAGGTGAGCTTGCATGATCTTGCGTGAGTTGCTTGATCTGCTAACAATCGCGGGCTATAATAATTCATGGGCTATAAGGTATGATCACATATCCACTAATACTTCCCCAACCCCCGACTAGTATACGAATCCAAATCATGACACGTTATAACATATATATCACACTGTACGGTCTACAATATCATGCACTATGATCACGGTCTATATAATCACTAAGATTTTATGGTAATCACAAAGTACGACACAACTATCACTGAGTAATAAAAATAATAACATCTCATGACCAAGATCCACGTATACCAATCTGTGAAACCATCGTGTCAAGAATCAAATATATCAGTACTAAATACATAAAATATAGAGATTATCGAATAAAAAAACTATTAGAGTATGTAATCGCCTATGGTCCTTAGCAAATGATATATCTCGGTACCCGAGTTGGTGTCACACACCTATATATGAATGGCATATCAAATAGGGTATAATTAAGTGATAAATGAGCTATATGCACTAATATGTATTTCTGGGCCATTTTTAGGTCTTGAACAAGTTTCTAGGTCCACAGTAAGATTTTAGGCTCAAAAGAGCTATTAACTAGCTATTACAAGTCAATCCTAGCTATATTAGTTAATAACACTAATATTTATATATTAAGATACTATATATATATATATATATATATATATATATATATATATATATATATAAAACTAATTGCTTACATACACTACTATACTAAATGATAATAGTTATATACTAATTTAACTCTAACTGATATACTGGCATACTTATCCTATCTTAACATTATATTCTAACTGATACTTAATTATATAAGTTAACTTATATCTACTTTATACATATATAAACTGCTAATAATACACTAACTAGCGCTAACTGATACACTAATTGGTAACTCTATTTCTGATACTCAACTAATCACCCTCACCAACATACTTATACTAGCAATTGATAATATAATAACTTACTAACTTACTAATCGATACTTAACATGACTAATAAAGTATGATGCATAATACCAAATCTGCTATTATAACCCGATTCCCTTGTAACTAATGACTGATACTAAGGAAACCCGACTGTTGATACTGATATTGTACCTTACTGATGTTATTACTACATTGCTACTACTGCCAATACATCCTGATGTTGCTATTGCTGTACCTTGCTATTGCTGTTACTGCATCTTATTGCTGTTAGCTCTATTACAACTGCTACTACTACTACTTCGGCACCATGCTGTTGTTGTTACTGCATCTTGCTGTTACTAGCTCTATTCCGACTGCTACTAAATTTCCACATATTCTCACTTTTAATTACTCACCCAAGATTTAGTACACTGTAACAGTGCATTTGAACCACTCCTTGATATCTGAACACCACTACAAACACCAACACCAACACCACTGCTATCAATACCCCCCTCACTCACTACATTGGAAACACCTACCAGCAATTCATAATGCCACACATACAGTGCCACACTCCAAACACCCAAGCACAGTTGTGCACACAGGTGCAAACAAGCAATGCTTGCTGCAAATGCTCTGACTGGAACCCGACACTATATATATATATATATTAACATACTATATAAATATACCTATCTATATATCATAAATGATACTCTATAGTTAAAACCTCAAATACTTAGGGTGCACAACTAGGATACCGAGGATACGTATCCAACAAAGTGTCAAATTCCTAAATATTCCACAATTCACCATCCTACATATCAAATACTCAATATAATAACTAATACAACTTGCTACAGTAAGATTCGAAGGAAAATTATACAAGGCACCCAAAAATGAGCCCTGTATCACAAATTTCTATGATATGCATACTCGTGTCCAATTGTGGACACGTACCTAGTTTCACAATCCCGATCTAAGTCTAATTAGATCTAATTGGTCTTATGATTCATATTTGATGTGTTAATCTCATAATTTCCTCTAATTGGACCTAAATTACCATCTAACTTTCAGAATACAAGTCATATATACATAATTCTTGATCATATGGGTAGCCCTAAGCCAAAGGATATTTCCTAATAGTTAAATACATGAATTAGAGTATAAATTAAGGGGTAAATTCAGAATTACCTATTGGGAGATGGATTCTTAATAAAATAATTAATTGACACAATTAGGACACAATTCTCTTGCCAAATCCTCCTCCTTCAAGTGTTTCTTGCGATCCAAGCTCCAATGCTTCTTAGATGAGACAAATTGAGAGGGAATAGGTATAAATTGGGTAGAATTTGTGGTGGGATGAGTCAATTTAGGGAAGAACATAATTGGGGATCTAAATAAGATAAACTAATAAAGAGGAGAGAGAATGTGGAGTCCTTATATAGCTGACCCCGCTTTCTTCCTCTCCAAGTCACAACAAAATGTCCACCATTCCCC
Source organism: Iris macrosiphon (assembly GCA_036927795.1). Taxonomy (NCBI): domain Eukaryota; kingdom Viridiplantae; phylum Streptophyta; class Magnoliopsida; order Asparagales; family Iridaceae; genus Iris; species Iris macrosiphon. The sequence goes on along the minus strand of JAYESA010000019.1, from coordinate 120,410,667 downwards.
CACTGTTTAATTATGAGGAATAATTAGGAAGGGCTATATTGAAAAGTCTCTAAACTAATAAAAATTAAACTAATCTCTTTAATTAATTAAGGAAAAGGGTCTAATGGACTTTGTCTCATGTTGGGCGCAAAGTGTTGTCATAACTGAATAATTTGTGTCTACTAGTGTCAAGTCCAAATAATAGGCTAGCCCACTAACTATAAATAATTAACACAAGTACAATTTAATATATAGCACAATATAAATAAATATTAATTACTAAAATAATAGATGTACTAAATGACCAAAATATCCTTATTTAAAAATATGGTAGTGACAAGTCTAAACTACTTATAAAACTTTTCCTCGAAATTTAAGCAAGAACTAGCACTACAACAAGCAATCACAACAAATAAGAAGGAATAATACGTCACGTCTCAAAGAGATAAGGGTATCGCTCGTGCATCTCGGCTTCTCCCTCCCAAGTAGACTCTCTTGGAGAGTGATGCCTCCACGCGACTCACACCAAGAAAATCGTCTGGTTCTGCAATACCTTCTCCCTATGAGCCATGAACTCCACTAGCTTCTCTAGGTAATTAAGAGTAAGACCCACCTCAATCTCCAAGTGATCCAATAGGTGACTAGGATCTGCCACGTACTGTCTCAACTGTGACACATAGAACACATTATGCACTCCCTCTAGTGCAGGCGGCAAGTCTAGTCTGTAAGGCACTGTACCGACCATTGCAAGAATACTAAAGGGTCTGATATACCGTGAACTAAGCTTTCCGCCTCCACCAAAATAAATAATGCCCCGTGTAGAAGAAATCTGAAAGAACACCGGATCATCAACCTAGAACAAAATACAGCTTTAACACTCGACCTAAAATAAAATAATTACAAGCAAAACAAAAAAATATATATCTTAAACTCTAAAGGTCTCTAGTAGCTATCGGCCCAATGCCGTTATCTATCCTGCGCCACCCAAAGTCTATCCTTTATGATCGTTATCTTTTCACCTGCATCCATAATCATCTCTAGTCCCAACAAAACTCTCTCGAACATTATCCCAAGATAGAGGAGTGCGACATCTTCGTCCATATAAAGCCTCGAAGGGTGATATCTTGATACTGGCCTTATAGCTGTTAATGAAAGCAAACTCTACCTGATAAAGATAATCCTCCCAAGCGCCTCTAAAATCTAAAACACAAGTATAAAGTATATCCTCGAGAGTCTGAATAGTCCTCTTCGACTGTCTGTCTGTCTGGGGTGATATGCCGTACTGAACTTGAGTTGGGTGCCCAATATAGCCTATAAACTCCTCCAAAAGTGGGATGTGAAGCGACTATCCCGATCTGAGATGATGCTCACAGAAACTTTATACAATCTGATAATCTGTCACACGTACAACTTTGCTAGCTTTTCTGTAGACGTCCCCACTTTGAATGATAAGAAGTGGGCTGATTTGGTCAACCTATCTACGATGACCCAAATTGCGTCTTTACTCCTAGAGAACGCGAAAGCCCTAAAAAAATCAATACTAACATGCTCCCACTTTCACTCTGGAATAGGTAAAGGCTGAAGTAAACCACCTTACCTCTACATCTCTATCTTTACCTGCTGGCACACTAAACATCTGGATACAAAGTGTTCTACCTCCCACTTCATACAACACCATCATACATGCTCTATCAGATCTCTATACATCTTTTTGGCACCTAGATGTATAGAGTACTGTGATAGTTGAGCCTCATGAAGAACCTCCTTGCGTAACGTCCCACTTGGCACACACAACCTAGTACCGTGCCGTATTGATCCATCCTCAGCAATAGTGAAGTCCTAGGATAATCCTATCATAACCAGTTCTCTGATGTTCCTCAGAGACTAATCGTAATACTACTTAGCTCAAATCATGTATATCAGCTATGACTATATCTGTAAACCCCACATCTGTATCTTGACACCTGGTACCAGCACCTTAATATCCAAGCTTTCAAGATCGACCAATAAATATCTGTCCGTAGTCAAGAACATAGCCACTGGATACCTACTCAAGGCATCAGCGACTATGTTAGCCTTCTCTAGATGGTACTGTAGTGATATATCGAAGTCCTTCATCAGCTCCTACCACTGTTGTTGTCTAATGTTAAGCACTTTCTAGGAAAACACGTACTTCAAGCTCTTGTAGTTTATGAAGATCTTCACACGCTCTCCATACAAATAATATTTTTACAGATATAGAGCAAAGATGATCGCTGCCAACTCCAAATTGTGGGTAGGATAATTATTCTCATGAGAACGTAATTGCCTGGAAGCATAGGCAATCACCTTCTCATTCTGCTGTAAGACACGACCAAAACCCTTTTCTAAAGTATGACTATAGAGAGTGAATACACCTACTCCTGATGGCAACGTCAACACTAGAGCTGTCGTCAATCTCTTCTTCTGCTCCTTAAAAGCGGCCTGACTTTCCTCTTTCCAAACAAACTCTATATCCTTCCTGGTCAGCCTAGTCATCGGCTCTACAATCCTGGAGAAGTCATGTATAAACCTTGGGTAATAACCTGCTATCCCCAGAAATCTCCTGATCTCTTCCACTAAACTTGGAGCAGCACATGACTCCACTGCAGAAATCTTCATCAGGTTGACTGATGTCCTATCTCATGTAATCACATGCCCAAAGAATTCAACCTTGTCAAGGAAGAACGCATACTTCAAAATCTTGCCACAAAGCTTCTCCTTTCTAAGAATCTCTAGAACTATTCTCACATGCTCTTAATGTTCCTACAGGGTCTTCAAATATATCATAATATCATCAATAAATACCACCACATACTTATCAAGATACTTGTGGAACACCTTGTTTATTAGATTCATGAATACCGATGGGGCATTGGTCAACCTAAACGGCATCACAACGAACTCAAACAAGCCATACCAAGTCCGAAAAGTTATCTTCAGAATATCTTCCTTCTTTACTTTCACCCGGTGGTAACCCGACCTCAAGTCTAACTTTAAAAATACCTTTGCTCCGCTTTATTGATCAAAGAGATCATCAAACCGAGGCAGTGGATATTTGTTCTTGATAGTGAGGTTATTCAAAGCTCTGTAGTCGAATAAATCCTTTCTTCTGCTTCAGTACAAATAATACCGAGACACCCAATAGTGATGAACTGGATCGAACGAAGCCTTTCTCCTATAACTCATCTACCTGCTTCTTCAACACTACCAGTTCATAGTTGTTGACTCTATAGATGCGCTGAGATATTCGTACTATGCCTGACAGAAAATATATAGAGAACTCAATATCTCGGTCTGGCGGTAAACTCGATAACTTCTTTGGAAAAAAATCAATGAACTTTGTAATCAACAGATATAACAACTCCTTCCCTTCTACCATGGCTCCACAGATGGCATCCTCACTCTACTCTGTTGCTCCTTTGGCAATCTCTAACTTTGGCTCTTTTAGCAGTCAAAACAAAACTCTATCGCCATGTCAATCTATACTAGCATGGTGCCTACTCGACCAATCTATCCCGAGTATAATATCGTAGCTCGGAAGTAGCATTACGAGTAAGCACGCACTCAACTCTTGGCCTCCCAGTATAACTCTTTGATCCTTGCAAATATTACTGACTAGGATAATGCCTCCCCCAGTCATGATCTTGCAAGTCCTATCCAAAGGTTCAGACTCTAATCGATGCTTAAGAGCAAAAGATACAGATATAAAAGAATAGAAAGTACCAGAATCAAATAAAGTATAAGCTGGAATAGAATCAAGGAGAATTAAACCTGATATCAAATCTTCGACAGGCTTCTTCTCCTCAACTGCCATGGCGAAAGCTCACCCTCGTGGTGCACCTCTTTGCTGCTGAGTTTGTAAAGGAGATCCCCTTTGCTGTCTTGCAGGTAGCCTAGCCAGTGCTTTCTGTGTCGGTACTGCTCCTTGGCCTGCTCGAATTAGAGCCACTAGACTCTCCCTTAACTGGTGGCCTGGCTCTCCGCAATAGAGGCACACTCTAAGTTTCTTCTTATAGACCTCCCTTGTATGTCCAATCTTTCCATAGTGAGTGCACTGTAGGGCTTACTATGCTGGTCTTGGGGCCTGGTATGCCTGCTGCGCCGATGATTGGAATGGTACAAAAAACTACTGTCTCTGCGGTGGGAAGGTCCTATGCTGTTGGAAGTGGGGTCGTTTGGCTGGACCCGTACAACTGCTAGCATGTCTTGACGTATCTCGCATTCTCTTAGATTTGAGCTCCAAGTCATCCTCTACTTTCTCTGCGTCCATCAGGATTTCCTCAAATGTTGTCGTGTGGTGTCCTCTAGTGATAGATTTGATCTCCCTGATCAAACCCTTCTGAAACTTCTAGCCCTTTCCTAGAGGATTCTGTCCCTATACAAATTTGCCTAGTCTATAGAACTCTGCTGCGTACTTGTCCACCATTATGTTCTCCAGGACGAGATTTAGAATTTGGTTCTCTTGAGCACTCAGAGCCACATCTGGAAAGAATTTCTTCTTGAAAAGATTTTGAAAGCTTACCAAGTCAGTCCTGGTGCTACGATCCTCGGGTCCGTACGGAACCTTGTTAGTGCAATATCGAACATCTGGTTACCCGCTGCCTCCACCTATAAGCCCATTAGAATCAGAGCTAACATCAAGGCTCTTTCAACGTCCTCGATCTAATCATCCGCGTATAATATTCCCTTGATGCCCCTGAAGTCCTTGGGCCCCATCCTCTTGAAGTCAATAATATTACCCGACCTTGGCTGGTATGGTGCCGGATAAAGCGATACGATCTGTAGCTGAACAAGTGCTACCCTCTCCACAGTAGCTAGTGCTAGATGATGAGCACTCTCGATGCCCTGAAGTATAGCATCCATCTCTCTCTGCTGTGTCGCTATCATCTCCTGGAACATAGGGAACATATGTGACATGTCTGCTAGCGGTGGTGGTGGTGGAAGATCCATATTTTCTAGGAATGGATATTTTGGTCATTTTATAATTAAATAACTATTGTGCATATTGAATATTTATTTATTATTAGATGTTAGATTTTATTTTGGACTTGTGTTAGTGGACCTAACTAGTTTAGAATTGACTCTTGGACCAACATTTAATTCTAGTTAGAATTGAGCCCAATAGCAAGCCCAATTCATTAGGAGGATGATTAATTAGTTAAACCAATTGGACTATAACCTTCCCTACTTAATTAATTTCTTCATGACAAGCCCCAAGGGGTATTATGGACATTTTATAGTGCCTTGAAGAGGGGGCAAGGCCGACCATTACATAAGGGGGTGGATACTCTGTCGCCTTTCTTTTCTTTATTTAGATTTAGAAATTTTCCTTTCCAAATTTCTTTATCCCTACACCAATTCTACCCAAATTCTTTCCCAATTACTTCCCTATTCATCATTGAAGACTATTAGAACAAGGATAAAGCAAGTGTCTACAAGGAGGAAGCAAGGATCTATAAGGAGGAGCAAGGATCTACAAGTTGAAGGCTCTTGACACTCAATTTAGAAATTATATTGGAAATCCATCTTCCAATAGGTAAAATTCAATTTTTCCTCTCTATAGACTCTAAATCTATAATTTAATCATTAAGAAATATCCCATGTACTAAGGCTGCCCATAGAAATTAGAATTAGGTTCATAGGAGGCCTATGGAGAAAGTTATGTGGTATTTTGTGCCAATTTTGGAAGAATTCCGAGATTGGCACATCATGTATTTGTCAATAGGTTAATTAGACCAAATTAACATGTGTTTGGTTGTGTGAGACTAGTATCGTATCCACAATTAGATACGTGTAGGTCATATCCATACAATTTGTCGATACGGGTTGATTTATAGGTTTTCTTCTTACACAGGGTTTGAGCATGTCATATTTTGACACGGACATGTAGTTCAGTAGCTAGTTCTTCGTATTGTTCATAATTATAATTTTAGACTTGCTCGTGTCCTTCAGTGTATCTTTGGTTGTGTGGTGGAGCCGTATCGCAAGTGTATCATAGATCTAGTTTGATACGGGTGCGGTACACTCCACGTGTTTGTTCTTTACATTTTAATTCAATTTACATTGGTTAGCGATATTATAGTATTGTAATTATAATTGTTATATAATATATACGTATATATATTTTTTATGTGTATGTTTAATATTTTTTTATGATGTGTTGGTGGTCATGGGAGAGTAGGAGATAGGTATATATATACATACATACATATATATATATATATGTGTGTGTGTGTGTGTGTGTGTGTGTGTGTGCGTGTAGATGTGTGTAGATGTGTATATATGTATGTGAGCAAGAGGGAAGAAGAAAGCAGTGAAAAATAGTGAAGAAAGCAATAAAAAATAGTGAAGAAAGTAGTGAAAAGCAGTCCATAAGCAACGAGAAAAGCAAACATAAGCAGCAACAAAAGCAGTGATAAGCAACAGCAAAAGCAGCAGCATAAGTAGTAGCAACAGAAGCTGCAGAAGCAGCAAAAGCAGAAGCAGCAGCAGAAGATGCTGAAGCAGAAGTAGCAGCAGAGGTAACGATAAGCTGTAGTAAGCTGTAGAAAGCTACAATAAGCTGCAGTAAACTGCAGTAGGCTGAGTGATTATAGTTTTATTATTGATAAGTTAGGATAAACTAGTTAATAAGTTAGTTAGTATATATTGATAAGTTAGTGTATATATTGATAAGGTAGCAAGTTATATATATATATATATATATATATATAGTTAGCATTGGTTAGTATTTATTTCTAGATTACCTTGAGTTACACCAAGGTAATGAGAGTTGAGGTATCTTGGGTATGGATATTGAATATCCAATGGGTATGCTAGTTATGTTAGTTGTAGGTATTGATTTTAGTATTAAATATTATGTTAGTATTATATAAGTTAGTTAGTTAATTGATGTATATATATATGTTAGTTGGTACAGTATAGTTATGAGTTTAAATGCATGTTAGTGTATATAAAGTTATAACTAAGGACTAGATATATGACAAATGTATTGGGTATTACCTTGAGAATTTAGTCAAGCTAAATAGGGTATCTCAACGTAAAGGGTAAACATAGTATCTTAGTATAGTTAGTAGCTAGTATTGTTATAAGTTATGAGTTTAATTGCATATTACTGTATAGTGAGGTATGTATGGTTAGTTAGTTAATGTTAGATATCGGATTACCTTGTGATACCAAGGTAATGTCAAGGTATTAGTTTATACTCAAGGTATTGGATTTGTGTATCAAGATGGGTGTGTAGGTAGTTTGATGCCGCATTTGGTTCAAAGCCAAGGTACCCACTTAGCATTAGTTTAGCTAGGAGTACTTTATAATTTGTCTTGTATATTTATATTATAGTATTTTGATATCTAATAATTTATGTATCTTATGATACGGTATTGTGTCGATACTCTAGTATCCTAACATAGCTAGTATAGCCTAGTTACATAGTGTATGGACCCAATATCCTAGAGATAGACTCATACAACCTAGAAATAGTTAGTTTTACCAAGTTTGACTAGTTTGACCTAGAGTTGACATAATTTGACTATTTTGACTTTAAAATAGCTTTATGACCTAGAATTGAACTTGTTTAACTTATTTTTATTCAAAATCCTTGTATTAATACAATATTCCATATATAAGTCTGCGTGACACCCATTCGAATATCGTTTCGCATTATTTTCTCTGGACCACAGGCAAGTACATTCTCTGATAGTTTTTATTATTTGATTACTACTATAATTCAAGTATTAAGAAATATTACTTATGATTCTTTGACACTTTGGTACACAGATTAGTATTGTTATTGGATCATCAATCATGAGATGTTACCTTGATTATCGAGATGGTATCGAATATTGCTCCTTGTTGGTATTGGATAAGATTGGATATTATAGTTTAAATATTGGATACATTGGCTAGTTACGTGTTATGATTCGATTTATCGTATCAGTCGAGGCAGAGAAAATATTAATTAAATATGTGATCAAAAATTATCGACTAGTAGTGTAATCATTGGCTACTATATAATCATACACTTCACGTATGGTTGAGTTAGCTCCTTAGTGTAATCATTGAATATCCTAGCCGATCATATATCCAGTTAGTATCTCAAACACATAGTATATTGTAGATTCTATATTCAGTTCATAGATTACCCTGTTCTATTTCTGACATTATAGTTCATCTCCTTTATTCTTGTACGCATTGATTTATATTTTTGTTGCTAGTTTTGCATATTTTTCATTGTTCTTAGATCATCAGTTATATTCTCATCATACATAGCATCCCATATTTTACTGTTTTATAGTTTTTATCAATTAATTAGAACTGCTATTGGATTGTACTTTACTCCAATCCTGACCGAAAAATATTTTTTAGAGCATCTAGGAGATTGGTGTCCGACGTACTACGTACCTCGTCCAATAGATGGTACAGACATGGATCCACTAGTTTTAGAGTGACAACCGGGAGATCTAGCCGGAATCACTAGTTATCATAGTTAGTTTTCTTTAGCATTTTGGTACCGATTTTATTTTTGGCGTATATTAAAGAGTTGGATATTGTTTCTATTTGTGTTATATTTAGACTACATAGTTATGTTAGACTTCTTTGATATCTTATCATGCTATAGATTTGTGATTGAGTATTGTGTTGCATTAAGTTTATTGTCCTCCTTCTTGAAGATAAGATATTTTTGGCAGATTATACATTATTGTGATATGATTTGATAGTATAGTCGACATAGACAACATTCTACCGCCAATGTTGCAGCGTAGGCTGGAGGTACCCACGTGCTCGTGCCCCTTCACTGGGTGCGGGTTATGATACATTTTTGTAGTGGCCTATACAGGTCCAGCTTTGTAATTTGTGCAAAGTTGTGGTAGTGCAATGTCTTAATTGTACTACTGTGAGCCTGCGATAGGATATAGAACACTAGGATAAGAGAGGGATACTCAATCATAACTAGGAATTCCAATCTGATTTAAAATTGCTACTTTTGATTCCTTCTGAATATTTTGAATATTGTTTTCCTTCCTTGATAATATCTTATCTTGTGTCGAATTAATCTTTGGATGCTGCCGTAGACCAGATCCTATCGATCGAGAGTAGTTTCTACGAGGTCTGTCACCTTTCAACCTTCCACTCAGACAACAGTGGTTGTACCTCCTACGACATTAGTTTACGTAGGAGTCTCAACTGCCTTTGGGGGTTCTTCTCCGCCTGTTCCGAGGACTACCCAGTTACTTCGGAGGGAATTCTACCACCTCCATTGTCAGGAGATATCGCGTAAGTGGTTGCATTATTTAAAGAGATGATAGAGGTACAGAGGGCACAGATAGAGGCCCAACACAGGCAGTCAGATATGATGTGGCAGAGTATACAAAATGCCCATCAGGAAGCTATTGTAGCAGTTCAGGGAGGGGCTCCTCCACAACCACAGGATGATCAGCTCGAGCTGGGCAACATTCAAAATTTTAAGAAACTAGAGTCTCGGGTTTTCAAGGGAACAGAGGGTATAGTCTATGCTGACGATTGGCTCGAGGATATCGAGCGTCTCATGAGGGTGTCCCATCTTGCTGAGGATCTAAAGGTTGAGGCAGTATGACTTCAATTGTTCGATGTTACCCGCACTTGGTTCTGGAATGAGCTACTTCTTACTGATATGGGGCAGTCTTTGGAGGTATTCAAGGACATCTACAAGAAGAAATTCTTTGCTCGAATGAACATATTCAACTTAGGAAGGCAGTTTGAGAGCCTTACACAAGGGAGCATGCCCGTAGAGGAGTACGCCGCAAAGTTCGGAAGGATGAGCCAATTTGTGGAGTACTTGGTGAGAGAGCCAAAAGTTTGGGCTATCCATTTCTGCGAGGGTCTGAATTTAGAAGTGAACATCCTTATTCCGTCATTCTACGAGACATATTCTGAGATACTTTCAGAGGCACGCAAGGTCGAACAGGAGTGGAACTTGATGCCGAAGAGGGACCGTGTTATGTTTGGGTGTGCCAGTAACAGTGAGGAAATGACAAAGAGGAAGCAGTTTCAGCAACAATATCAGGGGACTTATCATCTCCAGCAACAGTAGTTTCCCGTCCAGTTCGGAGCTTATCAACAGCAATATCAGATGCATGAGCCAATCGTTGCCCCAGTACAAGCTCCAGTACAGCGGATGCCACAACAGCCTCAGAGATAGGTACAACACGCTCCTCAATGGACCTATTGTATGATGACAAGGCACACTTGGGAGATATGTCGGAAGAGACTTGGAGCGTGCTTACATTGTCGATCAACGGAGCATATGGTGAAAGATTGTCCCTGGACCCTTTATCATCCAGGTCAGGGTACAGATCGAGGGCAGAGAGGTAGAGCTAGGCCACCTGTAGCACTGCAGATTGCTCATCACCCCCAGAGGGAGCTCTCTCAGCAGGACGGAGCATTTGTGATGATGGTCGAATGGGTTAGCGAGTTCTGTTCTTTCTTTCTGTTCCTTCTATCTATTTTGGTTGATTTCTTCTTTAATACCTTTGATGCTTGGGTTATATTGTTAGTATATCTAATAGAATACCCTGACAGAGACAACACTAATAAGACAGGCGGAGACCATGAATATACATGTTATTCTTTGCATAGGACTGTTCTTTGTGTGATTTTAGATAAGACCTTCTTGGACTATGATTGCTCAAGGTTTGACCTAGAAGGAGTACGATAACCCTTAAATTTTGAGGACAAAATTATTTTAAGGGGGTAGACTTGTCACTACCATATTTTATAGGAAAGGATATTTTGGTTATTTTATAATTAATTAAATTTTGTGTATGTTGAATATTTATTTATTTTATTATTTATTTATTGTAGGATTATCTTTGGACCTTTTATCGTCCAGGCCAAGGTACAGATTGAGGGCAGAGTGGTAGAGCTAGGATACCTGTAGCACCGTAGATTGCTTATCACCCGTAGAGGGAGCTACCTCGGTAGGGTGGAGCATTTATAAATTTGAACTTGTGTTAGTGGACGTAACTAGTTTAGAATTGACAATTGGACCAATATTTAATTCTAGTTAGAATTGAGCCCAATAGCAAGCCCAATTAATTAAGATGATGATTAATTAGTTAAACCAATTGAACTAGAACCTTCCCTCCTTAATTAATTTTTTTATGACAAGACCCAAGAGGTATTGTGGATATTTTATTGTTCCTTGGAGAGGGGGCAAGGCCGGCCACTACATAAGGGGGTGGAGACTCTCTTTCCTCTCTTTTCTTCATTTAGATCTAGAAATTTTTCTTTCTAAATTCCTTCATCTCTACACCAATTTTACCCAAATTCTCTCCCAATTATTTCTTTATTCATCATTAGAGGCTATTAGAAAAATGAGAAAGCAAGGATCTACAAGGAGGAGCAAGGATCTACAAGTTGAAGGGTCTTGACACTCAATTTAGAAATTATATTAGGATTCCATTTCCCAATAGATAAAGTTCAGTTTTCCTACTCTAATTAGATTCTAAATCTATAATTTAATCATTAGGAACCCTCTCATGTACTAAGGCTACTCATAGGAATTAAAATTAGGTTTATAGGAGGCCTATGGAGAAAGTTATGTGGTATTTTATGTTAATTTTGGGAAAATTCCGTGATTAGCACATTATGTATTTATAAATAGGTCAATTAGACCAAATTGACATGTGTTTGGTTGTATGAGACAAGTGTCGTATCCACAATTGGATACGTGTAGGTCGTATCCTGATAATTTGGCGATACGGGTTGATTGGAGGGTTTTCTTCTGATACGGGGGTTTGAGCATGTCACATTTTGACACGCGCACGTAGCTGCTTAGCTAGCTCTTCGTATTGTTCATAATTATGATTATAGACTTGCTCTATCCTTCGAGGTACGTTTAGTTGTGTGGTGGAGCCGTATCGCAAGCGTATCATAGATCTAGTGTTATATGTGTGCGGTGCACTCCACGTATTTGTTCTTTGCATTTTAATTCAATTTACCTTGGTTATAGATATTAGAGTATTATAATTATAACTGTTATATGGTAAATATATATATATATATATATATATATATTTTATGTGTATATTTTATATTTCTTTGTGATGTGTTGGTGTTCATGGGAGAGTAGGAGTTCATATATATATATATATATATATATGTGTGTGTGTGTGTGTGCGTGTAGATGTATATATATATATATATATATATATATATATATATATATATATATATATATATTTGTGTGTATATATGTATATATGTATGTGAGCTAGAGGGGAGAAGAAAGCAATAAAAAACCATGAAGAAAGTAGTAAAAAATAGTCAATAAGCAGTGAGAAAAGCAAGCATAAACAGTAGCAGCAGCAGAAGCTGCAGAAGCAGTAGCAGAAGAAGTAGCAAAAGCAACAGCAGAAGCTAAAGCAGCTGAAGCAGCAATTATAAGCTGCAGTAAGCTGAGTGATTAAAGTTTAGTTATTGATAAGTTAGGATAAGCTAGTTAATAAGCTAATTAGTATATATTGATAAGTTAGTTATATATATTGATAAGTTAGTGTGTATATTGATAAGTTAGTTGTATATATTGATAAGTTAGTGGATATTTTGTTAAGTTAGTAAGTTATATATATATATATATATATATATATATATATATATATATATATATATATATATATATATATATATATATATATATATATATATAAGCTCTAGTTAGCATTGGTTAGTATTTATTTCTAGATTACCTTCACTTACACCAAGTTAATGAGAGTTGAGGTATCTTGGGTATGGGTATTGAATATCCAATGGGTATGCTAGTTATGTTAGTTGTAGGTATTGATTTTAGTATTAAATATTATGTTAGTATTATATTATGTTAGTTAGTTAATTGGTATATATATATATATATATATATATATATATATATATATATATATATATATATGTTAGTTGGTATAGTATAATTATGAGTTTAAATGCATGTTAGTGTATATATAGTTATAACTAATGACTAGATATATGACCAATGTATCGGGTATTACCTTCATATTTTAGTCAAGGTAAATGGGGTATCTCAAGGTAAAGGGTAAACATAGTATCTTAAAATAGTTAGTAGCTACTATTGTTATAAGTTATGAGTTTTATTGCATATTAGTATATAGTGAGGTATGTATGGTTAGTTAGTTAATGTTAGATATTGGATTACCTTGTAATACCAGGGTAATGTCAAGGTATTGGTTTATACTCAAGGTATTGGGTTTGTGTATCAAGATGGGTGTGTAGGTGGTGTGATACCGCATTTGGTTCAAAGCCAAGGTATCCACTTAGCATTAGTTTAGCTAGAAGTACTATATATTTTATCTTATATATATATATATATATATATATTATATTATTTTCATATCTAATAATTTACGTATTTTATGATACAGTATTGTGTCGATACTCTAGTAATCCTAACATAGCGAGTATAGCCTGGTTACATAGTGTATGGAACCAATGTCCTAGAGATTGACTCATACAACCTAGAAATAGCTAGTTTGACCATGTTTGACCTAGAGTTGATCGAGTTTGACTACTTTGACTTAGAAATAGCTTTATGACCTAGAATTGAACCTGTTTAACTTATTTTTATTTTTAAACCTTGTATTAATACAATATTCCACATATAGGTCTGTGTGATACCAGTTCATATTCTATTTTGTATTATTTGTTCGAAACCACAGGCGTGTACATTCTCTGATAGTTTTTATTATTTAATTACTACTATAATTCAAGTATTTAGAAATATTACTTATGATTCTTTGTCACTTTGGTACACGGATTGGTATTGTTATTGGATCGTCAGTCATGAGATGTTACCTTGATTATCGAGATGGTATCGAATACTGCTCCTTGTTTGTATTGGATAACATTAGATATTATAGGTTAAATATTGGATACATTGGCTAGCAATGTGTCATCATTCGATCCATCCTATCAGTCGGGGCGTAAGAAATACTAATTAAATATGTGATCAAGAACTATCGACTAGTAGTGTAATCATTGGCTACTAACTAATTATACACTTATGGTTGAGTTAGCTCCTTAGTGTAATCATCGAATATCCCAAGGCGATCACATATCTAGTTAGTATCTCAAACACATAGTATATTGTAGATTTCATATTTAGTTCATAGATTACCTTGTTTAATTTCTGACATTTTAGTTCATCTCCTTCATTCTTGTACGCATTAATTTATATTTCTGTTGCTAGTTTTCCATATTCCTTCATTGTTCTTAGATCATCAATTATATTCTCATCATACATAGCATCCCCTATTTTACTGTTTTATAGTTTTTGTCAATTAATTGGAACTTCTATTGGGTTATGCTTTGCTCCATTCCTGACTGAAAAATATTTTTAGTGAATCCGAGAGATTGTTGTCTGACGTACTATGGACCTCGACCTATAGATGGTATAGACATGGACCTACTAGTTTTGGAGTGACAGCCGGGAGATCTAGCCGAAATTACTAGTTATCATAGTTAGTTTTCTTTAGCATTTTAGTACAAATTTTTTTTGGGCATATATTTGAGACTTGGATATGGTTTCTATTTCTTGTTGTTATATTTAGATAACATAGTTATGTTAGACTTGTTTGATATCTTATTGTATTATAGATTTATTACTGAGTATTGTGTTGTATTAAGTTTATTGCCCTCCTTCTTGGAGTTAAGATATTATTGGCAGATTATACATTATTGTGAGATGACTAGATAGTATAGTCGACCTAGACTGCGTTCTACGGCCAATATTGCAGCGTAGGTTGGACGTACCCACGTACTTATGCCCTTTCACCAGGTGTGGGTCATGATAAACAGTCGTCGAAACTGGTGGTAGAGCACCCCCAAAGGCTGCTTCTGAAATACACACCTAGACTGGTAACGAAATCCTCTAAGCAGAAGAAGAAGGAACAGATGTTGCTGGCTCTATCTGAGGTGACAAAGTAACAGACCTCGTCGAAATATCTCCAGAATGCCGTGATCGAGTTTTCAGAGGCATCCTGAAGATAGATTCAACAAATATATCAATATTGCGCAAGATACGATAGCACCAAGGAAGGATAGTAATATTTTAAAAAGGTAATTATTCTGAATGATAAAGGTAGCAATTTCAATAAAGTAGAAATATTTCCTAGTAGTGATTGATTATCCTGTCATCATTTTTTCTTAGTCCTAATATCCTATAGCTGGATGGTAGTAATACTGTAAGTCTAAGTACTACTACGTAGACATTGCACTAGTTGTGAAGCCTGACGTGCATGGGCCACCATAAAAATATGTCATGACCCGCACCCGATGTAAGGGCACGAATATGTAGGTACGTCCATCCTACGCCGTAGCATCGATGATAGAATATTGTCTAGGTCAACAATAATATCTATATATTTTACACAGTATATATAAGGTACCTATTATTCTATCTCAACTCCAAATAGAGGACAATATGATAATATGATAATGGTAAACAATACTCAATCACAATAAAAATAAGAGGATGATAAGGTGCGATATGGAATAGAAGAAAAAAATAAAGGTCACAAATATATCACAAAGTCCAATAGTCTAATCTCAATATAAGACATGAAATAATAATAAAATGCCAAAGTCTAACTGACATATACAATCCCATGAATAAACTAACTATGCCTCATCAACTGCTGGTGCTAACTCAACAGGCTCTACGGGTGATAACTCAACTGGCTCGCCATTCTGTGACCCATAGTGCATAGGACACTAGTTCTCTAATGAATAATCTAAAAATTATATCTAGTCAGGATTGGAGTGAAGTACAACCCAAATAATAGTTCTAATAATTGACAGAAACTATGAAACAACAATAACAATAAAAATAAATGATCGAAGTAACTAAACTAGTATATATCACGAGAACTATATCATGGTAGAAATAATGGAAAGAACAGAGTACAATATGGTGAGAAACAATATATAAAAATGTGTCTTAAAATATTATTAAGATAATATGATCTGTTTAGGCCTAAAATGGGCTATATATAAAAAGGTGAGCTAGTGTGATCATGTGTGAGTTACATGATCTGCAAACTATCACCGGCTATACAAAATCAAGGACTATAAGGTATGATCACATATCCACTAATACTTCCCAACCCTCCGACTAGTATACAAATCCATATTATGATACGTTATAACACGTATATCATACTACACGGTCTATAATATCATGCACTATGATCACGGTCTATATGATCACTAAGATATCACGGTAATCACGAAGTACGATATGATGATTACTAAGTAATCACGATAATAACATCTCATGACCAAAATTCAAGTATACCAATCCGTGAAACTATCATGTCAAGAATCAAATATATGAATACTTAATACATGAAACATAAAGACTATTGAATAAGGAAACTATTAGAGAATGTACTCGTTTATGGTCTTGAGCAAATAATATATCTCGGTATTCCAGCTGGTGTCATATACACCTATATATGAATGGCATATTAAATGGGATATAATTAAGTGATAAATGAGCTATATGCACTAGTATGAATTTCTAGGCCAATTCTAGGACTTGAACTAGTTTTTAGGTCCACACTAACGTTTTAGGCTCTAAAGAGCTATTAACTAGCTATTACAAGTCAATCCTAGCTATATTAGTAAATAACAATAATATCTATAAAATAAGATACTCTACATATCTATATATATACTAACTAACACTTGTTATCACTAACTGACATATATATATATATATATATAACTAATTACTAAGATACACTACTATACTAAATAATTATACCTCTATACTAATTTAACTCTAACTGATAAACTGGCATACTTATCTTATCTTAACACTATATTCTAACTGATACTTAGTTATATAAGTTAACTTATATCTACTCTATACATATATAAACTGCTAATAATACAGTAACTAAAACTAAGTGATACACAAACTGGTAACTCTATTTCTGATACTCAACTAATCACCCTCACCAACACACTAATACTAGCAATTGATACTCTAATAACTTACTAACTTAATAATCGATACTTAACATGACTCATAAAATCTGATACATAATACCAAATCTGCTATTAGAACCTAATTCCCTTATAACTAATAACAGATACTAAGGGAACCCGACTGCTTATACTAATACTGCACCTAGTTGCTGCTGTTACTGCATTGCCACAACTGCTAATACATCTTGGTGCTGCTGTTAATGCACCTTGCTGCTGATGTTACTATATCTTACTGCTGCTAGATCTATTGCTACTTCTACTGCTATTCTATTGCTACTTCTACTGAACCTTGTTGCGGTTGTTACTGTATTTTTCTGCTGTTAGCTCTATTGCTACTACTATTGGTATTCTATTGCTACTGCTTCTGCATCTCTACACACTCTCACTTTCAATTACTCACACAAGAGTTAATACACTGTTACAGTATATTTGTACTACTCCTTGATATCTGAACACTACTACAAACACCAACACCACTGCAATCAATACTCTCCTCACTAACTACACTGGAAACACCTACCTGCAGTTCACATTGACACACACATTGTGCCACACTCCACACAGCCAAGCACAGGTGTGCACACAGGTGCACACAGGTAATGCTTGCTCTGTAACTGCTCTAACTTGAACCTGACACTATATATATATATCCCTTTCTACACTCATATACACCTACACAACTATATATATATATATATATATATATATATATATATATATATATATATATATATATATATATATTACATATCCAACAATGTGCCTAATTTTGAAATATTCTATAATATATCTTCCAACATATCAAATACTTAATATAATAACTAATAAAACTTGTAACAACAAGATTTGAAGGAAAATTATACAAGTCACCAAAAATGAGCTCCGTATCATACCGTATCATAAATTTCTATGATACGCTCTACTCGTGTCAAATTATAGACACGTACCGAGTCCCACAACCTCGATCTAATTTAATTAGATCTAATTGGTCTAATGACGCACACTTGATGTGTCAAACTCGCAATTCTTCCTAATTGGACATAAATTACCATGTAACTTTCATAATAAAAGTCATATGAACCTAATTCTTGATCCTATGGGTAGCCTTAAGCCAAGGAATAATTGCTAATGGTTAAATGCATGAATCAGAGTCTAAATTAAGGAGTAGATTCAGAATTTACCTATTGAGAGATGGATTCCCAATAAAAAGCTCAATGAACACAATTAGGACACAATTTCCTTACCAAATTATTCTCCTTCAAGTGCTCCATTCAATCCAACCTCTAATTCTTTCCCGATGAGGAAAATTGAGATAAAATGGGTGTGAGTTTGGTTGAATTTATAGAAAGATGAGTCAATTTGGGAAAAAACATAATTGGGAATCTAAATGAGATAAACTAATAAAGATAAGAGAGAACGAGGAGTCCTTATTTGGCCGACCCCCCTTTCTTCCTCTCCAAGTCACAACAAAATATCCACCATGCCCCCACTATTTAACTATGAGGAATAATTAGGAAGGTATATATTGGATAATTTCTAAACTAATACATATTAAACTAATCTCCTTAATTAATTAAAGAAGAGGGTCTAATGGACTTAGTCTCATGTTGGGCTCAAAGTATTGTCATATAAAGTTCTACAGGTGTTCTAACTGGATCTCTATAATTTGGAGCTACGCACTGGCCAGGAAGATAAGAAGCTTGAAGACAATCCCTCACTCGATGTCCCGCAGCGCCGCAGTGCAAACAAAGTCCTAGCCTCATTCTACAACTCTCCCAAAGGTGACCTGGCTTCTTACAGAAATGACAAGTCTGCTGTGTCTCTCTCGGAGGCTGTTACTGATCCTGCTGAACACGAACTGGTGCCTGGTACTGCTGTTGATATTGAAATGCCCATGGCTGTTGCTGAATATGAACTGGTGTCTGGTACTGCTGTTGATACTGAAACACCCACGGCTATTGCCGAATATGGGGACGCTTGGCCGGTCCTGCGCTACCATTCATATCTCCAGAAATATTGTGACTCCTCTTCGGCCTGAGATCCAGATCCTCTTTTGTAATCTGGGCATCCATCAAGATACCCTCAAAGGTAGCGGTACGATGACCAGAAGTGCGCGACCTAATCTCTCTCGTCAGTCCCTTTCTAAACTTCCGGGCTCGATCTCCTGGGTCCCGAATCATAGACGATGCAAAATGGCTCAATCGACAGAATTCTGCAGCGTACTCGTTGACCAACATGTTTCCTTGGACCAAGTCATGAAACTGACTCTCCAAGGTTCCCAGGGCCACGTCGGGAAAGAACTTCTGCTTGAAAAGCTCCTTGAAGGTCTCCCAAGTAAGTCCTTGTGCAGTAAGTCTCGTCTCTGTGCGATACCTCGTGAGTGCGATATCGAACATCTGACTGCCAGCCACCTCTATCCGCAAGCTCTCCAGAATCTGGGCCAATCGCAGGCACCTCTCAATATCCTCTAGCCAGTCGTCAGCGTAGAGTATCCCTTCGATACCGATGAACTCTCGAGGCATCTTTCTCGTGAAGTCCACTATAGTGCCTGATCTCTGCTGTTGCTGGCCAGGAAACTGCTGGTATTGTGCTACTCTCCACAGCCTGGTGCACTGCTGCTTGCACCCTCTGGGCCTTACCCTCTGGGCCTCACTCTCCACAGCCTGCTGGTATTGTGCTACTCTCCCGCTGAGCGTCTGCCGTCACTCTTTGGGCGTCTACCATGCCGTAGATCAAAGTAAACATCTGTGTCCCGTCACTCTCATAGATCTTGTCTTCAGCGACATCCTGAAGACAGACCCAAAGAATTAATTAAGGCAATAAATACGATATCATCAAGGGAGGACAGTAAAGTTCTAAAGAAGCAACATTTAGAAGGAATAAAGATAACAAGATAAATGGATTGGAGATATTCCTTGTTGTGATTGAGTATTTGCTCTCATTCCTAGTATCCTATGTCCTATATCCTATCGCAGGCACGTAGTAGTATAACTAAGACATCACACTACCACAACATCGCTCTAATTGCGAAGTTCGAGACCTGCATGGGCCACCACTAAAAATGTGTCACGACCCGCTGTAGAAGCATGAAAAATATGCTGGATAGCTATACGCAGCTTATTGATGCGGGGCAGCGTAAACAGAGGACCTCAGAGCCATCAAATGTGCAACAGAGCTTTTTCGCTGAGCACAGCGTAAAATATAGGCTCAAGGACCATCAGCGTAGTACAATATGTCCAGGCTGCTTCAGCGTAAACATGGTGCTTCATCGCCTATATGGCGTAAAAACTCATTTGCTTTCAATACAACATTGAAGTGTACGAGGAACGCTTCGTATTCTTCGAAATGAACCTGTCAGATCATGCAATGAACCTGACGTCTGGACTCCTAACAAAGAGTACTGCACGATAACCCAAGCGACGGGTATCATGATGGCGTGGCACTGCAACCCAGGCTGTCATTTACTGTCATTTCTTTTGCGTAAACCACTTTTACACATACGAAGGAATACGCTGCCTTGTTTTACACAGGCAGATGTGAGCTATTTACGCTCCGCAGAAGACAAACAGCCTGCCACGTCAAAAGTTGCACTTCGTACAGGGCTCGAGGCACGTCTCTACATTTAATGCGCAGAGCGGTGACAGTTTCTCTAGGCACGTCTCTGCATTTGAAGCGCCGAATACTGACAGATGCCTGAGGCACGTCTCTGCACTTGATGCACAAAAGGGTGGCAGACCTTCAAACTATGCCTCCTCATTTAATGAGCAGGATGATGGCGGATCTCCATATTTAATGCAGGAGTTTTGATTAAATGTCACCGAACCGTCGTTTAGTGACATCCCCTTTGCGTAAACTACTCTTACGCATATAAGGGAGTATGCCGCCCAGTTTTACACAGGCATACGTGAGCTTCTTACGCTCCTCAGAAGGCAAACGGACCACCACATCAGCAGTTGCTCTTCGTACTGGATTCGAGGCGCGTATCTGCATTTAATGTGCAGAATGATGGCAAATCTTAAAGACAAGACTCTGCATTTAATGCGCAGGATGGGGGCAGATCTCTATATTTAATGTAAGAGATTTGATTACATCTCCAAGAGCCGTAATTTCGGCTAAAATGTCCACATCGTCTCGGCTTCTACGTCTGCTCGGCTTCTAGGCCCACTCGGCTTCTACGCCTCCTCGGCTTCTACGCCCACTCGACCTCTATGACCACTCGGCTTCTATGCCTAATTGGCTTCTATACCTACTTGGCTTCTACGCCCACTCGGCTTCTATGCCTACTTGGCTTCTATGCCATGGTGACAGTCATTTGGCTTCTACGCCAACCTCTTCTACACAAGGGATAACTACCTACTTGGCTTCTACGCCGTGATCTTCGTAGCAGATATACGCGTTTTGTCCCTTAGTTGGACGCGCGTCACATGCTCACTCAAAAGGTCATTTATATGCAGGCATTGGTTATTTTAAACCGTCGTGTAAAAGGGTGCTGTACTTTCCACTACTCGGTTTCTATGTCGACTGTGTGGTCACTGTCACTAAAACTCTATAAATAGAGACCACTATCAACGAGGAACAAGGTCGACAAATTGAAGGTCAAAAAAATTAGAGAAAAGAGGTCGAAAGAGAGAGAGAGAGGAGAATCCAGAGCTCAGGCACAGAGAAGGGATCGACGACTGTGGCATCGAGCATCCACTCTCTTTAGCAACCTTCGAAGCTGCTTCCTATCTTCCACGGCACTTCTTCAACATCGTGTGGTCCAAGGGCTAAAGTGATCGACTGCAGATCAGACACCTATAGCAATATTTATCTAGATTAAATAAATTGTACTTAGACATCCTCGTATAGGATTAAATCTGTACAATCTTGTTTGTAAACATAAAAGAAAGGGCAGGTCTTCGTACAAGACCTCGTTTTCCGCATATCAAATATTTTCATCGTTTATCATCCAAAATAAGATGGCGACTCTGCTGGGGACATCTTTCTCTTCTGATGAGGAAGCTATTGCTCAACATGATGCGGTATCCGTGGGATCCGTGAAGAAGACACTAGTCGTCCAGTTCGACCAGTCTGCCTACGAAGACCTGCTTCGAGCAGGGGGTAGCTCTCATTCCCTCTCCGTCCAAAGCAACAGGAAGCTGCGCATGGTCTGGATGCCCAAGACATCCTCTACCATTCCTGTGGACTCTCCGTTCTCTCCGACCAATGAGGTTGTAGCTTTGCTTCCTACGCGCCTTGCGCATAAAATTCAGTCGCCTGTCTCTGGCAAGACCGATAAAACTTCTGGCAAAGCCTCAGCGCTAACCCAGAAGTATAATCCGCGCCTTGCGCGTAAAATTCAGTCGCCTGTCTCTGGCAGGACTGACAAAACTTCTGGCAAAGCCTCAGCACTAACCCAGAAGTATAATCCGTGCCTTGCGCATAAAATTCAGTCGCCTGTCTCTGGCAGGACTTACAAAACTTCTGGCAAAGCCTCAGCGCTAACCAGGAAGTATAATCCGCACCTTGCGCGTCAAATTCAGTCACCTATCTCTGGCAGGACCGACAAAACTTCTGGCAATGCCTCAGAGCTAACCCAAAAGTATACTCCGTGCTTTACGCGTAAATTTCAGTCTCCCGTCCCTGGCGAAACAGACGAAACTTCGGACAATGCCTCAGTGCTAGTCCAGGAGCCTAAACCGCACTCTGCGCATAAATTTTAGTCTCCCGTCCCTGGAGGAATAGACAAAATTTCTGATGATGCCTCAGCGCCAAATCAGGAATCACAAACGCGCTCTGCGCGTAAAAATGCATCTGTCTTCCGTGGAAAAGCAGATGATCCCTGCAATCTATGCAAGGGAAAGCAAGCGGCGGACTACTCAACTTCACGACCTTTACGCCAGCAAAGGAACAAGCGATCATCTTCTTCTGTAGCTCCTCCTGACCTGCGTGACTATCTCATCTAGAAACACGACAACAAGGGTCATAAACAGGCTTTAGTTCCCCTAACGGTCAAACACGAGGAGATCTTGTGGAAAGATGCATCAACATCTAATATCGTCATGACAGGTGGGCCACATGAAGATTTCATCTTTATTATTCCTCCAACTCGCGACGACCAGCATCCAATAGTCTTCGGTCGCATGCGGAGCAGCCCGATCATACAAGAAGAATTTTGCGAGTCTGAAGCTGGCAGAATATAAATCCATAGATATAGCCCGCAAGCTTTAAAAATTATACAAAGCATGGGTTATGATTTGAAGCTGAAACAAGGCCTCAACAATGGAAAAGGCAGACGAACACCGTTGCATGGTAATTCTTACCACCAACAAGCTCATTTTGGGTTAGGGTATACTGGACCTCTTGCAAACCCCAAATCTTCGAAGTCTAAACTTGTACAACCAGAGGCAGCTCCTTCTAAATCAACTTCTGTGGACAGATGCCACGGTATGTCTGGGGGTAGCCTACCTCGACCAAACAGGGCGGCATCCAAAGCTGGGGGTAGAATTCCCTCAAGATCCTAAGATGATGCAACGACGACGATCTCCGCGGAAGACCGTAAAATTCAGGCATCAGGAGCCCGAAGACCAAAAGGGACTTTCTCCTTCAATGAAGACGACATCATTGAAATCTTCGATATATTGATAAAAAAGCGCAAGCTTCAGCTATCCAACATCAGACATCCTGAGAGGGCTGGCAAAGTTGAGTACCCAGACTATTGTCTCTTTCATCGATACACTCATCACCCCACAAGGGCGTGCTATGTGCTAAAAAAGTAAATTTAGGAGTTGATCGAGGCCAAGGGCATCACTTTGCATCTGTAAACAAAGGGACGGTCCTTACCAATTGGATCTTCATTCTTTTTTATGTGACAATTTGCCCTCTTCAAGAATGTACCTGAGGAAGAGTCCCTAAAAGTTTCTCCAATGGATTCTTCAGGAAAATCACTCCACAGTGAATTGTCCAGACATAAGTTTATGTTCATCATCTAAGCATTTCATTCCTTTTCCCAGAAGTTTGTCATATTCATATTACCTCTCATATCGGTTATTGTCTCAACTTAACGCCCGTACTTAACTCTAAGTTCGCCAGTGGTGTTAGGTCCACAAAGACTGCCATGTCCATATTACCTCTGGCAGGTCTTGTCCCAGACCTATTATTTGCACTCTCGTGCGCAACGAATAATAGGTCTACCGAAGAACCAGTAGCGTGTCCTCAATGCCACAGTATTGATGGAGGTGATCCCAAACATCACTTTCACTCAAGATGACATGCTGTTAAAACACAACAGGCATGACAGACCCCTCTATTACACCGGGTACTTTGGTTCCATGGAGGTCGACCGGATTCACATAGATCCGGGATCGTCGATCAGCATCATTCCTCATAGTCTGCTCAGACCACTGAGGATTCCAACCAGCAAATTGGCGTACACCACCACTACGATCGTGGGTTTCAACGTCGGAAGAAGTAAGTTGTTGGAGAAAATTTGCCTGAGGATCCAGATTGGCAACCTCAGATCTGTGGCTACATGTTACGTCATCGATTCAGAGGTATCCTACAATATTTTGCTGGGTAGACCTTGGATCCACGACCACAACATCGTTCCTTCAACTCTACACCAATGCTTCAAATATGTAGACGCCCGAGGAACAGTACAAACGGAGATTGCTGACCTGAACCCGTTCAAAGGAGTAGAATCTTACTACTCTGATGCCGTGTTGTACTCTCAAGACTATACGGAAGAGGTGTCAGCCGAAGCAGAGAAGGAATCCCACCGTGAGCCAGAGCAACCCTCTGCCAAGCAACCTCTGTCAATCAAGGTGAAAGGATGGACTACTCGTCCAAAAGCCATGGAGCCTATGGCTATCCACCTGAACGAGACTAGGTCAGAAAAAGGGGGTGATCCTCTAGTGATCACTCTGAACCAGAAGCCTCCACCCTTGGTCATCAACCTCCGGCGCAACAGGCAGCCGAATAATGTAAATACAACCGGGTACAGAGTTTCAGATGATAATAAATATCCTCTTTTCCAGTATATTGATGCCCAAATTCTAAATCAAGAATCTTCCCCCAATGACGATATAGAACCTATAGCGCAAAAATTCTTGGAAGCTGTAGATTCCTATCATCCGTATATATGGGAAGTGGCGTCATCATCCAATGTCACCACGACATATGGACCGCATAAGGATTCTATCTTCATTGTCCCGAATACTTGCAGCAGTGCGCATTCAATAGTCTTCGGCCGTATGCGCAATGAACCGACGGTGCAAGAGGACTCTTCTGACGACGATGCCGGTAAAATACAAGCTCACAGATACAGCCCGCAAGCTCTGAAGATCATGCAAAATATGGGCTATAACTTGAAGCTGGAACCGGGTCTCAACTACGGGAAAGGCAGACGAATGCCGCTGCACGGCGATCCCTACTATCAACGGACTCATTTCGGGTTAGGGTATACCACCTCCCTCGCAGCTCCTGAGTCAAGCGAGGATATCTTTTCCTCCTCTCAAAATGGCTCAGCGCCCTCCGACTCACATGCTCTCGAGCAAACATTATCAGTAAATATGGTAGTAACGGATTCCTTCGAATCAGACGAACAAGAATTCGAACCATTTGAGAATGACGCTTAGGCTCAGCAAATGGATACACAATGGGAGTTCCGCTTTGAGCAGATAGAACCTCCCACTGAAGACAAAGTTATCCAGATTGACGTTGGGGATGAACTTTCGCCAAAGTCGATATTTATCAGTAACAATCTTTCCGAAGCAGAAAGGGAAGGAGTTATCCAGCTGATAAAAGAATATATCGACGTCTTTGCGTGGAATTATGAGGACATCTCAGGCCTTGATCCAAAGGCAGCTACTCATAAGCTCAACATATTGCCCGATTCGAAGCCTGTGAAATAACACCAATGCCGGTTCAGCCCGGATATGATGGACGCCATTGAAGCTGAAGTCAAGAAGTTAATAGCCTGCGGATTCATCCGAGAAGAACAAAATCCCGACTGGGTCGCCAATGTTATCCCGGTCATAAAGAAAAATAGGAAAATACGAGTCTGCATCGATTTCCGAGATCTGAACGTAGCCTGCCCCAAGGATGAGTTTCCTCTTCCCATCATAGACGTCATGATTGACAATACTAGCGGTTTTGAACGTATGTCTTTCATGGAAGGATTTTCAGGATACAATCAAATCAAGATGCATCCTGAAGATGAGAAGCACACTGCCTTCCGGATACCACTTGGGGTATATTGCTATACGGTCATGCCCTTCGAATTGAAGAATGCTGGGGCTACGTACCAACGGGCTATGAGTAACATATTCCATGAGCCTTTACGCAAGACAGTAGAGTGTTACGTGGATGACATAGCTGTCAAAAGCCGCCTCAAGGATCATCACATCCAAGACTTGAAGACAGTAATTGAATTGATGCGCAAATATCAACTCTAAATGAATCCTACCAAGTCCTTTCTGGGTGTATCTAGTGGCAAATTTTTGGGATTTGTCATTACCGCCAAAGGCATTCAAGTGGACCCTGATAAAGTCAAGGCCATATTAGAAATACGACCGTCCCGCAATCTGAGAGAACTCAGGGGATTTCAAGGTCATCTGTCTTATATTCGGAGATTCATAGCCAACCTCTCGGGGAGATGTCAACCATTTTCTCGTCTCATGAAGAAAGGTGTATCCTTCATATGGGACGAAGCCTGTCAGTAAGCGTTCGGTGATATCAAGCACTACCTCACCAGTCCGCCAGTTCTGGTGCCTCCTATAATGGGAAGACCATTTGTGATGTATGTTCGAGCGATGGATCATTCTTTGGGAGCTCTTTTCGCACAAAAGAACGAGATGGGTCACGAGCAGGCTATCTACTACCTCAGTAGGACGATGGTGGGAGCCGAACACCAGTACAATCCAGTGGAGAAAGAATGCTTGGCTCTGATGTTCGCTATTCAGAAAATGCGACACTATGTCACAGGCCAAACCATTCAGATCATCTCCAGGATCAATCCTCTTCGGGTACTAATGAGCAAACCAAGTGTTCTCAATTCCCGACTCGCAATGTGGGCGATGCTATTAACACCGTATGACATGGTGTACGTCCCTCAGAAATCCATCAAAGGCCAAGCATTGGCTAATTTCCTAGCTGCTCATCCGATCCCGGAGGCCTCCAAACTGTACAAGAACATTCCCAACGAAGTTGCAGAATGTAATTTCGTAATGGGAAGTGATGCATGGCAACTGTTCTTCGATGGTGCCTCCAGAACTGGTCCCAGGGGAAACATGGTCTCGGGAGTAGGAATTATTCTGGTCACTCCTGATAAGCTCGTCATCTACCGAGCATATTCTCTTAGCGAGCCCTGTTCCAACAATGTGGTAGAGTACAACGCTCTACTAATCGGCCTCCAAGTCGCTAAAGAATTGGGCGTCGAATATCTGAAAGCTTTCGGTGATTCTCTGCTGATCGTCAATCAAGTCAGAGGAATATATGAAGTCCGGAATCCAGACCTCATCCCCTATCACCGAGCAACGGTCGAGATAGCCATAACATTCAAAGGGTTATTCCTAGAGCATGTACCTCGATCTCAGAATCTGGAAGCTGATGATGCCCTAGCCAGTTTAGCTGCAGATTTAGCTACCCCTATAAGAAGGCAGAATTCGGTAATCCTTCTTAACAGAGAATTATTTTGTGTGAAAAACAACTTTCACATAGAATACAGCTACGCGATGGACACAGATCCTCCCAGGAGAGACTAGAGAAGTCCCTTTATAGACTTCGTAGCATACGGAATCTTTTCAGAAGATCCTAAAGAAGCGGTATCCGTCAAAAGACGATCATTACGCTTCTATTTCGACGCATCATCACAATGTCTATATCGTCGGTCATATGACAGACTATTATTACGATGTCTCTCTGGTGATAAAGCACATCGGATTATCCGTGAAGCCCAAAACAGCGTATGCGGAGCGAATCAACCCGGTCCTAAGCTACTGGATCGCATCAGAAGAATGGGCTATTACTGGCCTACTATGATCACAGATGCAATAAAGTATGCAAGACACTGCAGAGCCTGTCAGGTCCACACAGACTTTATCCATCAACCTCCCGAATATCTACATCCTACGGTTGCGTCCTGGCCTTTCGAAGCATGGGGTATGGATATCATTGGTCCTATTCACCCGTCTTCTTTCAGAGGTCACCAGTTCATACTGGCCATCACGGATTACTTCTCCAAATGGGCGGAGGCGATCCCTCTCGCTGAAGTGAAGGCATCTAATGTGATCAGCTTCATCAAACATCACGTCATTTACCGCTTCGGGATACCCCGAAGGATAATCCATCACAATGGGCCTCAATTCATCAGCCAGGCGTTTCATCGATTTTGCGATAAAAATCGGATATAGAATGTCGTCTCTACGGCATATAATCCTGCTGCTAATGGTTTGGCAGAAGCTTTCAACAAAACTATTATCAAGCTCTTGAAGAAGTTCGTCTCTTCGAACTAAAGGGATTGGAATGAGAAGCTGGAAGAATGTCTCTGGGCATACCGCACAACGGTACAGGCACCGACAGGTTGCACCCTATTCTCATTAGTCTACGGGAGCGAAGCGGTTCTCCCCATCGAGATCCAAATCCCGTCACTCAGAATAGTCGTGGCTAATGAGTTAACTCAAGAAAAGAATGACCTGTTAAGGCTTAAAGAGCTAGAAGGATTAGACGAGAAATGCCTCCAAGCCCAACAGCACATCGCGCTCTACCAAGCACGTATTTCCAGGGCTTTTAATCAAAAAGTGAAGGAAAGGGTGTTCAAAGTCGGCGAGCTAGTTTTAGCTGTAAGAAGGCCGATGATTCTTACTCACAGAAGTAAGGGCAAATTCCAGCCCAAATGGGAAGGCCCTTATGTGATCGAGACGACGTTCTCAAACGGCGCTTACAGGTTAGTCCAGCCTAATGGAGACCTGCTAATGGCTCCTATCAATGGCAAATTCCTGAAAAGGTACTATGCTTAACCTCCTCTGCTCAAGTGGAATATGGCAAAAACCTCATTCTGACAAAACTACTTCCAAAATGAAACTAGTTGGATCGTATTCTATCATGTTCATACAACCTCTGAATAGATATATCCTGCTAAAACTTACCGAGAGTATATCATGTCCATATTACCTCTGATATCACTTTCACCCAAACCTGTCATTTACATTATGAAATGATGGGTCCACAAAGTCAGATGAAAGCCTCTTTATTATTCCTAAAAAGAAGCGGAAGTACATTGAAAAGCAAAAGCAAAAGTATATCATTTTAGGGGAGCAGTCAGGTCGCGAAGCTGCTGCGCTAGTGCGGCCATCCTCTCAGTCCTGGAATCCAAGACATCATGGCGAGCCTGCTCCAGTCGTGCCTCATCATTGCTCAGGAGGGACAGTTCGACTCTAGCCCAAAGAAAACCAGTACGGGCAACTCCTGTACGCTCCAAGTTCTGTTGTGCTGAGCTCAATCGGCTATCCACCAAAACTAGAGCTTTCGATGACTGAGAAGTCCACTCCTTGGCCTGAGCGAGTTTTATTTCAAGCCTGAGGACCCTTGCTACATTTCCTTCATGCTCGGCCTGGCACTTCGTTCGAAGAGCAATGGTCTCCTCCATGACGACTTTTCCTTCATCCATCTCCTGCTGATGTGTCTGGATGGATTTATTTATGCCTGCCATTTGTTTGGCAAGCCGTGCAGTCATGGAGTCGTATCTAGCCTGGACCAGATCTTCAATATTGTCTTGAGCTAGCTGCAAGTATTCGTTAATGGGTTGCTCCAAACCATTAACTATCTCCTCCAGCGTTTTAGCTAGCCCAGTGTCGTCGAATTCTCGGATCGACATTATCGCGGACTGGGAGGACCTCTTCAGCGACGCAAAGCTCAGATTCGTTGCCAACACCCTTGATATTAACATTTTTAAAGTGGTATAGAAGATATTAGTGTACTGCTCGATCAGCACAGCTAGATCCGATTGGACAACGGGGGTGGCCTCGATATTGGCAAATCCCCCTCCGAGAAAAACCGTAGACGATGTTGCCACGGCCGTCGCCTCAACAAGTGGTGCGACGAAAGAAGAAGCGCCAATACCGGAGACGATACCAGCATACTAACAGGAGGCATTGTCACAATGACGGGCTCGTCCTCCTCTTGAGATATCGGAACCTCGTCGACAAGCGAGCCGACACCCGAAGATATCTCCTCTTCAAAATCAGTCACCTCCGTGTCACCGCCAGGACCTGACGTAGAGCTGAAGGGCGCATCAACACTGCCCTCCCCGAAGAGGTCTTCCCCTGAAACGAGGACGAAAGGAAGTTAATATCAGCATAATGTTAACTTTCCTAAAAGAAAAAGGCGTGAAGACGACATTAACCCATGGCCGACGGCATATATGTCGCATCTGCGGCCTGTACAGCTAAATCATTTCTTAATGATGCTAAGCAAGCTGTTATACTTGGAGAAAGGGGTCTGTTAACCGATGCTGGCAAATAGTCTTCCAGGTCCTCGTCAAATTCCAACCGAGGCTCATCAGCTGGAATCTCGCCAGGTGCGCTTACAGGCACGGTAGGAGTCTCTCCCGATATTGATCCACGTAAAGATATACTCAGCCCCGGAGACAACCTCGTTCCACTACCTGAAGCAGTAGCAGCGACGGCAGCCTCCAGCAGAGATTCTCCGGCACCACCAGCCGGAACTGTAGAGGGTCCCTCTCTAAAAGGCGAGGAACCTCCAATCAAAGAATCATCCCCAACATGGGGAGATGCAGGCTCACTTCCAGGAGCCTCAATACTAGGAATCCGGAGAGGACGATTGACCATCTTCTTCTTTCTCTTGCGAGGGGAAGTCTCCTTCGGAGTAGGAACCCTTCGCTTCCCGGAGATTACCAAAGGCCCTGCAGGCAGGGGTACTTCACCCCTCGACACCGCCAACAGAGGCTCATCTGGATTGACGAACTCCTCACCCTCGTCAGAAGAAACCGAGGGGACTTCAACTCTTCCCCCAGACTTGGAAGAGGGCACCCTAAAACGTCCATGCATATCAAAATCACGATGGAAGGTGTTCGTTGACACATAGAACTGGACATACGAGTGCAGGATGCGCAGCTCCGTGGAGAGTGTAATGACCGGCACAGTAAAAATTGCTCCAGTGCAGCCCATGAGAAAATATCGCCAGCCTCTCGCTCCATCAATGAGTCTACCCCTGGACCGGAAGCTGGTGACGACGTTGCCCACGTGCAACTGATCATACCCAAACTGCCTGGCAAACCGACTAGGCAGGTAGGGCTCCAAAAAAGATTGGTCTTCTCTCTACAGGAATCTTCAAGCATAATCCCCGATTGATTATGATGTATAGAGGGGATAGTGCAGAAGAGCTTCCAGTTGTGACTGAAGTCCAGCACCCGCCGACAGTCTAGAACCGTGGCCATATTCTAGGAATATTTCTGGTTGTTCAGTAGGAAACTAGCCCCCTAACTACTGCCGGAGCCGGGAGACATAACCCTGGGGTTATAAAGAATTAACCATCCCATCAGATACAGGTATGGCAATTCTACCCTGGGAAAGCTATCAAGCCGAGTCTCATCGGCGAGCAGCCCGTCAGTCATGGCCCTCAGGCCAGCTTGAATGCGGCACACCATGGCAGGAAGCAAGCCCAGTCTTGCCCCAAACACCAGACGCACTGCAGGCCATAGCGTGTTGCGGTGAATACGATCCGCAGATGCGATGCCAGGTACCACCACTCGGCGCAGCCATATGGAGAGGAAGCCAGCCAGTTGAGCTTCCTTGGACAGAGGCCTGCGACAGCGCCTCAAATAACTATAGGCCTTAGTACCTACTGTATACTGTCCTATCCCTTCATCGAGGATTAAGTCCGGAGCCCCAGCGTCTACCATGAGATCGTCGACTACCTGAGCATTAAGCACGCTCAGAGGATTCACAGGCAGATCCTTGCCCTCCAATACCTTCTCCGGCTTAGCATTCCGAGACCGGTGAAAGAAGAGGTAGGAAGTCCATTTAGTGATGTGAGCCAAATCTGAGGGCTCACCATAAAAAATAGTGCAAGCAAGGTAGTGGCACATCAGCTCCTGATACACTTCCACTACCCGAGGGTCTGAATCCCCCAGCTCCCGGTTCGTAGGAACATACTCTTCATACGGAGTATCCCCCATCGGCAGTCTCGATATCTCTGCCATCTCATGAAGGGCCAATCCCAACTCCCCCAGTAGAGTGGTAAAAGTTCCGGTGAATAAAATATATCGCTCCATCAGTGCCAGAAAAAGGTTGGGGTTAGGAGGTAACCCAACGCTGGTGGCACTCACAGTTGCAAACAGACCGATGTTCTCCAACTCGGTCTGAAAATGCTTTAGCGCCCAATCAACTAAGCGAGCCCATCGAAGGTTTGTAGGGGTGATCCACCCACCGCATCGAGGGTTCACCTTAGGGTATACTCCCCCGTGCCCCATAAAATTATTGCAGAAGGTTGATAACTGGACCGGCTGGATCACTAAGCTATCTTCACTCGGGACACTGCCCGGGTACAGTCCCCTGAAAGTAGTCACATTGCCGGAAGGCCGGCTGACAAATGACCCCTGGTCAGCTCCTTTCAGATGAAAGATCTTCCCCGGCCAGCCGTGAAGATCGGGAGTCAACGTCCACGACATCCTCCTGGGATGTGTAGCATGAAAGAACGTCGAGATAGGATAGTCTCTCGATATCTTGGACAGATACAAAACCAAGCCCCCGGCAGGAAAAACCCAAAGTTCTTTCTTAGGGTTCGTTTGGGACTGCTTGTCGATCATCTCCCCGAAGAGGAAAGCCACCTTTATGTATTGATCCCCGTCTATGTACGTCAGGGGCTCCCCGTTGATCATGCTCAGCAGCATTCGCTCGCCCTGAGCCAATATCAGAATCTCTCTTCCTTCAGGATACTACGGCCCGGAGATAGGAAATGTCACGTGTGACAGATCCTCCAAATAGTTGGAGTGCAGCATCACGGCAGCAGAACCCATCACATCGGCTAGCGGAGACACATGCAAGTTAACTGCAAGGTGCAAGAAAGACAAGTCAAATCCTATAAACTTGCAGCATACGTCAAAAAACAACAGTCTGTGCGTCACGCCATGACCGTAAAAACTTGACCATTACGCTGGAATCCATTTCCTAAAGCGTAAAGTTCAAGACTGGCAGTATACAGTCTGAGCTTTTATGCCAGACTGGTAAAATTGAGTCATTACGCCAGAATCTTCATCCAGAAGCGTAACGCTCAAATTTTATACGCCAACTTTTGATAGTCAAAGCTTTTACGCCGGACTGCGAAAATATGGAGTTTTTGCGCTGATACATTAGAAATGTGGGCGTAAAATATAAAACGTCTCTATGCATCATCTTCCTCAAAGAGGCTATCAGCACAGAAGACGACCTAGCGCGGTCACGTACAACGTGTGTGAAGGATTTTCAGTCGTTCCTTTTTCGTCCCAAATGCTCTACCTTGGAGACCGGGTGCACTGCTCGTCGGCGGGATACTTCGCTCAGAATAAAGTTCGCCTTGCCCGACCGAAGACGCTCTCACCTGAGCAGAAGAACGAGAAGAAGAATCAACCTTCTTTCCCTTAGTGGAGGAGGATTATTTCGAGGCCATTTCTGGGAACTTTGAAATCTCGGAGAAGAGACGAAGAAGAACTCGAACAGACGAAGGCTTTCTTTCGCAGAAGGCGGATGAAAAGTTTTTTCCTCAGGAACGTGGTGTATATATAGAGTTTGGATAGACTCCTCGAATCCCGAACCAAATCTCCTAATTAATACTCGGTTATGATTGGGTACTACGTCAGCCTATTTACTCAGAGAAGGCGGACAGTCAGCGAATTCAAAAAGTTTTCGTGCGAGGAAGATTCGCGGTTCTTACGCTAAGGAGCTTTTTATGCTCGACAGCTACAGATCTACGATTTTACGCTCTAAGGCTATAAGTCTATGGTTTTACTGCCGGATGCCTTTGTGTTCGATAGCTTTTATGCTCGAGAGGCTACAAACCTACGACTTCATGCTCAGCAGCTACAAATTTTTGATCTCATGCTCGGTGGCTTTTTACGCTCAGAGGCAACAGATCCACAACTTCACGCTCGGAAGATTTTCTTTTCAGAAGCTATAAATCTACAGTTCTGCACCAAGGAGCTTTTTACGCTCGACAGCTACAAATCTATGGTTTTACGTTCCAATGGCTACAAGTCTATGGTTTTACGTCCGGATGCCTTTGTGCTCGGTAGCTTTTATGCTCGAGAGGCTACAAACCTACGACTTCACGCTCAGGAACTACAAGTCTATGATTTCACGCTCGGTGGCATTTTACGCTCAGAGGCAACGAACTTATGATTTCACGCTCCACGACTTTCCGCGTATCTAAAAAATGCGCAGGCCAATACAGTACATCTGAACGATTCTCAAGGCGATCAATTGCAGGAGTTCACACAGAAGATACTCCTTCTTGACCTCAAGATACCCCAAGTACACGAAGCATAGAGAGTTCAACATTGAAAATTACTCTTCTTCATGGGTCGATTCGAAGTTCATCCAGAATCCAGTCTGAATATTTCGTCTGCAAATTCAAGATGGCAGCTCAGTTCTTGACAACCATTTCTCGCTCTGATTCCAAGAGATTTTCGAGAAACCACTCTTGAAGACGACGGTCTGAACAAAAATTATGTTTATCAGAAGTAAAAACTGTTTAGAATTCTACGGGGTTCCTCATTCCTAATAACAGTTCGAATACTCGACTGCTACATCGGCTTTCTATGTATCCTTAGTTATGCGTAAAAGACAGGACAGGACCTGGCACTCTTTCTAACAGAGTCGGCATAAAGAATCAGACGTGTCGAAGCTACACATATTCAGACTTCACAGCAAAGTATGGCAAGATGATCATATGAAGAAAAAGACAATCTTATTCAAATCACGATTACATATGAGGGAAATCCAGTCTACAAGGGTTTTTTCTCCCTTTTTATGGTTACATATGAGGGAAATCCCGTCTACGAAGGGTTTCTCATTTTTATTTTAAAGATCGTGCCCAGAATCTGTTTTAGCCTGGTTCTCGCATGGGTGGCATCCTTCATCCATCTTCTCCGGCAGTCAATCGGTAACAGCAAACTGAATGACATATTGGTCGACGG
Organism: Iris macrosiphon; assembly: GCA_036927795.1. Lineage (NCBI taxonomy): Eukaryota > Viridiplantae > Streptophyta > Magnoliopsida > Asparagales > Iridaceae > Iris > Iris macrosiphon. Next base: position 120,375,455 of record JAYESA010000019.1, on the reverse strand, counting down.
CGAGGATACAGGACTGGGCGTAGACCCATACTGCCAACAGAAGAAAAGCAGAATAAATCTGCTTTCTTACCTCCAGCGCCGTGACAGATTGAGTTAAGATATTTCACTCAACTCAATCCCGGACAGCAGCTAGTTGGTCTACCCTCATCCGCAGGTAATGGGAAAAGGTACCGCTTGCAAGCGGCATGGCAAAATGTGATCCTTCTTCTCTCCCGAAGAACCACCATACAAAGTTGTTGATTATCCCGAGCAAAGGAAGCTATGATATCCTTCCATGATCCATCGTTGCAGAGGATATTTGTTCGAAGATGCCATCTTTTTTGGCTCCTTACATGTTGGAAGAACATGATCTCCTTCTTCCTCAAGTCGACCCGACGAACTCCGGCCATCATCTCTGTGTGGTGAAGGAAGTGTGGGAAGAACAGGAAAACTCCTCAGCCTTTTTATAGGCGAAAGAGATCACCGCTCCCCAATAACTCTGCCATAAAGTCAGCCATGAAAGAATGTGTCAGGCTTGACCGTTTCAGGCTCCATTTAGAGCATTTTGAGTTACGAGGAACGGTTCATACTTCATTCAAAGCGTTTCAAATTACGAGGAATTTAAAAGCTTTGAAGGGGGTCTTGTAGAAGCATAAAAAATATGCTGGATAGCTATACGCAGCATATTGATGCGGGGCAGCGTAAACAGAGGACCTCAGAGCCATCAAACATGCAACAGAGCTTTTTCGCTGAGCACAACATAAAATATAGGCTCAAGGACCATCCGCGTAGTGCAATATGTCCAGGCTGCTTCAGCGTAAGCAGGGTACTTCATCGCCTATATGGAGTAAAAACACATCCGCTTTCAATACAGCATTGAAGTGTACGAGGAACGCTTCGTATTCTTCGAAATAAACCTGTCAGATCATGCAATAAACCTGACGTCAGGACTCCTGACAAAGAGTACTGCACGACAACCCAAGCAACGGGTATCATGATGGCGTGACACTGCAACCCAGGCTGTTATTTACTGCCATTTTCTTTGCGTAAACCACTTTTACACATATGAAGGAATACGTCACCTTGTTTTACATAGGCAAATGTGAGCTATTTATGCTCTGCAGAAGACAAACAGCATGCCACGTCAAAAGCTGTACTTCGTACAGGGCTCGAGGCACGTCTCTACATTTAATGCGCAGAGCGGTGACAGTTTCTCGATGCACGTCTCTGTATTTGAAGCACTGAATACTGACAGATGCCTGAGGCACGTCTCTGCACTTGATGCACAGAAGGGTGGCAAACCTTCAAACTATGCCTCCTCATTTAATGAGTAGGATGATGGCGGATCTCCATATTTAATGCAGGAGATTTGATTAAATATCACCGAACCATCGTTTAGTGACATCTCCTTTGCGTAAACTACTCTTACGCATATAAGGGAGTACGCCGCCCAGTTTTACACAGGCAGACGTGAGCTTCTTACGCTCTGCAGAAGGCAAACGGACCGCCACATCAGCAGTTGCTCTTCATACAGGATTCGAGGCGCGTATCTGCATTTAATGTGCAGAATGATGGCAAATCTTAAAGACAAGCCTCTGTATTTAATGCGCAGGATGGGGGCAGATCTTTGCATTTAATGCAAGAGATTTGATTACATCTCCAAGAGTCGTAATTTCGGCTAAAACGTCCACATCGTCTCGGCTTCTACGCCTGCTCGACTTCTATGCCCACTCGGCTTCTATGTCCACTCGGCTTCTAGGCCCACTCGGCTTCTACGCCTCCTCGGCTTCTACGCCTCCTCGGCTTCTACGCCCACTCGGCCTCTATGACCACTCGGCTTCTATGCCTACTTGGCTTCTACGCCTATTTGGCTTCTACGCCCACTCGGCTTCTATGCCTACTTGGCTTCTATGCTATGGTGACAGTCATTTGGCTTCTACGCCAACCTCTTCTATACAAGGGATAACTACCTACGTGGCTTCTACGCCGTGATCTTCGTAGCAGATATACGCATTTTGTCCCTTAGTTGGACGCGCGTCACATGCTCACTTAAAAGGTCATTTATACGCAGGCATTGGTTATTTTAAACCGTCATGTAAAAGGGTGCTATACTTTCAACTACTCCGTTTCTACGCCGACTGTGTGGTCACTGTCACTAAAACTCTATAAATAGAGACCTCTATCAACGAGGAACAAGGTCGACAAATTGAAGGTCAAAAAAATTGGAGAAAAGAGGTTGAAAGAGAGAGAGAGGAGAATCCAGAGCTCAGGCAAAGAGAAGGGATCGACGACTGTGGCATCGAGCATCCACCCTCTTTAGCAACCTTCGAAGCTACTTCTTGTCTTCCACGGCACTTCTTAAACATCGTGTGGTGCAAGGGCTAAAGTGATCGACTGCAGATCAGACACCTATAGCAATATTTACCCAGATTAAATAAATTATACTTAGACATCCTCGTAAAGGATTAAATCTGTACAATCTTGTTTGTAAATATAAAAGAAAGGGTGGGTCTTCGTACAAGACCTCATTTTTCGCATATCAAATCTTTTCATCGTTTATCATCCTAAACACCCGCACCCGTAATTTGGACACGAGTACGTGGGTACGTCCAGCCTACGCCGCAGCATCGGCGATAGAACGCTGTCTAGGTCATGATACTATCTAAACAATCTCACACGAGCATCCAACTCCATAAGGAGACACGGATAGCACAATATAATATGAACAACATAATCAATCACATAACTACAGCATGATAAGATATCGAAGAAATAAAATAAAATGCAATACAAGTCTAAATATAAAGAATCTAACTCATAAATAATATCCAAGTCTCAACAAAGTATGCCGAAGACAAATCCGGTACCAAATAAACTGCTAAGAACTAACTAGATAACTAGTGATTCCGGCTAGACCTCCCGGAATCACAACTGAACTACCAAGTCCAAGTCTGCAGCGACTCACCCTGTGGTCCATAAAATGTCGGACACCAGTCCTCTAAGGCATAGTCTGGAAAAATATTTCCCGTCAGGAAGGAGCAAAGTACATCTCAAATAACAGTTCCATTTAATTGATAAGGACTATAAAACAATAAACAGATCATGCTATATATTGAGAGAAGACAATGAATAAATGCAATGGCAAAATAAGAGACAGGCAATATAGGCAATATGATACAGTCAGTGCATATATAAAATAAAGAGAACGAGATACAATATCATATACGGGTGATATAGTATATGATCTAAAATAGAGAACTGTAACTATTCTAAGTGTTTGAAATAGTAGCTTCGATATGTGATCGGCTTGGAAACATGTACGAGAGCTATATGGCCTAGCTAATCATACGTGAGGATTATGATTAACACTAACATTATTCTATACTTGTACAAGAGGGATATGATCATATTTCTCACTAACTATTTCTCCGCCCCCAACTAGTACAGTGGATCCAACCATGACACGTCATGATATACGAGTAATATCCAATATATCATGTACAAGGTCTAAATATCAATGTCATATACAATATCAATACGATAATCAATGTAACATCTCATGACTACAGATCCTATCTATATACTAGTCTGTGTAGCACAGTGTCAAGAATCAGATATAATATTTCTAGATACTGGAATTATAGAAATTATCAAATAATTGGAAATTATCAGAGAATGTACTCTCCTTGGGTCCTTACCTGGTAATACCAATGTCCTATTCCAGAGTATCGTCTGGATGATCCAACAGTCCTATAGACATATCATAGAATATAATATTTGCATCAGACGTTACACTAACACAATCACAAATACATTGAACTCAGGGGCTATGCTAGGTACGACACTAGTCAACTAGGGTCAAGTGCGCGTCTAATTGCGCGGTTGTTGTGTCTGTAATTGCTGTGAATTCAGACAATCGGTGATACGGGTCTCGCCAGTACGTCGGTGTATATATGGTAGCCTGCTAATAATTACAGGGTTGCAGGTTAATGTAAATATGGGGTATCCGTAATTACACCCGGGTCGCCTAGTACGTTCATAATTATACATATTATCAATTAGCATATATTATTAATTAAAAATAATACATATATATGTGTATACCAGTAATTACATACAAAAATATGTATAAGTGTATATACACTAAATAGAATTTTATACTATATATATATATATGTTTAAAAATATAAATACCATATATTTATATATATACAACAACCAATATTTACGTATACGAAAGAATACATATACAGAATATATATATATATATATTCCAGTAAAAATATACATATACTATATTTATATATATATACCAATTTAATACATATACCATATACGTATATACGTACATATATATATACCAATACATATATATATTATGCTACAAAATACATTTTACTAAACATATACTATATATATATATATATATATATATATATATATATATATGTATATATATACCAAAATACGTTTAAACCTATACATATACCATGCATACAACATATATTATGAATACATATATAGTAATATATGTTGAATACATATATACTAATAGAGAATACACTATATATACGTATATGTATACATATGTGAATCCCACATATACTACATACATACATACATAATACATACATACGTACACGCGTACATGTATGCGAGGGGAAGAAACTGTACCTGTGCGCGTGCACGACGACGGCGAAGACGACGATGACGAAGGCGATGACGAAGGTGCGTGGTGGTTCTGATGACGATGGTGGCCGGAATAGGGATAGCCAGATGCTGGAGGGAGGTGCTGGCGGTGAACGACTCGTCGAGGAAGAGAGACAGGTCGGGGAGTGGTTTGGCCGGACTGAACTGATGATGGTGGTGGTGATTCTGATGGTGGCACAATCGGGGAAAGGAGGTGGCGAGCTCGGGATGGGGGAGGAGAGCAGGGTGGTTTAGTCGAGCAGGGTCGGGGTACTTCAGGCGGGGGAGGTGGCAGTACGAGTGGTCGGCTCGGCTTGGAGGGGCCTGGCCGGAGTTGGAAGGATAGGATGCAGGGAGAAGGTCGGGTGACAGAAAGTGGCCGAGGATTTGCGGGTTGGTCGGAGAAGAGAGAGTGGGCCCGGTTGTCTGCCGGAGTAGAGTTCAACGTGGTGGTTGCTGCGAGGGGCTCGGGTCGGACAGGTGAGGCAGAGGAGGTCGTAGGAGTGGTGAGCTCCGGCGGGTCGATAGTGGAGTTTGGCCGCCAGGTCGAGGAGCTTCAAGCGGGTCGATAGTGGTGGAGTTATGGCTTGGAGGTCGGAGTAGCAGCGGTGGAGACTGGAGGGACGGTGGAGCTTCGGGTTGCAGCAGGAAGGAATGGGGGAGGAGTCGTGGAGGAAGAAGGGAACGGTGGTCGGAGATGGAGGAGGTCGGGTGATGTTCGTGGCCGGAGGGAGTTGTAGCTGTGGTTCAGTGGTCGGTGTCGGGCTCGCCGGGAGTGCGGAATGGTGGTGATGGTTCTGATGGTAGTCGATGGGGACGGCTGAGGTGAACTCGGGTTGTAGCAGCAGTGGAAGAGGGAGTGGCCGGGGGAGATTTATGGAAGTACGGAGGAGCTCGGCCGGACTGGGTGGCCAGGGCTGGCCGGCCGGGTGACAGTGGTGAAGTCAGTTTTTATTTCCCTTTCTTTTTTAAAAGAAGAAGAAGAAGCAGAAGAAAGGAAGAAGAAGAAGAAGAAGGGAAGAAATGGAAGAAATAGAAAATGCATACGGTTGGGTTTGTGAGAAGGGAGGAGAGAGAGAGGTAGGGGCTTTCCTAGGTTTGGGGTTTGTGAGAAGGGAGGAGAGAGAGAGGGCATGCTTGGGAAGAATGCATTGAGGAGACATTAAATAGGAGAGGTGATGGGAATGTGTGGTGATGATGAGCCCCATTTGAATGGGTGGACAGGATTCGTCACGGAGAAAATCATTCATACAAAGGGGAGGGGTTGGGTTGACTAGTCAAAAATTAGGGCTTCTCCATTTTGCTTGAACCAATGGGGTGTTGACACCTAATACAACATTTGCAAATAAGCCCCCTTAAATTTGGGTATTTGCACAAACACATGAAATAATAAAAATTAGTGGGCGATTTGGTGTTATGTGTTTTGTAGGGTGAGGGGGTGTTGTGTGTATTGTATAGACTTAATGAATAGGGTATTTGGATTAAATTGGGTTAAAACGGGATCAGTCAAAGTTAGTATCCCCAATTTAATTAGAAATAAATGCAAGCGGTGTTCTAAAATTAATTAGGAGTATAGGTTAGGACACAAATATTATTAGTGAAGAAGACTCAGAACTAAATATTACCCTAATTTGGGTTGCACGAGAATGGGTTGAGATTGTGTCCAATTTCGATTGGAATGCACAACGATACAAAGTTGGATTTTATTTAGAAATTAAATAAACGTCCACGACGAATATTGTGCGGCTAAAATGAAGTACAAGAGAGCATAATTATGAGTTACAAAAATGTCAGAATGGAAGGCGAGCATGTCCAGGGCAAGGTTGTGAAATTTGTCGGAAGGCAAAAGCTAGGGTAGCGCTCCAAATATTGAAGCAACGGTAAGGCATAACAATTAAATAAAATTACGGTAATTAATTTCTACCTCAAATAATTAAATACTAAATAGTACAAATAAATTCATAACCCTACAATTCAGTCAGGTGTTCATCTAGTGGGCTTCTAGGTCAAGTCTACTAGCTCAAATATTAAGAATACTGTATATATATAATATATATATAAATACATATCTCGTACAATTATTTAAATTAAATACACACAATATCAAATATATATAAAAAGTCAAAAATACCCCTATTTTTGGAATGTGGTAGTGACAGTTGCACAGTCGGGTTCTTCAGTGAGGGCATAGTTGGGTTCCTGAGGCACTGTGCAGTCGGGTTTATCAGTGCATTATGCACACTGTGTCAGTGTGTGATAGGGGTTTGGTTTGTGCACTGTGTTGGACTGATATCTTAGTGTATCAATCGAGCAAGGTGGGGTAAGTGTTGTGTGCTATATGCATCGTGAGTGAGTATGTGTCAGTGAAGGCTCGGGCCAGTAGATACTGCACAGCAGCATCCCCCATCAGGGAACCGCTAGCACATCATATGTGCATTAATACTGAATTCAGGGTAATGGAGGTAGGGATATGCTTGAGCTAGAGTATCAGTGAGGTCTTGGGTAGAGTAAGTATGAGTATCAGTAGCATAGTAGTGATAGCATTGAGGAGTCGGGTTCCCACTGAACTGTGTATCAGTGAGTGTGTGTGTCAGTCGAGAGAGTGTATGTGAGCTTGCTATGTGTATATGAGGATCGAGTGAGATATCAGTGTCCAGTGAGTGAGCAGTGGGTTTATTAATGTATCAACATATATTAGGTAATGTTTTGTGTTATTTATAGATGAGTTTCAGAGTTGTGCACTGGGAATGCACTAATACTATATGTATTAGTATTTGTAGTTATGTGAGAAGTTAGGGAGTTTGGTTCCCTATATGTATCAGTGAGCTCTAGACACTGTGGATGTTTGAACTGTATGGAACATGTGAAGTGCTCAGGTCTGCACACATGTGTGTGTGGTATTGAGACACATTGGTATCAGAGAAAGGGGGAGCACTAGCAGCAATATGGGGGAAATTAAGCCTGTTACGGATTGGAGACTGGGAGGTATCAGTATAGAGAGGAAGGGGTGTCATTTCATCTGTGTGGGTACATGATATGGTGAGATGTGGTGCCATGTGCATGTGTGTGAGCTTTATATTAAAGGGGGTACTCAGGTTCGCGGTTGTATTGGTACAATGGGTGATAGCAGTACCTATGTGGTATAAGTTTGGGTATCACTACCATGATAAGGAGACTGAATCTGTGTGCATCAAAATATACCAGGTAGGTCTCAGAGAAGTCAAGCCTTGGGGAGATTAGTATCAGTAACAAGTAGGATGCATCCATTGTGTATATTGTAGTATCAGCTCAAGTGTTGAGGTAGCTGAGCTACCTAGATGTGAGGTGATACCTAAGAGTATCACGTTGAGTGTTATCTAATTATGACAGCAAGGTAGAGTAGGAGTACCAGGTTACACTACTCCAACCATCAGTAGCAGTATAGGATATTGAAGGGCTAGGTAAGATCTCTGGTAATGAGTCATGTGGGGACTGATAATTAGAGTATTAGTGAGCTGATATTGACTTGTGTATTAGTGATTGATCGCACAAATGCTAGTATGTGTGTGTGTTTAGGATGGAATCATTAGTTGAGGGTTCCAAGTAATTAACAGTGAGAGACTGGTACGAGTCACTTATAGGGGAGGTTAGTGTAAGTGCTATATATTTGGGAGTCGGTAAGGAATATTCTATCTGATGTATTAGAGTATCAGTAGAAGAGAATGAGAGTTCTTGAATACCAGTGGGTACCTTGTATAGCAGTCTAGTAGTAGTCTAGTATAAGGATAGATGTATTAATTATGAACTAGTAATATTTAGTATAAACTAAGCATGGTGATATTAGCTAGTACATATGAACACTAAGGTAAGGCTATACCAGTGAGGTTAAGTTAAGGTATTAACCAAAATGTTAGATATTTACTAATAGGGCTAGTAGACCGTAGTACTAACTAGTATAAGATTAGTTTGACTAGTATACCCTAGTATGGACCTAGAAGTAACCTAGAAACTTCATCCTTAGCTAGTTACACATGTTATCTTCTCATATCACTCGTTAACAATATTATTCTATATTTAGGTCTTTGTGACTCTATTTCGAACTTCGATCCCCACACTTTGCTCAGGACCACAGGCGAGTATATTCTCTGACAATTTTTATTTTGTTGATTATTTCAATGATTCTACTTGTTGAGTATACTTGATTCTGACACTGTGGATATACAGGTTAGCATCATAGATACCTGTCATGAGTAGTAGTGATTGAAATCCATCGTGCTAGCTAGGGGCGGAGAAATATTAGTAGATTATATGATCATACCCTACTTTACATGCATCATAGCTCACCCCACATATTACGTTGGGTGTAGCTTGATTATTTACATGCCTCATTGCCTTTTATATATGTTTAGCCTGACTATTGCTTGAATCATAGCTAACCAGATGGTTAGCCTGGTCTCACATATATTATAGCCAATAATATATAACAAGCCTGATCTTGTCTCAAGCCGATCACATAATAAACTGATATTTCAAACACTTAGCTAGAGATTCCGTTTCTTTATTCCAGTTCACGAATTTTTAGCATTCACATATTTCTGTTCATTGCTAGTTTATACTATTACTGATTACAGATTTTCCAGTATTCCATATTTTCAGTATTTTTTCATCTTGTATTTCCTTACCCTATCTTATAGTTTTTGTCAATATAAATAAAACTGTTGTTTAGTGCTTGTGCTTTGCTCCAATCCAGAGTAGATAACATTTTTCAGAGGACCTTGAGGATTTCGGTCCTACTCACTATGGCCCAGGAGTAGAGGGAGACTACATACCGGAGATCCTAGATGAGTCATTCTTCTTAGAGGATACACCACCCGCAATCGTTTAGACAGTTCTATCTATGTATTATTTATTCTAAAACTGAGTCTTGGATTGTATTCATGTTGAGACTATTATGTTGGATAGCTAGAATCTAGATTATTGTTGTATTGGGTTGTTGTGATTGATTTATGTCAGTACTACTTATCTTTATATCTCATCGTACCATTTATTTCGTATAGTTATTGTGATTGAGTATATTATGAATTCTTGATCAATATATTATTTATTATCCTCTTCATGGAGTTGAGATCATTGACAGGTTATGAGTTATGTTTGGTAGTCTTGAGACCTAGACAATATTCTACCACCGATGCCGCGGCGCAGGCTGCACGTACCCACGGCTCATGCCTAATTTTTGGGTGCGGGTCGTGACAAATTTTAGTGGTGGCCCATGCAGGTCTAGATTCACAATTAAAGCGATGTCTTAGTGGTGCTCACTTAAAGTATTGCTACGAGCCTATTTTAGGAAATATGATTTAGGCTGAAAGTATGCTCAATCACAAGTAGGAAATTTTTGATCTTTATAATGCTATTCTAAATAATTGCTTCCTTAAAAAATTTTACTGTCCTTCCTTGATGTTATCGTATCTGTTACCTTAATTGATTCTTTTCGATCTGTCTTTGGGATGCCACCGAAGACTAGGTCATTGAGATTGGGACCTACGGCTTCAGAGAGGTCTGCCACTTCTCGACCAGACGAACAGACATCTGTAGTTCCTCCTACCTCTCATGTTCATGTGGGAAGTGTAAACCCCCTCAATTATTTTTGTAGATAGTTAGAGTGGACCAGAAAAAATTTTGATAGAAGATATTGAGGTTTAGAGTAGGGAATATTTACCTGAAATTTTAATCCAATTAATTAAAACCTTTGACGCGCGCTATCGTTGTCTATTTATTCGGAGCCCATTTTCAGCCCATAAATTCCGTACAAATATTGTACACTCGACTCAACTCGCCAAATTAGGCACTGGACTTTTCTGACTGTTAAAATCAACTTTCGTGTGCTCTAAATTAATTGCGCAACATTCCGAAAATCGTAACCCGTATTTTATTCCGTGTCGGACACCTGTGTCGTTACCCTCGATTTTGGGGTACCAACTTAACCCGTTGAGCCGGACCAACTAAAGGGTCCAAGACCGACTCTAAGCTCCCACCATTTTTGGCCTTTGCGCCGTTTCCAGATTTTGACCCCGCGGGTCCCAATTAAATTAAATTCGTGGGACGCGTTATCGTTAATTAAATCGAGATTTAACAACCTTGTAAATTCTATTTTTAATATTAAATTAATCCCAATGCCCTTCAAATTAGACCCACGTCCAACACGTAACACCCCCTCACCATGACAATTTTTAAATATTTTTTTCTCCACAATTTTTGCGTCATTTCATGTGACCATACAATTTCCCGAATTTACGGGGGCTAAGTCGCAATTATCAAATTGTTGGCAACACCTCATTGGTCATGAATATTTCAGAGGGTCCCAAAATAGGGTCCCAATCACACCCTCCTTCATGAAGAAACTAACTTTTCTTCATGATGAATCTCCACCACCCATTTCAAACGAGAGCATCTCCACCCTCCATCCCACACAACCCTTCCTATATAACATCCCACCATCTCACCCTCACCTCACACTTCCCAAGCCGGCCCTAATCCCAATGCATGGAAAACCCCACCCCCCTCTCTCTCTGCTCCCTCTTCCTACACTCAGCCGAAATTAACCAACTCCCATTTTCTTCTTCTACTTCTTCCCTTCTTCTCCCCCTTCACTTTGATGATCCGGCCAAGGCTTCTCTCAGGCCATCCCACGGCCGAGATCCCTACCGGCCATCGGGCTGCTGCGCCACCCACACCCAGGCCTCGAGCCCCGGCGAGCTCCGGCCCCGCTGTTGTCTTCACCTTCACACCGATCTGTGCGGCAGCCACTGTTCTCCGGCTGCTACTGCGGACATCCGGCCACCCGAGCCGCGGCATCCCACGACGAGCCAGCACCCCGGCCGAGGCCTCTCCGGCCAACCGACGAATGCACTGGCGAGCTTCCTCCACCCCGCGACTGTCCGAGCAGCGTCTCGCTCCGCCCCGTGCACCCGACGCCGACCGCCCACTGTGTATTCACCCCCGCTCCAGCAGTGCAGCGACCCCCCAGCAGTACAGCGAGCTTCCCGCCGGCTGTGCCGAGCTCCCCGCAGGCCTGTGCACTCCCCCGTCGCTCGAGCTACCTCGTGGCTGACCCCGCGGCTGATCTCGACCCCCGGTGCAGCCATTTCCTTCACTCCGGCCGGAGCACAGTCGCTCCGTCGCACCCTGACCCGCTCCACTGTCCAGCGTTTCCCTCGACTCCGGTTCAGACCTCCGCAGCACTCCGTCCGACCGCTTCGACAGTGCAGCTCCCCGCCTGCTGCCAACGCGGTGCTGCTCCTCCCCGTCTACTCTCATCACCACCCTCGGCGCTCCCTGCCACCGAGCACCACCCCATTCCGGCCATCATCTCCGACTAGCAAGCCTAGTCGAGGTATCAACTCTTTCCCCCTCTCTATTGATATATATAATATTTATGTGTTGTGTTGTTAGGGTTGGTGTTTTATATGAATTGTGAGCATAGCTAGAGTCATGATGTTACATGATGTGGTGGATGAGAATGGAATAAGAACAGGAGAAATAGGAATTTATGTGTTGTTAGGGTTTATGTTGGATAGTATAAGTATATTACTTGAACATAGTTGATTAAATCAAATGATAACAATATGAATGGTGGTTAAGATTAATGGTGAACTTGGAGATTTAATCGTCATCAATATATTAATATGGATGGGAATGAGAGGCATTTAGCTTTAGGGATTCAATGTATTTATTAATGAGCAGGTGATTTATGGTGAGATGGTGGGGGATATCATTATGTCGTTCATAAGATTGAGGACTTGATTACTAATATCGGAATTGATGGAGGAATACATATTTGTAATTGTGAGAGAGTGTTTGAATACTGAACGATTGCCTGTGAAGGTTTAACTGGATATAATTATTCTGTTGAGAGTGGTAAAAATAGCAATAAGTTAATTGAGGAGTGGTGTATATGGTGAAATGGTAATAAAGGGTATGAAGGAAGGCCTAGTATTTAATGAGAAATTATTTTAAGGAAGACATAATTAAACATGATGATAACGTCTATAAAGGTCAAAAGAGACTGAGGATTGGATCAGGGTTTGATTAACGGAATATCGTACTTGAGGTTGGGTTTGATGATATTGTACAGGGGATTAGTTTGAGTAGATGTAACGTACTCCGATAGTCAACTGTGGTCAAACCCCCCTAGTGTCTTGTCCCTGTGAGTTGTAGCTGAGTGGAATTTACGGATAGATGTGTGTCTCATCTTATTTCAGCTTCGTGGTAGTTTACTGATTGGGTTGTATCTCATCTTTAGGTACTACGGGACCTGAGGTCTTGGACGCGGTACCGGGACCCCGTCATCAGCAGCCTCGCGCAGGCAAGTGTACCTTGCCACCCTGTATTTCAGTTTACAGATATTGTTGTTCTTTATGTACTCGTGCACATATTTCTGTTGACGATCGATATTCCGTGTCCGGTTCACAACCGGGTGTTGATATTCGACTTAACGACCTAGAGAAATTACAGATGTTTCATAGAACCTCGATGCACGTACCAGAGTACATCGATACCCCAGGACACACTTATACACTGTGTTCGTGCCACATTCCTGTATCCTGATACTGACATCATGACCAGAGACTGGGACGACCTTAGGGTCACGTTTGTTGAGTTATTCCTTGTGTCGAGACTGTTAGATAGAGGTTCAGGTTCAGCGCACTATCGCTGACCGCTTGGGAAGGGGAAGACAGTTACTAGACGTTTGGGCTACTCTGCACGCGCTTATATATGTACCTATTGTGATCCTGTTTGATAGTGTAGTGGTAACACCCGTGTGTCTCTGTGCTCGGAGCTGCGGTACGACCCGTGTGTCTCTGTGTTCGGAGCTGCGGTTTTATTTTGGACAGCCCACGCGTCGAACGTTGTCTTTAAACTGAGTCACACTAGTTGGTTATGATAGAGTACCCTGTCGTGCACTTGTACTTTCTGTTTACTTGGCATGCTATATTTCTGTACCTTGTTACGTCCCTCTGAGGACCTGGTTTCCTGCCAGTTTTGCAGCATAGACGATTTAGGAGCACTTGGAGAATCTGATGGAGTGGCATATCTTGCGAGCATGGTACCAGGTACTCACATTATATCTACCGGCATTATGGTTATTTTACATTGATTATTCCTCTGCTGTTGTAGCCTAGTTTTTATAGACTCATACTTATTCTCGAGTTTATTCGAGTTAGTCTGTTATTGGGCGGCCGACTCTAGCACATATAGCTCTTTCTTGCATACTGTTGTACATTGTGGATTGAGACATAGAGGTTTACATTTATGGAATATCTAGATAGTGCCCTTTATTTTACAGCTTATACATATTCGAGTCAGACCAGAGTCTGGTCGAATGCGTAGCTGGCGTGTCACGTATTCCTGGTCCTACGTATTTTGGGACTGGGGCGTGACATGTTTTTGTGGTGGCCCATGCAGGTCCGATTTAAATCGTCTTGGTCACCTGACTGTGCCAAGCGAGCCTGCAAATTAGGAAAAGATATTATGATTGTTGAATAGGATCTCAATCCATAATCGATTTTAAAATATCTTTGTATGTGATTATCGCCCTTGGACTTCCAATTTGCATTCGTTCAATCTTCGTCAATATCGATATCCTTGTTTCGCGTCCCCTATTGTTCGGGGAGACGAATACTTGTGACTGATGAATTCCCTCCAGAAGAAGATAGAAGACCAGACGGCAGAAGACATAATTTGTATACCTTTCTCGGAGAAGATTGTTACCTTATCAGGATAGATTGATGGGTTCTTTGGATTCTAGAACTAGTGTGGAAGGTTGGCAAGAGAGTTGGACCTAGAAGTACCCTACCCGTACTTGAGGTAGCAGTGATCTTGGAAGTACTGAGAGCAGTAAGGATTGTTGATCATGACCTAGAATAATTTACGGAAATACATAGCCTGATGTTGGAAACTAGTGGTTGTATATGATAGCAATACCAGGAATGACGTTATGGACTAGAGGAGATAAAATTTTAAGCTCTCACTTGGAAGATGATGATCTAATACCAGAAATTTTAGTATGTGCTTGGGTGATATCATTATTATAAATGCACTTTGTGACTTAGAGAGATGAATAACGAAAAAATCGAGGAATAAAATTTTAGGGAAAACCTTGAGGAGAAAAGAAAATTTTATATTAGGCAGGAAGGAATTTTTTTTCTTTTGGAGGATTAGTGTGGTAAACAGAACAGGAGAATTTATTTTGAGGATTAAGTCTGGACGATGACACCGTCCTAACATGAGTTGAGTGAGCCAATACCACGCGACACTAGATTGTCGACGTAGTGCATTATATTTTTAGACCACCAGGTTACCCTGAGTTGAGTTCAGAAAGCCCAGGAGTATGGTGCCCATCTACCTTAGGGGTATACAATGCAGGAGGTGAACCAGTGTATCACCATATTATATCAGAGTTTGAGGATGTGCTTCTAGAGGATCTTCTAGGCCTGCCACCTGACAGAGAGATAGAGTTTGTTAAGGAGTTGACTCCCAGAGTGGAGCCAGTTATTTTTCTCGTCTTCAGACTAGCACCGATATAGTTGGTTGAGTTGAAGGTCCATAGTAGAGGACCTCTTAGTCAAGGGATTCAGTCGGGCTAGTATTTTCCATGGGGAGTACCCATCTTGTGATACCGAAGAAGGACGGGAAGGTACGTTGCGTATCGATTACAGGGCTTAAAGTGCAGTAATGATAAAGAACAAGTACCCTATGCTACGCAGCGATAAATTATTGGATTGGCTTAGCAGCGCATTTTGTATTCACAAAGGTCGATCTCAGATCAGGCTAACATCAGATCAAGGTACGGGATAAGACATTCCGAAGACGGCGCTTCGGACGAAGTATGTGCTCTATGAGTTTTTAGTCATGATGTTTGGTTTAACCAACGTGCCAGCAGTATTTATGAGCTTGAGGAACAAGGTTTTCCACCAGTACTTGGATAAGTTCGTGGTGGTGTTCATCGACGTCTTGATGTATTCCGAGGACCAGGAGAAGCACGAGAGACATCTCAAGATTGTGTTGGAAATACTGAGACATGAGAGGCTGTATGCCAAACTCAGCAAATATGAGTTTTGCTTGGATAGAGTACCATTTCTGAGACACGTAATCACCGGAGATGGACTATCAGTTGATCCGGAGAGGATAGCTGCAGTAGAGACCTGGCCTACCCCTACAACAGTTACGGAGGTTAGGAGTTTCCTCGGACTTGCCGAATATTACCGGAGGTTCGTGGAAAACTTTTTGAGGATAGCTGCGCCTATGACGCGACTGACACGTAAAGGCGAAGAGTTTATCTGGACCAATGAGTGTCAGGCGGCTTTCGATGAGCTGAAGAAGCGTCTAACATCAGCACCGATTTTGACACTACCTTCAGGATCAGGAGGATTTATAGTGTACAGTGATGCGTCAGGGAGCAGATTGGGATGTGTACTGATGCAACACGGCAAGGTGATAGCCTACGCATCGAGACAGCTGAGAGTTCATGAGAAGAACTATCCGACGTACGACTTGGAGCTAGCTGCAGTGATAATTGCACTAAAGCTATAGAGACATTGCCTTTATGGTGAGCGTGTTGAGATTTATACAGATCATAAAAGCCTGAAGTACATATACACAAAGAAGGAGCTCAACATGGGACAGAGACACTGGCTGGAAATGATGACAAATTATGAAATCAAGTCGCAGTACCACCCTGGCAAGGCAAATGTAGCTTACGACTTGTCGCCAGATGTTAGAGGATTTTCAGGAACTCAGGATTGAGAATGTATTGCCAAGCAAGGATGGACAGATGACCAGTCTCGAGGTTCATTGAGAGGATTAAGGCAGCATTGCCTACAGAAGCGAGATTTCGACGTCTGCGAGAGAGGACAGAGGCCGGCATGCAGACAAGACACAGGATTCATGAAAACAGAACATTGAGGTGTGGAGATCGCCTATACGTTCCAAGTGGCGAGCTACGCCAAGAGTTGATGACCGAGACTCATAGCTCGATTTATTCTATTCATTCTGGGGGTACGAAGATGTACCAAGACTTGAAGCAACAATTCTAGTAACATGGGGTGAAGAGAGAAATTGCAAGATCTGTGGTGAAGTGTTTAGTTTGTCAGCAAGTCAAGGCTGAACATCAGAGGACTGCAGTTATTGCAGCCACTTACCATGGACTTCGTCACAGGATTTCCGCGAAGCCCTAGCGGGAAGGATGCAGTTTGGGTTGTCGTAGACAGACTCACCAAGTCTGCACATTTCTTGCCCTTCAGAGTTGGGCAATCCACAGGGATACTAGCTGACATGTATATGAGGCAGATAGTACGATTACATGGAGTGCCTGTCAGCATCGAATCGGATCATGATTCCAGATTCACATCACAATTTTTGGCAGAGTATACAGGAGAGCCTAGGAACTCGTCTCAAGTTCAGCACTGCGTATCATCCACAGACTGATGGTCAGACAGAGCGCACGATACAGATATTAGAGGATATGTTGAGAGCGTGCATGATCGATTTTGGAGAATCTTGGAAGGACCACCTACACTTGGTAGTATTCTCCTACAATAACAGTTACCAGGCCAGCATACAGATGGCACCTTATGAGGCACTGTACGGCAGGAAATGTAGGTCGCCAGTTTGTTGGAGTGACGTGGGAGAGCGTCAGATACTTAGTTCCGAATTGGTAACACAGACAGTAGAGAAGGTCAAGCAGATTCAGAGCCACCTGCGAGCAGCACAGGACAGACAGAAACACTGGGCAGATGCGCACCGCAGACCATTGGAGTTCAAGGAAGGTAACCATATATTTTTGAGGATATCGTCCACTCGTGGTACCATCAGATTCAGAGGCAGAGGCAAACTGAGTCCGAGGTATATCGGACCTTTCGACATTTTGGAACGAGTCGACGAAGTGGCTTACCATCTTGCATTACCTCCATCATTAGAGGGAGTACATAACGTATTTTACGTATCGCAGCTGAGGAGATATGTCGCAGATCCTAGCCACGTACTTGATCATTCGGAGATTACAGTCGGGCCTAGTCTGTCTTACGTAGAGCAGCCAGTTGAGATCCTCGATCGCAGCGAGAAGACTTTGAGAGGACAGACGATTCGACTGGTCAGAGTGGCATGGAAACACCATTCACCAGGCGAGTCTACTTGGGAGCGCGAGGATTCTATTCGACAGCGATTCCCGTACTTATTTGAGGAGCAAGGTACGATTTTACGTACGACATTTAATTACTAGACTGTTTTAAAATTCTGTTAGATATTATCGTGCTTTACTTTTAATTTTGGGGACGAAATTTTTCTAAGTTGGGAAGAATGTAAACTCCCTCAATTATTTTTGTAGATAGTTAGAGTGGACCAGGAAAAATTTTGATAGAAGATATTGAGGTTTAGAGTAGGGAATATTTACCTGGAATTTTAATCCAATTAATTAAAACCTTTGACGCGCGCTATCGTTGTCTATTTATTCGGAGCCCATTTTCAGCCCATAAATTCCGTACAAATATTGTACACTCGACTCAACTCGCCAAATTAGGCACTGGACTTTTCTGACTGTTAAAATCAACTTTCGTGTGCTCTAAATTAATTGCGCAACATTCCGAAAATCGTAACCCGTATTTTATTCCGTGTCGGACACCTGTGTCGTTACCCTCGATTTTGGGGTACCAACTTAACCCGTTGAGCCGGACCAACTAAAGGGTCCAAGACCGACTCTAAGCTCCAACCATTTTTGGCCTTTGCGCCGTTTCCAGATTTTGACCCCGCGGGTCCCAATTAAATTAAATTCGCGGGACGCGTTATCGTTAATTAAATCGAGATTTAACAACCTTGTAAATTCTATTTTTAATATTAAATTAATCCCAATGCCCTTCAAATTAGACCCACGCCCAACACGTAACACGCCCTCACCATGACAAATTTTAAATATTTTTTTCTCCACAATTTTTGCGTCATTTCATGTGACCATGCAATTTCTCGAATTTACGGGGGCTAAGTCGCAATTATCAAATTGTTGGCAACACCTCATTGGTCATGAATATTTGAGAGGGTCCCAAAATAGGGTCCCAATCACACCCTCCTTCATGAAGAAACTAACTTTTCTTCATGATGAATCTCCACCACCCATTTCAAATGAGAGCATCTCCACCCTCCATCCCACACAACCCTTCCAATATAACATCCCATCATCTCACCCTCACCTCACACTTCCCAAGCCGGCCCTAATCCCAATGCATGGAAAACCCCACCCCCCTCTCTCTCTCCTCCCTCTTCCTACACTCAGCCGAAATTAACCAACTCCTATTTTCTTCTTCTACTTCTTCCCTTCTTCTCCCCCTTCACTTTGATGATCCGGCCAAGGCTTCTCTCAGGCCATCCCACGGCCGAGATCCCCACCGGCCATCGGGCTGCTGCGCCACCCACACCCAGGCCTCGAGCCCCGGTGAGCTCCGGCCCCGCTGCTGTCTTCACCTTCACACCGATCTGTGCGGCAGCCACTGTTCTTCGGCTGCTACTGCGGACATCCGGCCACCCGAGCCGCGGCATCCCACGACGAGCCAGCACCCCGGCCGAGGCCTCTCCGGCCAACCGACGAATGCACTGGCGAGCTTCCTCCACCCCGCGACTGTCCGAGCAGCGTCTCGCTCCGCCCCGTGCACCCGACGCCGACCGCCCACTGTGTATTCACCCCCGCTCCAGCAGTGCAGCGACCCCCCAGCAGTACAGCGAGCTTCCCGCCGGCTGTGCCGAGCTTCCCGCAGGCCTGTGCACTCCTCCGTCGCTCGAGCTACCTCGTGGCTGACCCCGCGGCTGATCTCGACCCCCGGTGCAGCCATTTCCTTCACTCCGGCCGGAGCACAGTCGCTCCGTCGCACCCTGACCCGCTCCACTGTCCAGCGTTCCCCTCGACTCCGGTTCAGACCTCCGCAGCACTCCGTCCGACCGCTTCGACAGTGCAGCTCCCCGCCTGCTGCCAACGCGGTGCTGCTCCTCCCCGTCTACTCTCATCACCACCCTCGGCGCTCCCTGCCACCGAGCACCACCCCATTCCGGCCATCATCTCCGACTAGCAAGCCTAGTCGAGGTATCAACTCTTTCCCCCTCTCTATTGATATATATAAGATTTATGTGTTGTATTGTTAGGGTTGGTGTTTTATATGAATTGTGAGCATAGCTAGAGTCATGATGTTACATGATGTGGTGGATGAGAATGGAATAAGAACAGGAGAAATAGGAATTTATGTGTTGTTAGGGTTTATGTTGGATAGTATAAGTATATTACTTGAACATAGTTGATTAAATCAAATGATAACAATATGAATGGTGGTTAAGATTAATGGTGAACTTGGAGATTTAATCGTCATCAATATATTAATATGGATTGGAATGAGAGGCATTTAGCTTTAGGGATTCAATGTATTTATTAATGAGCAGGTGATTTATGGTGAGATGGTGGGGGATATCATTATGTCGTTCATAAGATTGAGGACTTGATTACTAATATCAGAATCGATGGAGGAATACATATTTGTAATTGTGAGAGAGTGTTTGAATACTGAACGATTGCCTGTGAAGGTTTAACTGGATATAATTATTCTGTTGAGAGTGGTAAAAATAGCAATAAGTTAATTGAGGAGTGGTGTATATGGTGAAATGGTAATAAAGGGTATGAAGGAAGGCCTAGTATTTAATGAGAAATTATTTTAAGGAAGACATAATTAAACATGATGATAACGTCTATAAAGGTCAGAAGAGACTGAGGATTGGATCAGGGTTTGATTAACGGAATATCGTACTTGAGGTTGGGTTTGATGATATTGTACAGGGGATTAGTTTGAGTAGATGTAACGTACTCCGATAGTCAACTGTGGTCAAACCCCCCTAGTGTCTTGTCCCTGTGAGTTGTAGCTGAGTGGAATTTACGGATAGATGTGTGTCTCATCTTATTTCAGCTTCGTAGTAGTTTACTGATTGGGTTGTATCTCATCTTTAGGTACTACGGGACCTGAGGTCTTGGACGCGGTACCGGGACCCCGTCATCAGCAGCCTCGCGCAGGCAAGTGTACCTTGCCACCCTGTATTTCAGTTTACAGATATTGTTGTTCTTTATGTACTCGTGCACATATTTCTGTTGACGATCGATATTCCGTGTCCGGTTCACAACCGGGTGTTGATATTCGACTTAACGACCTAGAGAAATTACAGATGTTTCATAGAACCTCGATGCACGTACCAGAGTACATCGATACCCCAGGACACACTTATACACTGTGTTCGTACCAGATTCCTGTATCCTGATACTGACATCATGACCAGAGACTGGGACGACCTTAGGGTCGCGTTTGTTGAGTTATTCCTTGTATCGAGACTGTTAGATAGAGGTTCAGGTTCAGCGCACTATCGCTGACCGCTTGGAAAGGGGAAGACAGTTACTAGACGTTTGGGCTACTCTGCACGCGCTTATATATGTACCTATTATGATCCTGTTTGATAGTGTAGTGGTGACACCCGTGTGTCTCTGTGCTCGGAGCTGCGGTACGACCCGTGTGTCTCTGTGTTCGGAGCTGCGGTTTTATTTTGGACAGCCCACGCGTCGAACGTTGTCTTTAAACTGAGTCACACTAGTTGGTTATGATAGAGTACCCTGTCGTGCACTTGTACTTTCTGTTTACTTGGCATGCTATATTTCTGTACCTTGTTACGTCCCTCTGAGGACCTGGTTCCCTGCCAGTTTTGCAGCATAGACGATTTAGGAGCACTTGGAGAATCTGATGGAGTGGCATATCTTGCGAGCATGGTACCAGGTACTCACATTATATCTACCGACATTATGGTTATTTTACATTGATTATTCCTCTGCTGTTGTAGCCTAGTTTTTATAGACTCATACTTATTCTCGAGTTTATTCGAGTTAGTGTGTTATTGGGCGGCCGACTCTAGCACATATAGCTCTTTCTTGCATACTGTTGTACATTGTGGATTGAGACATAGAGGTTTACATTTATGGAATATCTAGATAGTGCCCTTTATTTTACAGCTTATACGTATTCGAGTCAGACCAGAGTCTGGTCGAATGCGTAGCTGGCGTGTCACGTATTCCTGGTCCTACGTATTTTGGGACTGGGGCGTGACAGGAAGTATTTGCAGTTTTTGGGGGTCCTCCTCCCCCACCTATCTAGAGGGTTGCCCTAGCTGTCAAAGAGCACCTTCAACCACCACCGACTCCGTTTCCCGGAGGTATGCCCGTTAACGGGGGACAGATGTTCGCGTTGGTCCAGGGCATGGTAGATGCTAAGAGGACATCAGCGGAGGCTCAGCGAGTCCAGGCTGAGGGTCAGAGGGTACAGGCAAAGGCATACTAGGCACAGACAGAGCTTATGAGAGAGAGCATAGAGAATGCTCATCAAGTGGCTCTCCAGGCTGTGGAGGGAGTCGCACAACATTAGCAGCATCCTGGCCAGCAGCACCAGAGGCCAGGTACTATAGTGGACTTCAAGAGGATGATGCCTCGGGAGTTCAAGGGCATCGAGGGATACTCTACACCGATGATTGTCTAGAGAATATAGATAGAAACTTGCGCTTGGCACAGTTTTTAGAGATTCTACAGATCGAGGCCGCCTGCAGTCAAACATTTAATATCGCGCTGACATAGTTTCGTACGGAGCCGAGACTCACTGTTGGAGGACTTACTTGGGAGGCTTTAATGGTGCTTTTCAAGGAGAAGTTCTTCCTCGACGTAGTCTTGGGAGCCTTCGAGAATCAGTTCCATGACTTGGTCCAAGAAAGTATGTCAGTCGACGAATACACCGTAAAGTTTTTCCATTTGAGTCAATTTGTGCCATCGATCATTCGGGACCCAGTAGACAAAGCCTGAATGTTCAGGAAGGGGCTGACAAGGGAGATCAAGTCTCGCACTTTTGGACGTCGCACTGCTATATTCGAGGCCATTCTGATGGATGCCCAGATTGTTGAGGATGACTTAGACTTCAGGCCCAAGAGAGGACGCAACACTTCGGGAGGAGCGAGTGGTAGCGCGGGACTGGCCAAACGTCCCTACTATCAGCAGCAACAGAGGTCGTACCAGTATCAGTAATAACAGCACCAAGCACCAGCTCGGGGATACACCCAGCAGCAGCAGCCTCAGAGGCTGACTCAGCCTGTTGTCCAGTGTGTGTACTATGGGAAGGTAGGACACACGAGGGATATCTGCAGAAAGCGGTTGGGTAAATGCTTGTCCTGTGGATCACCAGCATATCAGTTGAGGGACTGTCTATCTATTCAGACTCATCCAGGTTAGGGTGCAGCATCCGCTCAGAGGGGACCAGCCACGATACCTAATATACTAGGAGGCCAATAGAGGAGACCGCCACATCCACCATAGCAGTAGAGGTTTTCTCAGCACCAGCAGCAACAGAGAGGTGCACCCCAAGGAAGAGCATATGTTATGACGATCGAGGAGGCCGAGCCAGCCGGAGAGGTAATTTCAGGTTCAGTTCTTCTCGATTCCATTCTAGCACTTGTATTATTTGATTCTGGCACTTCACATAGTTTCATATCTATATCTTATGCTCTTAAGCAACGTTTGCAGGCAGAACCATTAGATATGACTTACAAGATCATGACTAGCGGAGGTATTATCCTAGTCAGTGATTATTGCAAGGACCGGAGAGTATTAATGGGAGGTCGCGAGTTGAGCGTGTGCTTACACATCATGCCACTTTCGGGATATCACAACCCGCACCCGATGTAAGGGTACAAGTCAAAAACAACGCCCAGCCTACGCCATAGAATCGGCTGTAGAACACTGTCTAGATAATCTATCTAATAATATAATGAACCACCAATAATGATAATATACATAATCACAGAACTAAGATAGAAATGAGCACGAATCAAATAAAGAATAGAATAGTCACAAAAAAACTCATAAGTCTAAATAATACATCAATGAGTCTGAAAGAAATAACAAAATAAGTTGGAGATAAATCTAGTACAAAGAATACTAAGAAGCTACTACTCCCGGGTCAACTGTCTCTGTTGTGATAAGTCCCTCCTGAGCCAGGCTCTCAAACTCTAAACCTACAACATCCTGAGGTCCATAATTGGTAGGGTACCACTCCTCAGTGTCATCTGGAAAAATATATCCAGTCAAGAAAGGAGCAGAGTACATCTCTAACAGCAGTTCTAATCAATGATAAAAATTATGTAACAGTAAATAGATGTTAATATACAAGATGCACAATAGATACGAGTGATACATACAATAAGAAAATACTGGAATAAATACAATAATGAATAATATGCCAATGAACAAGAATATTGATGACTAAGTGTATGAGTACTAGCTTTAACATGTGATCGGCTTGGGAATATGATATAATATATGTGGCCTGGCTAATCATACGTGCGGTGTATGATCAACACTATTCAATAACAGTACTTGATATAATAGGGGTATTGATCACATATCTACACTAAATTACTCTCCATCCTCGACTGGTATAATAGATCCAACCATGGTATGCTATGGCACAAGATTCCCCAAGAAGATAGCTAGTCTTCCCGAGAATCAGTGTCTGTACATGTACAAGATAACCAATAAAACAATACTTGCACCATATACCAAGGAATAATATCTCATGACGAGATCTGGATATACCAATCCGTGTAACCATAGTGTCAGGAGAACATGGATATCTACACTAGATATAATGAACATAGAGGATATCATAAATGAGAAACTATCAGAGAATGTACTCGCTTGAAGTCCAAACAATAGTCTCACAGATGTCTAACACGGTGCCTCGAAGACCTAGATATGGAATACAACATCAATACAACGTTCCGGGAAGAAAATAAGTTAAACTAGACAATTTCTAGGTCAATAAGTCAATCCTAAGTCAAAAGTCAACTATGGTCAACTATGGTCAACTATAGTAAAACTATGGTCAACTATGGTCAACTATGGTCAACTACCTATTTCTAGGTTGCATAAGCCTAACACAAAAATATTGGGTCAAGACACTAAAGTCTAAGCCATAAAAACCATATCTTAAATATTAGGATACCGTATCTCCGGATATGTGAATCCAAGGTGAACATCAATATATATATACCAAACAATTAATTATTAATAATATAGAATCATAATTACAATATTAAATAGGTACCGTAGTTTTGAACTAACTTGGTATCTCAACAATAATTTACAAACTTGATACCTAAATCCAATATCTTGGTATCCCCAATTATCATGGTCTCCTCAAGGTAATATCCAATACCTTATTATATTAAATACCCATATATATATATATAATACATATACTAAATATTATACATATACTATAATAAGCAATTAAGAATATATTTACATCTATATTAAACACCAAAGTATATATATATCTATAAGTATCTAATTATATATATATATATATATATATATATATATATATATATAATCTGCCAACTATCACTAAAAATAGTGCTGAAAACCTGATATTCTGATACGCTGCTCCTTTGGTGACGGTTCTGACCGTCGCCAATCTGCTGTCGCTGCTGCTGCTGATTGTTCCCACTGCTGCTGCTCCTTTGGTGACGGTTTGCAGCAGTCGCCGATCTGCTGTCGCCACTGCTGCTATTGTTTCCCGCTGCTGCTGCTGGTTTGGTGACAGCGGCTGCTATCACCAATGGCTGCTGTGCTGCTACAGCGGCTGCTGCTGTTGCTTTGGTGACGGCGACTGTCACCAATAGTTGTTGTCGCCAATATACATATATAATCTAATATATATATAATACATATAAATATAATCCATATAATATATATATATCTATGTACATAATTATCAGTAAAAACTATGCATATACCCTCTCTATTATAATGTACATAACTATGATATAGTAACTGCACACACATACATATTAATATATATAAACAACTATACATATATGTATATGTATATATAATCATATAACACCCTTATATAAATATAAATACCCATTTAAAATATACATATATATATATATATATATATATATATATATATATATATATATATATATATATATATACATACTAAAATATATATACTCTAGCACAATAATACAAAGTTAGAATATAGTATCACATAGTTACAAATATATAGAATATATATACTAACACATGTAATAATAACATACATATATGTAGTACACCATATATATATATTGTACATACATAATACATAGATCTAAGACACGAGAAGCATAATTATATACACCATAATATATATATAAATATCTATATGTATATACAAATACATTCTCCATGATTTAAGAATACAAGAAATAGATCTACATATAATTTGTGCAAACATATGGAGAGTATCACCCCGTATCCCACTAGATCTAGGATACACATATGACACGAGTCCACCACACATCCAAACGTACCCCGAAGGACACGAACAAGTCATATATATTATTTATAAACAATACGGAGAGTCAAATATAAATCTATGTGTCTGTGTCAAAAGGTGACATGTACAAAGTCACGTATCGGAGAGAAAACCCCCAAATTAATACGTATCACCAAATTATTGGGATACAACCTACATGTACCCAATTATGGACACGATACTAGCCCCAAACACACAAGTACATGCCAAATTGATCTATAGGACCAATTGACACACACAATAATTGTCAATCTTGGAATTCCCCCAAAATTGATACAAACATTACCATAACTTTCTCAATAGGCCTCCTATGAACAGAAAACCAAATCCTATGGGTAGCTTATGTATATGGGTTGATTTTCCATGGTTAAATATCAGATTTAGAACCTAAATTAAGGGGAAAAACTGAATTGAACCTATTGGGAGATGGATTCCCAATGCAACCTCCAAATGAGATAAAATTGGCTCAAACTTGTAGATTATTGCTCCTCTTTGTAGATCCTTGCTTCCTCATTCTAGATCCTTGCTTCTTTAGCCTCTAATGGTGATTTGGAAAGGAATTGGAATGAAATTTGATAGGAAAATGAAGTGGGAATTAAGGAATTTGGTTGAGGAAAATTTTAGATCTAGGAAATGTCCATTATACCCCTTGGGGCCCCTTTCCCCTCCCCAAAGTTATTAGGAAATGTCTATTATACCCCTTGGGGCCTCTCATGAAGAAATAATTAAGGAAGCTTCTAGTCTAATGGTTTAATTAATTTAATCCATCTCCTTAACAATGGACTTTCTAAATGGGCTAAATTCTATCAATTAATTCATGTTGGTCCATGGGTCTAAACTAACTAGTTAGGTCCACTAACACAAGTCCAAAAGAAATAACTAACATCTAACAATAATTAAATAATACAACAAATAATTATTAATCATGCACAATATTTAACTAAATATAAAATTACTAAAATACCCTTTCCTAGAAAATGTGATAGTGACAAGTCTACCCTCCTTAAAAATAATTTTGTCCTCAAAATTCAAAGACGAAACTACCCCCAAAAATAACATAACAGAACTAAAGAATCATAACTAACTATGAAAGAACATAACAATGAACATAACATAACTAGAAAATAATATACCTCATGGCACAAACAAATATGCATAATGCTCTCGCATTTCATCCTCTCTCTCCCAGGTATACTCCCCTGGAGAGTGATGCCTCCATGCAATGCACACCAAAGGAATAGTCTGGTTCCTCAGCACCTTCGCTCTTCAATCCAGAATCTCAACTGGCTGCTCTGGATAGCTAAGAGTAGGGCCCACCTATATCTTCGAGTGATCTAACACATGACTAGGATCTGCCATATATCATCTCAACTGCGATACATGAAACATGTTGTGCACTCCCTCCAATGCAGGTGGCAAGTCTAGTCTATAAGCAACTGCACCGACCCTCTATACAATAGTGAAAGGTCCGATGAATCGTAGACTAAGCTTTCCGCCTCCACCGAAATGAATCGTACCTCGTATCAGAGAAATCCTCAGAAACACCAAACCACCCACCTAAAACAAAACACAAACATAAGAACTTAATCTATAACAAACAAGGAAGAACAAGCACAAAATAAAATCCAAACTATACCTCGAACTTCAAAGGTCTCCGGTGGCTATCGGCCCAATGTCGCTGTCTGTCCTGCGTCACACGAAGTCTGTATCTGATTAATTGAACCTTCTCTGCTGCATCCACAACCATCCCTGGCCCAAACAATACTCTTTCTCCAATATCGTCCCAAGACAAGGGAGTACGACACCTCCGATCGTACAGAGCTTCAAAAGGTGACATCTCTATACTAGCCTGGTAACTGTTGTTGTAAGCAAACTCTACCAAATGGAGATGGTCCTCCCAAGAACACCCAAAAACTAGTACACAAGTGTGCAACATATCCTCGAGAGTCTGAATAGTCCTCTTTGACTGCCCATCTGTCTGGGGATGATATGCATTACTAAATTTGAGCTGAGTGCCCAAACTCTCCTGCAAACTCCTTAAGAAATAAGAAGTGAAACAACTATCCCTATCATAGACTAAGTTGACGGGAACTCTATGTATCCTAACGATCTGCCTCACATACATCTCTGCCAGCTTCTCCCTAAACAAACCCACCTTGAAAGGCAAAAAGTGGGCCGACTTGGTCAACCTATCAACGATGACCCAAATTGCGTCTTTCCTTCCTAGAGATCGTGGAAGTCTAGACACAAAATACATAGTAATGTGCTCCCACTTCCACTCTGGAATAGTTAATGGCTGAAGTAAACCTCCTGGCCTCTGCCTCTCGGCTTTCACCTGCTGGCACACTAAGCATCTGGATACAAACGGTGACAATTTCCTCTTTATGCCATACCACCACACACTCTCTCGCATATCTCGATACATCTTGTTGGCACCTGGATACAAAGAATACTGAGAGCGATGCGCTTACTGCAATACCTCCTCACGTAGCTCCACACTAGAAATACATAACCTAACTCCATGCCTCATAGATCCATCCTCAGCAATGGTAAAATCATCCTCCAATCCTGCTCTCACCTGAGCTCTGATACACCTCAGAGATACATCCTCATACTATACTGCCTTGATCCTGTCCATTAAATCTGAATGTATCTATAATCCCCATATCTACATAGCACAACCAGGAACTATCACCTCGATGCCTAAGCTCTCCAAGTCCTCCAATAAATATCAATCCTGCGTCAATAACATAGCTACCGGATACCTAATCAAAGCATCGGCAACTACATTAGCTTTCCCAGGATGATATTACAAAGATATATCAAAATCCTTCATCAGTTCCCACCACCGACGCTGCCTCATATTCAACTCCTTCTGCGTGAAAACGAACTTCAAGCTTTTGTGATTTGTGAAGATCTCTACACGCTCTCCGTACAAATAATATTTCTATAACTTCAGGGCAAATATGACTGCTGCCAAATCCAAATCATGGGTAGGATAGTTATTTTCATGAGGACGCAATTGCCTAGATGCATAGTATAAAACCCCTAATCCTAAAAAATTGTATTTACCCTTTTTAGTTAATTATTAATTTAATTATAGTAATTAGAGGCTAATTAGGAGAAATAGATTTTATTTAATTTTTATTTTAGGTGTTCGTGCACTAAGGGGATTTATGGAGCCATTATAAATTTTTCTTAATTTATTTCATGTAGGAGACCCTTTGGACAGTTGCTAGCTTTATGATATGCATTAATATAATTCTAGATTTTTCAATGGGTATATATATATATATATATATATATATATATATATATATATATATATTTAAAAGGAAAAGAAAAGAAAAGAAAATAATTTTTAATCCTATTAGATCCCCCCACTGATGGATCCTTAACCTACCTAAGACCCGACCCTAATACACTCCTACCCGCTCACCCGTGTAGCAACTTCAAACCCAACCACCCGCTGGAGAGTGCACACAGCAAACTATCCTACCCACTCCTACCCGGTGGCAATGAAGCCCACACCCGTGGAAAACTAGACAGCAGCCCCCTTTGCTAAACAACAGCACAGCAAACCCGGCAAATACACTAAGACCCCACGACCCGCGAGCGGCCATACACGAACCCCCTCTCCCTCTTATATATATGTTCATATATTTCAACCAAAACCCTAACCATAGATCATCCTTTCTCCTCCTCTTCCCATCTAGACCTGAACGTCGCCGCCACCGCAGCCAGAAACGTCGCCCAGGCCGTCCAGAACTGTCCCCGACGACCGCGATCCCACTCACCTCGCGCAACTGCAGAATTCAACAGCAGGGTACCTATGTTCCCGCGTAGTTTCCCGTCACCTCGCTCAACCAAACGCCATCCAGTCTTCACCGGTACGCTTACCCCTTAACCCTCTCCAATATCTGTATGATAGTAGACCTCGAACAACGCAAAATTCTAGGCAAAAATAGCGTCAAAGTTGGCAGAATATGACAATTTCTGAGTATAGCAAAAAACTGCGGTGACCACCTATGTTCCCGGATTCGTATCTCCCACCACAGAGATCCGAATTCGATTTTTCTTTTTGGCATACGAAAACCCACTTTTCCTGATTTCGAAAAGTTGTGAAACGGAGCACGTTTCGCCCGAACCGGACTGTCCCGCTGTATACCAAGTATACCAAACGGTGCGCACAGTGTACCCGGACACGTGAGAGCTCGCGAAAACAGATTCAAATGCGTGTGCACGTCAGAATCAGCCCGTATCCGCGGATAAACCCCGTGTCACAACTTTTGTGAAAGCTGTGCGCATTTTGTGCATGCTCCTCAGATTATGACGAAACTTGCGCCACTGGACTCGTGCTATCGCGCTGTTCCTGTGACCCAATTTTTACGCAATTCTGAGATTGTTGACCAAGTCACCAATTGGCGGGCCCCACGTTTGACTCTTTGGGCAAAATTCTGTTCGGCTCACCGGAATGCACATCTGGACATACCGTTGAGTTTGTATTGACATTTAGAGTTTGTTTGACCTATAATTTATCCCATTTAAAGACTGTTACTCTTGGCACACTTTTTGGTACAAAGTGGGCCACATGTGGAGCCCGCTTTGACCCAAAACTACCGTTTTGCCCCTGTATCCATATTGGACGAAAGGAAAGTACTTTCTAGCTATTTTGCTTATTCTGGGAACGTTGGTGATGTTTATTTCAGCATCCGGAGACATTTATTCTAAGGCCGTAGTTTCTGACTCTTGGTGGTTGACATCTGGACGTTTTATTTTGCAGCTCTCTTGCTAGGCAAGTATACCTTGCCTTTGTTGTACTGTTTAAATTCTATATTATTAGTTGCATGTTTACTTATTTTAAACTGTGCGCATCCGAGAGAGACTCGGGTGTAGTCAACGGAGGTGTTGACGTTAGGACTTGTGTCTGACCTAGTATCTAGTAGACCCACCAAAAGTTGTGGAGTTATTGGTATGACTTCCCAGGCCTTGACACATTTCTTACATGTGTTGTGAGTCTCATATAGGACACGGACTTGCCTATGTGGTTGGCCACCTGTACGTGTAGGTCGTGCGGCGGATAGGGTATAACTGCTAATAGTGATGCATGTTAGAAGACTTAGCAGTTATTAGTAGGCAGAGCATAGACTAGCGTGGTACGGTGGTCTCATCCTTGTCCTTGTTTGGTTGTAAGGATGGACTATTGTTCTAAGGATAGACTGTGAGTCAGAGTTACGATGCCGTGGCGTAGTAGCTAAGGCATGTTGTGGATACAACATGCATAGATCATTAGGCGGAGAGGACAACTAGTAGGCGTATGGAACACCCACTCCATCTATGCAGGTGCCCCGTTCGACGGAACGGTATGGACGTTATATATTATGCAGGTGCCCCGTTCTTCGAAGCGGTATGGACGTTATATATTATGCAGGTGCCCCATTCTTCGGAGCTGTATGGACGTTATATATTATGCAGGTGCCCCGTTCTTCGAAGCGGTATGGACGTTATTTTATTACAGTACCCAGGTATGGGGGCATATGTGGCATGTACTAGCCAGTTGTCACGATTGGTGAATTACGTCAGCATATTTCGAGCCTACACTTCCCATACGCTCAAAGTTGTCCTCAAGTTGTATTTCACTTAGATGGTTAGGTCACCCTGGAGTTTTTACAGTATTTACTTTTGGCATGCATTTATGTATCTTGTTATGTCCCTCTGAGGACCTGGTCCCTTTCCAGGTGTATTGTTCTTGAGTATTTGCAGGAGCACAGATCCGAACTGGCTACTTATATTCCGAAAGGTCTTCTCTTCGAGACTCGTGATTGTTAGAGGTTGTATTTATATTGTATTTGTCTTGTTTATTCTTATTCTAGTTCGGCAGTGGATTTGTTTCCATCCGACTGTCATCTTTAGATACTTTATTTTTGGGATCTAGTTATAGATATTGGTTATTCATTATATTTGATTTTCTATGGATGAGATTAGATTATACCCTGTAATTTATGATGGTTTATACCACTGGTGAATTATTATTCATATTACAGTGTACGTGTGTTTTAGTTTCCATATATTGGAGTGCCATATTCATACGGCTGGCATGCTTACGTGTCCTAGTCCTACCTATTTTTGGGACTGGGGCTTGACATGTTTTTAGTGGTGGCCCATGCAGGTCGAGAGCATATTGTCTCGGTTACGTTACTATACCGAGCAAGCCTGTAAATAGGATTAGAGTATAGGATCTCATCAACATTTGACAATGACTCATCTTTCTTCTAATCCGTTCTATCTGAATAATTGCATGCTACTTGATTCCTGTACTTCCCTAATAGTTCTTTGAGTATAGATTTCTGCTAGAATATAGGAACCCCTGTTATTAGGATAATAATTATGGTAGCACACCTATTAAGAATACAACGAGAATATAGACACACCACTAAGTTTAGAATATCTAGTGAACCCTAGAATTCCCTATCTATAGATTGGTTTACCATTACCCCTTGATGTATTATGAACACTTGAGAGTAGTATAGACACTACTAGAGTTAGTTAGAAGTTTTACCATAATGTTTGACCCTAGTGTTGAGGAACCAATAGGAAACCAAATTTAAAATTTGGACTGAACCTAACCTTCATAGTTGGATAATATTAAAAAACTATAAACTTAGATCATTGACTTATTATTAGTAGACAACACCTTAGGAAGCCTAGAGGAATGTAATCAACACTTTTTTCTTGATCATACCTCGAACATAGCAACTAGCATACCACTCCCCCTTAGAGAACCAAGATGCTATCTAGAGCCCTCTATTTTAATTTCATATATTGTTCCTCTGCGACCTTAACGATCGCTAATTGCGCTATGACTAAATTATCTTCTTCTTTTTTTCATCTTTCAACTCGTGCCACTTGACACCTCTGATTATAGACCAAGTGATTTTATTCTATGATAGGATATATAGTTTGCTAAGGTTATAGTTATAATCTTGAATTTTGAATTATGTACCTTGTAGTTAGAAACTGATAGTTGAGTTGTTCATTTAGATTGTGATGATTACCCCTAGTTGTAGATCATGTAATTTGTACCCCCACCTCGATACAAGATAGATCCCTTTCCCCTTGACGACCAGTAGCTCTTCAGTTCCTACTATTGCCACTTGTTCTATGAGCACTATGATTAAAATTTAAGGTGACCATTACCTATATAATGCAATAGGGTACCCTAGCGAGTACCCAGCTCTTTACCGCATATACCCCAATAAGAGTTCATACTTTATTTATAAGAACAAGGTTATTTTGTAGACTCCCTTAAGTCTGTCATAGTATTAGTTTATTATCGGGATAATATGCCTCAAAACCTAGTGACACATAGTTCTCTTGACTCATTAATATAGTGTAACTGATTGACATTAACTGTATGCTAGCATAAGAAGTTCTTGTTTATCCAAATTGTAGGAACTTAAAGGCCCATACCCCTATTTAGTCGACTAGCAACTTAGACAAGGAGTTAGTATGACAACTGTAGAGATTGTAGAGTCTTAATTTTGCATCTTGTTTGGTTTTGTGAACTTGAATTATTCTCGTACCTTCTTTCATCATAATCCAACGTATTTATATTTCTAAAAACTATCGTGACTTATGCTGCTATTATCGCCTAATTTTGCAAGTTTATTCTTTATCAAGCTTGTTCACGACATATGTATTATTGGACGCGTACACTAATACATTTCAGAATCAGTGTACTACGGTCTGATCAACCATAGTGCGCTTGGTTCGCCCTTCGCATAACTACCTTACGTGGATTGAGATACATAGTGATTAGTAGATGAACGTACTTGCCCTCTAGATATGTCTGAGCATATCGTATCTGTTATCTAACTGTACTGATATAAACATGTGAATAGGAATTTACCAAAATAGGATTTCAATCCACAACTGCCTTGACAATTCCCATTGAATTCTTTAAACGCCTTGATCCTCGTACTTCTATTATATAACCCCCCTTGAACTCTTTATTATTGTTATCCGTCTTCCCTTATTTTGGAAAGACGAAACCTCATGCTTAGTATAAGTTGACAGGCAGATAGTACTAGATATACCCCATAGGCCAACCGCATTACTTGATGATAATTTTCCATAATTAAGGGCATATCAAAGGTAAAATTTTGGTGTTCAAACTTTTGAGGATTGAATGACATGAATAAATAAGTTGAGGAATATTTTTCTTAAGTGTATAGCCTTATATGATAGATGGGTAAATTCTAAGTTGGGTAGAAGTTGCATTGTCAACTTGAGAGAAATTTTTATTTTGTGACCAAGTAAGATTCGACTATGAGATTAAGTCATTTTATATGCGAAGAATTTTTAAGAATGACTAAGATGATGAGGATTTAATGAATTTTGAAACCTTGATAGTGAGGACCAAATACCTATACTTTGGCATGCTTTTATGTATCTTGTTATGTCCCTCTGAGGACCTGGTCCCTTTCTAGGTGTATTGTTCTTGAGTATTTGCAGGAGCGCAGATCCGGACTGGCTACTTATATTGTATTTGTCTTGTTTATTCTTATTCTAGTTCGGCAGTGGATTTGTTTCCATCCGACTGTCATCTTTAGATACTTCATTTTTGGGATCTAGTTATAGATATTGGTTATTCATTATATTTGATTTTCTGTGGATGAGATTAGATTATACCCTGTGATTTATGATGGTTTATACCACTGGTGAATTGTTATTTATATTACAGCATATATGTGTGTTTTGGTTTCTATATATTGGAGTGCCATATTCATACTGCTGGCATGCTTATGTGTCCTAGTCCTACGTATTTTTGGGACTGGGCGTGATACATAGGCAATCAGTTTCCCATTTTGTTGAAGAACACAACCCAAACCTTTCTCCGATGCATCACTATAAATTGTGAAACATCCAGACCCTGATGGCAACGTCAAAATAGGAGCAGACGTCATCCTCTTCTTTAATTCCTCAAAAGCATCCTGGTAATCCTCCGTCCAAACAAACTCTACATCCTTCCTGGTGAGTCTGGTCATCGGCTCGATAATCCTCGAAAATCTTGCACAAACTTTCTGTAGTAGCCTGCAAATCCTAATAAACTCTTGATCTCTGCTACCGAACTCGGGGTCTTCAAAGATTCTACTGCTGCGATCTTCTTCGGATCCACTGAAATACCATCACCAGTCACAACGTGCCCCAAGAATTCTATCTTGTCCAGAAAAAACTCATACTTGGACAACCTCCCATACAACTTCTCCTTCCTCAGCACATCCAACACAATCCTCAACTGCTCCTCATGCTCCTCCGGTGTCTTCGAGTATATGAGTATGTCGTCGATGAACACCACTACGAACTTGTAAAGGTACTAATGGAATACCTTGTTCATCAAGTTCATAAATACTGCTGGTGCATTAGTTAAACCAAACGACATCACCATAAACTCGTACTGACCATACCGAGTTCTAAAAGTAGTCTTCGGTATGTCCACCGTCTTCACCTTCACCTGATGGTAGCCTGATCTCAAATCTATCTTAGAAAATACTTTCACACCCCTCAACTGATCGAACAGATCATCAATCCGTGGCAAAGGGTACTTATTCTTGATAGTGAGATTATTCAAAGCCCTATAATCAATGCACATGCACATCGATCCTTCTTTCTTCGGTACAAATAATACCGGGGCTCCCCATGGTGAAGAACTCGCTCTGATAAATCCCTTATCTTGTAATTCGTCCACCTGCTTCTTCAGCTCGGCCAGTTCGCTGTTGTTTACTCTATAAACATGTCACAAAATTGGTTCTACACCTGGCACCAAGTCTATAGAAAATCAACATCTCGATCTGGCTGCAACCCTGGCAATTCCTCAGAAAACACATCCAAGAACTCTATTATCAACGGATGCGGCAACTCCATGTCTTCCACCATAGCTCCACAAATAATACTTTCTTCCTGCTCTGCAGCTCCTCCAGCAAACTCAAATTCTGGCTCTCCGGGCGAACCAATCAAAACTCTAACTCCTCTACAATCTATGCTAGTACGGTGCCTACTTAACCAATCCATTCCGAGTATAATGTCGTAGCTCAGAAGTGGCATTACAAGTAGACATGCACTCAACTCCCGACCTCCCAGAGTAACTCTCCGATCATTGCAAATATCATTAACCAGGATAATGCCTCCTCCGGTCATGATCTTGCAAGTCCTAAGCAAAGACTCAGCTACCAAACCATGCTTCAGAGTAAAACAAACAGATATAAAACTATGGGAAGCACCAATATCAAATAAAGCTAAAGCTGGAATAGAATCAAGAAGAATAGAACCTGCGATGACATCTTCGGTGGGTTCATCCTCCTCGACAGTCATAGCAAACGTTCATCCCTGACATGCACCTCCCTACTGCTGATGCTGGACAAAACGCTGCTGCTATGTCGGAAGTGGTCCCCTAGGCTATACTGCAGGTGGTCTCGTCTGTGCCCTCGGAGCTGGAGCTTCTCCCTGAACTGTACGATGAGGACACTCTCTCGATTGATGCCCTTCAGTACCACAATATAA
This sequence comes from Iris macrosiphon, assembly GCA_036927795.1. Taxonomy (NCBI): domain Eukaryota; kingdom Viridiplantae; phylum Streptophyta; class Magnoliopsida; order Asparagales; family Iridaceae; genus Iris; species Iris macrosiphon. The sequence goes on along the minus strand of JAYESA010000019.1, from coordinate 120,338,778 downwards.
ACAAACTCCTAGCTTCCTCCTGCAAACTTCCCAAATATGGTCAGGCTTCTTGTAGTAGTGGCAGGAAGCTTTTTGTAACTATCTCTGCTGCTGAGGTGCCTGATGAAAATGTGCCTTAGCTGGAGTCTGGTTCTGCTGTGGCTGCTGAAAAGGTCTGGACTGGAAATAAGGACATTTTGAAGATACTGCACTATTGTTGGCCCCCAGAAAAGAATCATGGTCTCTCTTGGGCTTCAAACCCAACTCCCACTAAACCTTGCATGGCTTCACAAGTATCTCCGAGTATGTCTCATTAAAAGACGGAATGAGGAATCAATATGGCACATGATATAAGATACTAAAGGAAATGACAGATTAAGAGATCAAGTATCAATATCAAAAGAGAATAGTTGAATCAAAATAATTTTCCTAGATGTGATTGAGTATCTCAGCCTATATCCTATATCCTATCGCAGGCTCGTAGTAGTACAACTAAATCGTCGCACTACCAACTTATCACATAACTTGCGAAGCTAGACCAGCATGTGCCACCACTAAAAATGTGTCACGACCCGCACCCGGTATATAGGTATAAGTCATAAAAAATATCCAGCCTACGTCGCAAAATTGGCGGTAGAACACTGTCTGGATAATCTATCTAACAATATAATGAACCACCAACAATGATAATATAATCAATCACAGAACTAAGATGGAAATGAGCATGAATCAGATAAATAATAGAATAGTCACAAAATAACTCATGAGTATAAATAATACATTAATGAGTCTGAAAGAAATAACAAAATAAGCTGGAGACAAATCCAGTACAACGAATACTAAGAAGCTACTACTCCCGGGTTAACTGTCTCAGTTGGGATAAGTCCCTCCTGAACTAGGGTCTTAGACTCTAAACCCACAATATCCTGAGGTCCATAATAGGTAGGGTACCACTCCTCAGTGTTATCTGAAATAATATATCCGGTCAGGAAAAGAGCAGAGTTCTAATCAATGATAAAAACTATGTGATAGTAAATAGATATGAATATACAAGATGCACAATAGATACGAGAGATACATAAAATAAGGAAATATTAGAATAAATACAATAATGAACAATATGCCAATGAACACGAATACTAATGACTAAGTGTGTGAGTACTAGCTTTAACTTGTGATCGGCTTGGGAACATAATACAATATATATGGCCTGGCTAATCATACGTACGGTGTATGATCAACACTATTCAATAACATTACTTGATACAATAGGGATATTGATCACATATCTACACTAAAGTACTCCCCACCCTCGACTGGTATAATAGATCCAACCACGGTATGCTATGGCACGAGATTCCCCAAGAAGATAGCTAGTCTTCCCGAGAATCAGTGTTTGTACATGTACAAGATAACCAATAAAACAATACTTAAACCATATACACCATATACGAAGGAATAACATCTTAAGACGAGATCCGGATATACCAATCCGTGTAACCATAGTGTCAAGAGAACATGGATATCTACACTAGATACAATGAACATAGAGGATATCATAAATGAGAAACTATCAGAGAATATACTCGCCTGAAGTCCAAAGAATAGTCTCACAGATGTCTGACATGGTGCCTCGAAGACCTAGATATGGAATACAACATCAATACAAGATTCCAGGAAGAAAATAAGTTAAACTAGACAATATCTAGGGCAATAAGTCAATCCTAAGTCAAAAGTCAACTATGGTCAACTATGGTCAACTATAGTCAAACTATTGTCAACTATTGTCAACTACCTATTTCTAGGTTGCATAAGCCTAACACAAAAATATTGGGTCAACATACTAAAGTCTAAGCCATAAAAACCATATCTTAAATATTATGATACCGTATCTCTGGATACGTGAATCCAAGGTGAACATCAATATATATATATCAAACAATTAATTATTAATAATATAGAGTCACAATTACAATATTAAATAGGTACTGTGGTTTTGAACCAACTTGGTATCTCAACAATAATTTACAAACTTGATACCTAAATCCAATATCTTGGTATCCCCAATTACCTTGGTCTCCTCAAGGTAATACCCAATACCTTGTTATGTTAACTACCCGTATATATATATAATACATATACTAAATATTATACATATACTATAATAAGCATTTAAGAATACATTTACATCTATATTAAACACCAAAGTATATATATATATATATAAGTATCTAAGTGTATATATATATATATATATATATAATATGCCAACTTTCACTAAAAACAGTACTGAAAACCAGATATTCTGATACGCTGCACCTTTGGTGACGGTTCTGACCGTCGTCAATCTGTTGTCGCTGCTACTGCAGACTGTTCCCACTGCTGCTGCTGCTTTGGTGACAGTTTGCAGCCATCGCCGATCTGATGTTGCCGTTGCTGCTAGTGTTTCCCGCTGCTGCTACTGCTTTGGTGACAGCGGCTGCTGTCACCAATGGCTGTTGTGCTGCTACAGCAGCTGGTGCTGTTGCTTTGGTGACGGCGGCTGTCACAAATAGCTGTTGTCGCCAATATACATATATAATCTAATATATATATAATACATATATATATATATATAGTCCACATAATATATATATATATCTATATACATAATTATCAATAAAAACTATGCATACACCCACCCTATTATTATGTACATAACTATGATATAGTAACATACACACACATACATATTAATAAATATAGACAACTATACATATACATATATGTATATTTATATATAATCATATAACACCCTTATATAAATATAAATACCCATTTAAAATATACATATATATATATATACTACAATATATATACTCTAGCACAATAATACAAAGTTACAATATAGTATCACATAGTTACAAATATATAGAATATATATACTAACACATGTAATAATAACATACATATATGTAGTAAAACACATATACATATAGTACATACATAATACATAGATCTAAGACACAAGAAGCATAATTATATATACCATAATATATATATATATATAAATATCTATACTTATATGTATATACAAATACATTCTCCATGATTTAAGAATACAAGAATTAGATCTACATATAATTTGCACAAACATATGGAGAGTATCACACCGTATCCACTAGATCTAGGATACGCATATGACACGAGTCCACCACACATCCAAACATACCCCGAAGGACACAAACAAGTCATATATATTATTTATGAACAATATGGAGAGTTAAATATAAATCTACGTGTCCGTGTCAAAAGGTGACATGTACAAAGTCCCGTGTCGGAGGGAAAACCCCCAAATTAATACGTATCACCAAATTATTGGGATACGATCTATACGTACCCAATTATGGATATGACACTAGCCCCAAACACACAAGCATATGCCAAATTGATCTATAGGACCAATTGACACACAAAAAGTACCATAACTTTCTCAATAGGCCTCCTATGAACACAAAACCAAATCTTATGCGTAGCCTATGCATATGGGTTGATTTTCCATGGTTAAATCTAGATTTAGAATCTAAATTAAGGAGAAAAACTGAATTGTACCTAATGGGAGATGGATTCCCAATGCAACCTCCAAATGAGATAAAATTGGCTCCAACTTGTAGATCCTTGTTCCTCTTTGTAGATCCTTACTTTCTCCTTCTAGATCCTTGCTTCTCTAGCCTCCAATGGTGATTTGGGAAGGAATTAGAATAAAATTTGGTAGAAAAATAAATTAGAAATGATAAAATTTGGTTGAAGGAAATTCTAGATCTAGTTTTGAAATGAAAAGAGGAGAGAGAATTTTTTCCCCCCTCTATATTACATGCCGGCCCCTTTCCCCTCCCTCAAGTTATTAGGCAATGTCAATTATACCCCTTGGGGCCTCTCATGAAGAAATAATTAAGGAAGGAAGCTTCTAGTCGAATAGTTTAACTAATTTAATCCATCTCCATAACAATGGGCTTTCTAAATGGGCTAAATTCTATCAATTAATTCATGTTGGTCCATGGGTCTAAACTAACTAGTTAGGTCCACTAACACAAGTCCAAAATAAGTAATTAACATCTAACAGTAATTAAATAATACAATAAATAATTATTTATCATGCACAATATTTTATTAAATATGAAATTACTAAAATACCCTTTCATAGAAAATGTGGTAGTGACACGGGATACGATATTGTACTCGGAATGAACTGGTTGAGTAGGCACCATGCTACTATAGATTATCGTGGAGGCAGAATGATATTTTGACCGCCAAGAGAGCCGGAGTTTGAGGTCGCCAGAGGATCAGCGGAGTAGAGTAGGGGCACTTTTTGCAGAGCCAGGATGGAAAAAGAGGAGTTGCCACATCCTCTGATAGCAGAGTTCCTGGATGTCTTTCTAGAGGAGTTGCTAGGTTTGTCGCCAGACAGACATGTTGAGTTCTCTATAGATTTGGTACCAAGAGCGGAGCCCATTTCATAATACGTCTATTGAGTCAACAACAGCAAGCTGGCAGAACTAAAGAAGCAAGTTGAGGAGTTGCAGGACAAAGGCTTCTTCAAATCCAGTTAATCACCATAGGGTGCACCGATATTCTTTGTACAGAAGAAGGATGGTACGGTACGTATGTGTATTGATTAAAGAGGTCTGAACAACCTCAATATCAAGAAAAAATATCAGCTACCGAGGATAGATGATCTCTTCGATCAGTTAAGCAGAGCGAAGGTATTTTCAAAGATAGACTTGAGGTAAGGCTACCACCAGGTAAAGGTGAAGAGAGAAGATATTCCGAAGATAGCTTTTCGGACCAGATATGGCTAATTTGAGTTCATGGTAATGTCGTTTGGTTTAACCAATGTACCGACAATATTCATGAACTTGATGAATAAGGTATTCTATCAGTACCTTGACAAGTTCATAGTGGTGTTCATCGATAATATTCTTGTGTATTCGAAGACCCCAGAGGAGCACGAAGAGCACTAAGGATGATCTTGGAGACTCTCAGGAAGGAGGAGCTCTAGGAAAGCTTTCAAAGTGCGAGTTCTTTCTTGACAAGGTTGAATTCTTTAGGCTTGTAGTGACGGGTGACGGGTGACGGGTGAGAGAATCTTAGTTAACCCAAAGAATATCGAGGCAGTAGAGTTGTGGGATACTCCCAGTTTAGTAGCCGAGATCAGAAGTTTTTTCGGGCTAGCAGGTTACTACATTAGGTTTATACAAGACTTCTCCAGAATTACAGAACCAACGACTAGGCTGACAAGAAAAGATGTAGATTTTGTCTGGACGGAGGACTGTCAGGCCGCATTTGATAAGCTGAAGAAGAGATTGACGACAGCTCCAATATTGACGTTGCTATTGGGGACAGGTGGATTCACTATCTACAGTGATGCTTCATGGAAAGGTTTGGGTTGCGTTCTGCAGCAGCACGGGAAGGTGATTGCCTATGCTTCCAGGCAATTATGCCGTCATGAAAAGAACTACCCCACCCACGATTTGGAGTTGACAGCGGTTATCTTCGCTCTAAAGCTGTGGAAATACTATATGTACGGAGAGTGTGTGGAGATCTTCACAGACCAAAAGAACTTGAAGTACATGTTTACACAAAAGGAGCTGAACATGAGGCTGAGGAGGTGGTTGGATTGGATGAAAGACTTCGACATCTCATTGCATACCACCCAGGAAAGGCCAATGTAGTCGTCGATGACTTGAGCAGGTATCCCACGGATATGTACTTGACGACAGATCGATATTTGTTAGCTGATCATGAGAGCTTGGGAATTGAGGTGCTAGTTCCAGGTGTTGAGATTCAGATGTGGAGATTGCAAATACAGTCTGAGTTAATGGACAAAATCAGAGCTGCGCAGTATGATGATGAGGCTCTGAGGAGTATCAGGGCAGAGGTTCGGACAGGATTATCAGAAGACTTCTCTATTGCTGATGATGGGTCTTTACGGCATGGCACGAGGGTATGTGTGCCGAGCGGGGAGCTGCGCGAGGAGGTTTTAAAGGAGCTACATCACTCTCAGTCTTTGATGCATCTAGGTGCCAACAAGATATATCGAGATCTGAGGGAGCATGTATGGTGGTATAGTATAAAGCGCGAGGTAGCATGCTTTGTATCCCGGTATTTAGTGTGCCAGCAGGTAAACGCAGATCGATAGAGGCCTGGTGGATTTCTTCAACCTTTACCTATCTTTGAGTGGAATTGGGAGCACATGACTATAGATTTCATTTTAGGGCTTCAGCATTCTCCAGAAGGAAAGAACGCGATTTGGGTCATCGTGGATAGGTAGACCAAATCAGCCCACTTCTTACCATTCAAAGTGGGTATATCGACGAAGAGGCTAAGAAAGATGTACATGCGACAGATTATCAGATTATATGGGGTTACTGTAAGCATTATCTCAGATCGGGATAGTCATTTCACTTTTCACTTCTGGAGAAGTTTGCAGGCTTGCTTGGGCACTCAGCTCAAATTCAGTACCGCATATCACCCACCGACAGATGGACAGTCTAAAAGGACCATTCAGACTCTAGAGGATATGCTATGCACCTGTGTTCTAGATTTTGGAGATTCTTGGAAGGATCATCTACCCCTGGCTGAGTTTGCTTACAACAACAACTACTAGGCCAGTATTGAGATATAACCATTCGAAGCTCTATGTAGACGGAGGTGTCGTACACATTATCTTGGGATAATGTCAGAAAGAGAGAGACTTGTTAAGACCAGTAATGGTCGTGAATGCAGCAGAAAAGGTGAAACTCATCATAGACAGACTTCGAGTGGCACAGGACAGACAGCGGCATTGGGCCGACAGCCACCGTAGACCCTTGGAGATTGAAGTATTAGTTTTATTATTATTGGCTTACGATTATTTTATTTTAGTTTGCGTGTTAAGACTGTTTTATTCTAGGTTGGCGGTCTAGTGTTCCTATGGATTTCTTTGATACGGGGAACGATTAATTTTGGTGGAGGCGGAAAGCTTAGTCCATGTTACATCGGACCTTTCGGTATTCTTACGAAGGTCAGTATAGTGGCCTATAGATTAAACTTGCCACCTGCAGTAGAGGGAGTACATGACGTATTCTATATGTCGCAGCTGAGACGGTACGTGGCAGACCCTAGTCACGTACTAGATCACTCGGAGATCGAGGTTGGTCCAACTGTTATCTATCCTGAGCAGCCCGTAAAGATCTTGGACAGTAGAGAGAAGGTATTGCGGAACCAGACTATTCTTTTGGTTCATGTTGCATGAAGACATCACTCTCCCGGTGAGTCAACCTGGGAGAGAGAGGATGAAATGCGTGAGAAGTAACCGTATCTCTTCAAGACTTGAGGTATAATTCTTTGTCTGATTATATTCTTATGCTAGTTTAATTCAATTTCAAGAACGAATTTTTTTTAGGAGGATAGACTTGTCAATACCATATTTCTAGAATATGGGCTTTATTGTCATTACCATATTTAATTATTATGTTGATAATTGCATGATATGTAATATATATTATATATTATTATGTTTATTGATAACATGAGTAAGTGGACTAGACCTGAAAACCCACTAGACAAATCCCTATCCTATTTAATTAGCACATAGTTTAATCCTTCACATGAATTACTAAACCCCTCATTAAATAGTTCTTCATGAGAAGCCATGAAGGGAAAAATAGATTTCATGCATTAGAAACCCTAACCCTAGCCATATAAAGCAAGAGGGAGCCTCCCTCAAGCCACTCATCATTCATGAAAAAAACCCTAGAAATAGCCTCCAAGTAGAAACCCTCCTTTCCTTCCACAAATTTTAGATTTCTAGCATCAAATCTCTCATTCTTACCTCATTCATGGAGACCTAGAAAGTTAGGCACAAGGAGACTTGGAGAATAGGAAGCTACATTGGGAATCCATCTTCCAATAGGTAAAAATCTAAAAAATCCTCATTTAATTCTGTTTTAATTAATTATTTGGCCATTAGGAGCCAACCCATTGATCTAGGAATGACTATTAAGGGAGAGAATGAGTGTCTATTAGTTTCTTGGTGATTTTCTATTGTGTCATAGGTGTATTTGGGGGTTTTGTGATCCAATGATGCATTTTCCTATAATTTTAGTAACCCTAATTATTATTTATATATATATATATATATATATATATATATATATATATATATATATATATATATTATACATGTATATTTATGGAGTATATGTATATGGTTTATTGCATGAGGATTTATAATGTATCATTAGTATACTAGTTTTCTGCACACAAGGTGTTTGTTGTAATGTTTAATAGGAAGAAATACCTATTTAAATGATCTAAATCTTATGCATTGATATGTATACTTGTAAATATGAATGTATATATATATATATATATATATATATATATATATATATATACGTATACGTATTATTGTATATATGTATATCTATGGGTTGTTGCACAGTCGGGTTCTTCATTGAGGGCACAATCGGGTTCCTGAGGCACTGTTCTGTGCACTATACAGTCAGGTTCATCAGTGCATTATGCATATTGTGTCAGTGTGTGATGGGGGTTTGGTTTGTGCACAGTCGAGCAAGGTGTGGTAAGTGTTATATGCTATATGCATAGTGAGTTAGTGTGTGTCAGTAAAGGCTCGGGCCAGTAGACACTGCACAACAGTATTCCTCACCCGGGAACTGCTAGCAGAACATATGTGCACTGATACTGAATTTAGGGTAATGAAGGTAGGGATATGCTAGAGCTAGGATATCAGTAAGGTCTTGGGTAGAGTAAGTGTGAGTATCAGTAGCATAGTAGTGACAGCATTGAGAAGTCAGATTCCCACTGAACCATGTATCAGTGAGTGTGTGTGTCAGTCGAAAGAGTATATGTGAGCTTGTTGTGTGCATGTGAGAATTGAGTAAGATATCAGTTTCCAGTGAGTGAGCAGTTGGTTTATTAGTGTATCAGTGTACATTAGAATATCTTGTGTTGTTTATAGATGAGTATCAGAGTTGTGCACTGGTAATGCACTAATACTATATGTATCAGTGTTGTAGTTATGGGAGGGAGTTAGGGAGTTTGGTTCCCTATATGTATCAGTGAGCTCTAGATACTGTGGATGAGTGAACTGTATGAAACATGTGAAGTGCTGAGATCTGCACACATGTGTGTGTGGTATTGAGACATACATTGGTATCAAATGAAGGGGGAGCACTGACAGCAATATGGAAGAAATTAAGCCTATTTCAGATTGGAGACTGGGAGGTATCAGTATAGAGAGGAAGGGGTTTCAGTTCATCTTTGTGGGTGCATGATATGGTGAGATGTGGTACGATGTGCATGTATGTGTGAGCTTTATATTGAAGGGGGTACTCAGGTTCCAGGTTGCATTGGTACAGTGGGTGAAAGCAGTACCGATGTGGCATCAGTTTGGATATTACTACCATGATAAGGAGACTGAATCTGTGTGCATCAAAATGTACCGGGTAGGTCTTAGAGCAGTCAAGCCTTGGGCGAGATTAGTATCAGTAACAAGTAGGATGCATCCATTATGTATCAGCTCAAGTGTTGAGGTAGCTGAGCTACCTAGATGTGAGGTGATACCTAGCAGTATCAGGTTGAGTGTTATCTAACTGTGACAGCAAGGTAGAGTAGGAGTACCAGGTTGCACTACTCCAACCATTAAAAGCAGTATAGGATATTGACATGTGTATTAGTCATTGATCGAGAAAATGCCAGTATGTATGTGTTTAGGTTGGAATCATTAGTTAAGGGTTGCAAGTACTTAACAATGAGAGACAAGTACTAGTCATTTGCAGGAGAGGTTAGTGTGAGTGCTATATATTTTCGAGTCGGTAAGGATTAGTGTATTTAATGCATTAGAGTATCAGTAGAATATAATGGGAGTTCTTGAATACCAGCGGGTACCTTGCATAGCATTCTAGTAGTAGTCTAGTGTCACGCCCCAGTCCCAAAATATACGGGACCAGCCATGTGGTAATACCCAGCTAATACGACTCCGTGGGATTACCCAATTTAATAGACCCGACGAACACGTACTACATTGTCCTAAAACTAACAAGTCTAATACTATCATACATCAGGTAGTGTCTAATCTCATCCAAAATATAAACAAGAAGTACTGAAATAAATACTGGAAAATAAACCCCAGTCTAAAATATTATAGCACCATCTAAAATATGTCTGGTGGGAATAAACCCATTACAAAGGCGAAATAAAGAGTACTGAAAGACAGATAAAAGAGTAATAACTAGAGCAGCGACTAACTAGATAAAAAATGCTCCAGTCCTAGGTGGAAGGCTTACCAATGATCAAGGGAACTCTAATGGAAGCACCTCTAGCTCCTCCTCGGATGCGTACCTCATCTCCTGCCCGGGTCCGTACACTGCAGAATAATATGCTTCGTCCAAATATGGAAGGGAAACAGGTTCTCGGAGGGACATAACAAGATACAAAAATACATACCATATATAAATACTGAATAAAATAAAGAGATGTACTAACCATCTATGTGAATGCAATATGAGGACAACCTTGGTACGTATGGGTAGATGTAGGCATAACGTCCAACACTCCGAAGAGCATAGTATATATACATGTAACGTCTATCATTCTGAAAAATAAGGTATCTGCAAATATATACGTCTATATTGCTGCGAAGAACACGATATCTGTATAAAGGAAGTCATTAGATCCGTGGCTCCTTCGGATACTACGGATTCCAATGTGAGTATCCCATATGCCTACTAGTTGTCCTCCCCGCCCAATGCAGATATACAAGTCGACTATACGACGTGTATACCACGTAACAACATGTCGAGTCTCAACTAATAAGATAACCTTGATTACGTACTAAACCGTGATGCATGTCACACGTACCGATAGCGAGTCGGGTACGCGAACCCACATCCCAACATGAGTTTGTTACTGTGATGCGAGTATAAGTGTCAGGGTCTAGGAAGATATCAGAATATCCTCACAATGGTGGGTGAGTCTGCTAGTGACTTTGTTAATTACACTACACATCGACGTACTTGTCGACTGCACCCTAGTCAATCTCGGACGCACACAATTATATAAAATAATGCAACAAGATATCATTCAACATTTTATAATTTAAATTAAACAGTAAATATGGAAAGGTATATTGTCTGGGTCCTCAAACTGTGAGTACCAATAACCTGCTCCTGAAGTCTCTCATGAATGGTCCTGCGACCCTAAACATATAATATAATATAGCAATACAATCATCAGTCACTAAAGTAATACGCATAGAAACACTATGTTGCTCTTAGCCGCTGACGCAAGGTGTCACAACTGGTCAACTAAAAGGGTCGCGTGTGCACACAGCTCCTGTCCTCAGTTACCGTGTACCTCAAGCAACGAATTACTAAAGTTATGATACGAAACTATTTACATTTTGTACAAAAATACTTGTCCTGACTATCATGTTAGGGTGTACTAGGTCAATGTCTAGATTTTTAGGTCAACACAGTATTTATATTAACAAGTCATTTATTGGAGTAATTACTTAACATAAATTTCTAATTTAACATAACCACACACACACACATTGTGCTTGGGAATTTTTGTTACTCATGTCCGTTCTACGATACATCGACACCTCGACTTACGAAGGAGAAGGATGCAATACACATGTACCTAGTTGTGGCTGAGCGGGGGGTCTGTTCTCGTTGACGTCCTGTTCTCCGATGAGGGGCAGAGATCCGACGTGGCATGGGGGAACAACAGCAGCAGCAACAATGGCAGCCTCGGCAACAGTTGCAGCAGCGGCAGTCTCGGCAACAGTTGCAGTAACGACGGTTGGCGGGTGCTGGCGGTGGTGCTGGTCGTGGGGGACGCGGCGGTCAGGGTGACGGTGGTCGGCTATGGAGGGGTGATGAGGAGGGTGGCGGTGGAGTTGGGTGCTGATGGTATCGGGTTGGGGACGGTTGATGGTGTTGATGACGACGAAGATGGAGGATGAGGGGGGCTGACGGTCGAGGGTTCAGGCGGTGGAGGAAGGTCGAGGATGGTGGCTGAGTGATCGGGGATGGAGGAAGGCTATCAGGTTGAAGGGGGAGTTGAGTTTTGCTAGGTTTGGCTATTGTAGGTTTTAGGGTTTGGAGAGAGAGTGAGTTATATTTATGTAGGAGAGAGAGAAAGGGGGTCCTCCTAGGGAATTGAGCGGGCTAGGGCTCCTTAGGATGGGGGACATGTTGACATAAAAAAATGTAGGGTATAGATGGGCTAGGTTGGTTCTAGTTTTGGGTGAGGTTCGGTCCTTACACTTATTTTATCAAAATTAGTGTAAGTGATGCTCTTTAATTAATTGAAAATACGTAGGGGTAATATATGGTGGGACACAAGTGTCATGGACGTAGCAGACTCAGAATAAAATAATGTCAATATTTTGGTTGAATAAAATGGGTCGAGGTTGGGTCTTCAAATTTGATTGAAACTGACAACTACGCAAGGTTAGATTTATTAGAATTTAAAACTGGGCGATTGTAACAATTATTGCGTGACTAAAATGAAGCACAATATAGAGTATTTAAGGGTTACACAAATGTTATAATGGAAGGCTGGCTTGTCTAGAAAAAGTGTATAAAATTTGTTTACAGATATTAGCTAGTGTAGTGCTCTAAATATCGTAGCAACGGTAAGGTGCACTAAGTGATAAATATTGCATAATAATATAAAACACTGTAATCAAATTCTAATTGGCTCAAAATTAACCCTAATCTCTCTATCTAAGCTAAGTAGACCAAACTTTGGTCGAGGGGGTTTATATTCTACCCTCCTTAGAGCATTTTATCCTCGAAATTAAAATAGACATATGGTAAGAACTACTGACTGGAATTAAATACAACTACAAACTTAGGCCTTCGAAGAGATGGGGGTAACACTGTCGAACCTCGTCCTCTCGTTCCTAGGTCAATTCGCTTGGTGCATGATGCCTCCATACGACATGAACTAGAGGGATAGTCTGACCTCACAATACCTTCTCGCTTCTGTCCAGAATTACTACAGGCTCCTCTTGATATGATAAACTCAGCCAGACTGTGATCTCTGAATGGTTAAGCACATGACTCAGATCTGGCGTATACCTCCTTAGATGTGATACATGGAAGACGTCATGAACTCCTTCTAATGTCTATAGTAAGGGTAATCTGTAAGCAACCTCTCCAATGCATTCTAACACATCGAATGGTCCGATGTACCTCAGACTCAGCTTCCCTCTGCCTCCAAACCTGATGGTTCCTTGGGTAGGTGAGATCTTTAGAAATACATGATCTCCAACCTGAAACTCTAGGGGTCGTCGATGCACGTTTGCCCAATGCTTCTGTCTGTCCTATGTTGCTCTTTGGTGCCCTTGGATCTTCTTTACCTTCTCCAATGTATGAACAACTAACTCTGGCCCAAGAATCTGCCTCTTGCCCATATCGCTCCAACATACTGGGGAACGACACTTCCTGCCATACAACGCTTCATAAGGGGCCATCTTAATGCTTTCTTGATAGCTATTGTTGTAGGTAAATTCGACCAAATATAAATGGTCCTTCCATGATCCACTGAAATCAAGCATGCACGCCCTTAACATGTGTTTCCAACATCTGAATGGTGCACTCGAACTGGGCATCTGTCTGTGGGTGATACGATGTATTGAACTTCAGGAGGGTACCGAGCCTCTCTTGCATACTCCGCTCAAAGTAAGATGTGAACCTCGTATCCCTGTCCGATACTATACTGACTGGCACTCCATGCAGTCACACGATCTCCCATATATACATATCTACGAAGACCTTCATAGACTGCCCAACTCTGAAAGGTAAAAAGTGAGCAGACTTGGTGAGTCTATCCACGATTACCCATACTGCATTGCGACCACTAGGACACCCTAGAAAGCCTGTAACGAAGTCCATAGTGATATGCTCCCATTTCCACTCAGGTATTGGGAGCGGATGAAGTAAACCTGCTGACCTCTGATGCTCAGCCTTGACCTGCTGACACACCAGGCACTTGGCCACAAAGCGGGCTATCTCTCTCTTTATTCCATGCCACCAATAGTACTGCCGAAAGTCTTTGTACATCTTGGTGCCTCCTGGATGAATAGAGTAAGTTGAACTATGCGCCTCTGACATCATCTCCTGACGAAGTTCTCCATTAAGAATATAGAGACGATCTCCACATCTCATAGTCCCATCCTCGTGTATGCACAATCCTGTCTGTATTTTGGCCTCTGTGCTCTGTCGAAGCCTCTAGAATCTGGCATTTGTTGGCAAGGCAGCCTTGATTCTATCAACCAATATTGATTGCAAATGGAAACTCGACAACTGACCGTCTGTTCCGGACATAATGACCTCTATACCCATATACTCTAGGTCTCTCAACAGATGTTGCTAGGTAGTCAAAAAGAATGTCATGGGTCTTCTACTCAATGCGTCAGCTACTATGTTGGCCTTTTCAGGATGGTACTGTAGCTCAATCTTAAAGTTTGTCTTCACCTCGAGCCAACGTCTTTGTCTCTGGTTCAGGTCCTTCTGAGTATAGACGTACTTTAGGCTTTTGTGATATGTGAATATCTCCACTCGTTCTCCATATAGGTAGTGCCTCCAAAGCTTCAAGGCAAAGATCACTACGGCAAGCTCCAAGTCGTGAGTGGGATAGTTCTTCTCATGTATCCTCAGCTGCCTAGAGGCATAGGTCACAACCTTTCCATGCTGCATCAACACGCATCCTAATCCTTTCCTGGACGCATCACTGTAGATCACGAATCGTCCGGGTCCAGAAGTTATAGTCAAGATAGGTGCCGTAGTCAGACGCTTCTTCAGTTCACGAATGCCGTCTTACACTCCTCTGTCCAGGTGAACTCCTGCTCCTTGCGGGTCAAGTGGGGCATCGGCTCTGCAATCCTTACGAAGTTCTATATGAACCTCCGGTAATATTTGGCAAGTCCTAGAAAACTCCTCACCTCCGAGACGTTGGTAGGGGTTGGCCACGTCTCTACTGACAAAATCTTCACTAAATCTACCGAAATACCATTACCTGATATAACGTATCCGAGAAAACAAACACAATCTAGGAGGAACTCACACTTGCTCAGCTTTGCATAAAGCCTCTCTCGCCTCAGCGTCTCTAATACTAGCCTCAAGTATTCTTCGTGCTCCTCGTGGCTCTTTGAATACACCAAGATGTCATCGATGAAGACTACCATGAACTGGTCCAGATATTGGTGGAAGACTCTGTTCATCAGGTTCATAAATACGACAGGCACATTCGTCAGTCCAAAAGGCATCACCATAAACTCGTAGTGGCCATAACGAGTCCTGAATGCTGTCTTTGGAATGTCTTCTTTTTGTACGTTTACCTGATGATAACCCGATCTCAAGTCGAACTTCGTGAACACCACTGCTCTTGTCAGCTAGTCAAACAAATTATTATTCCGTAGCGGTGGTACTTGTTCTTGATAGTCAACGCATTAAGGGCTCTGTAATTAATGCACATACAGACTGTCCCATCCTTCTTTGGTACAAACAACACTGGTGCTAGCCAGGGTGATGCACTAGGAGGGATAAATCCCTTGATCTGCAACTCTTCTAACTGTAGCTTCAGCTCATCTAGTTCCTTCTTTGCCAATCGGTACAATTTTGAAGATACCGGTGCTGCTCCTGGTACTAACTCAATAGTGAACTCCATGTCTCTATCTTGCGGTAAGCCTGGCAAATCCACCAGAAAAACATCCTCGAATACTATAACTATCGGTGGGGGTGCCGTCTCCATTGCCATGTAAGCTCCAGCTGTCTTACCTACTCCTCTCTCGATGGTCCCTCGCATGTACTCGAACTCTGGGTGATCTGGTGGTCTAAAAATGATGCTACCTCTCCGACAATCCAGTACGGCAATATACTGGCTCAACCAGTCCATGCCTAATACGACGTTAAAGTTTAGCACCGAGAATACCAAAAATTGTGCTCTTATCTCCCTACCACACACGACTACCGAGCATGTTCTCATAGTGCTGGTAACCGGTACGATACCTCCTCCGGTAAGAATCTTTCAACTCTTAAGCAAGGGGAAAGTAGTTACTCTATGCATAGCTACAAAACTACTAGATATGAAAGATAGTGTAGCACCAGAATCAAACAATCCAGTCGCAGGTAATAATGCAACTAAAATGGTACCTGTGATAGCTTCCCCTTCTGTTTCTTCCTTAGTCGCTGCTAGTGTAAAGGCATGTCCGTGCCTCTGCCCTCCGGCCTGTTGTCTGGCTCGATCAAATTGTGCCTCCTATGGGGCTCAGGGTGGTCCCCTCTGATATCCTCAGGGTGCTGGTGGACGGTAAATTCCTGGTGGGGGTAGTATCCTCAGGGCTGGTGCTGCTGGCCTTTGTCCTGTCTACGGTGCTGCATCTTTGTGCTGTGGGTAATCTCTGGCAAGGTACTGACTTGCTCCATATATCATGCACAATGCAAGCTTCTTTTGGCAATCTCTGACAACGTGTCCCTTCTTGCCATAATGGTGATATGTCGAAAGCTTTTTGTGCTGGTATGGCACGATCCTCTGCTGTGTCTGCACTCCCGGATGACGGATCGGTCCTCCTGCTCCGGGCTGGGCTCTGTCTGGTACAATCGTGCTGGAACGTCTTGCTCCTCTGCTAATGAATTCCTGGATCCTCCCGTCTGACAGAACCTCCTCATAAGAAATCCTCGCCTGGGTGGTGGTGTACCTCTGTAGATTGAAAGTAATGCCGTGATAGAATCTTTGGGCCTTCTCTAGATCGTTGGATATCAAGGCGGCACCAAATATGCTAAGTCGGCTAAACTCCGTATCGTATGGGTCTACGGTCATATTCCCTTGTTCTAGATGCATGAATTGGGAGTACAGGGCATTTCTGACTGTAGCCGAAAAGTACTTCGCATTGAAGTACTCTAAGAAGTGCTTTCATGTTTGTGTCTTGCCTATACTGTGCTCTATGGAATCCCACCAGTGATGGGCATTGCCTTTCAGTTGGGCCCTTACTACGGTCATCCAAAGGTCTGGATGTAGCTTAGAAGCCTCTAGTAGCATCTCTGTATTGGTAACCCAATCGGAGATCTCCTATAAAGTCTTGTTGCTTAAAAAAGTATCCCGACCTATCTGGCCGAACCCTCGTACAGTACCAACTGTCTGAACTGGTATAGGTGCTGGTATGGGTGCTGGGGCAGGTGTCCTCTCCAAAACTACCATCAAGCTCTGTCTCAACGTCTCGTTCTGATGCCACTGCGCCTGTATCATAGTCTGGAAGAACTGAAACATCTACGACTGTCCCTCCGGATGTGGCATCTGAGGTGGATACGGTGGAGGTGGTGGCAATGGGACCTTCGGCTACGCGGTAGGTGTCTTCTCAGATGTCGGCCTCTTCGGTTGCGGCATCGGTGTAGCCCCCAAAGTCTGGCCCTCAAAATGCTGGGTTGGGATTGTCTGTGAAGTCTGACCCTCATGCTGCTGCGTCGGTTGGTCAGGAAAAATCTGGAACCATGGTATCAGCGGGGCCGGTGGGATCACTGGGGGCCTGTGGGGGTGGTTGCTCTTCGGGTGGTTCCTGGGATATCTTCTCTCTCTTTGTGGTGGCGGATGGCACTATGGCACCGTATGCCCCTCATCCACTGCGCAAGTTCATCTCTCTGCAAGAGATAGAACTTCATTAAAAGGGTACGAAATCAAGCAAACAGGATGCAGATATTTAGAAATAATATGAAGGGAGTTCAAAGACGTAGTCAAAGCGGATAAGATCTAGTCATTTCTATCCTATTGCAGGCTCGCTGGGCATGTTACCATACCACAAGCAATAAACATGACCTGCATGGGCCACTACTAAAACAATGTCATGCCCAAGTCCCAAAATACACGGGACCAGGCCACGTGGCAACGGCCTGCTAAACAATAAGTACTGAAATAAATACTGAAAAATAAATGCCAGTCTGATATGTCATAGCACCATCCAAAATATGTCTTGTGGGAACAAACCCGCTACAAAGACTAAATAAAGAGTACTGAAAGACAGATAAAAGAGTAATGACTAGAGTAATGACTAACTTAATAAGGAATACTCCAGTCCTAGGCGGAAGACCTACCAATAATCAAGAGAACTCTGATGGAAGCACCTCTAGCTCCTCCTCGGATGCGCAACTCATCTCCTGTCCGGGATCGTACACTGTAGGATAATATGCCTCGTCCTAATCTGGAAGAGAACCAGGTCCTCAGAGGGACGTAACAAGATACAAAAATACATGCCATATATAAATACTGAATATGATAAAGGGGTGTACTAACCATCTTTGTGAATGTTATATGAGGATAGCCTTGGTACCTATGGGTAGGTGTAGGAATAACGTCCAATACTTTGAAGAGTGTAGTATATGTACATATAACGTCCATTATTCCGAAGAATGAGGTATCTGCAAATATATACATCTGTATCGCTCCAAAGAACGCGATATCTGTATAAAAGAAGTCATTAGATCTGTGGCTCCTCCGGATACTACGGATTCGAATGTGTGTATCCTATATGCCTACTAGTTGTCCTCTCTGCCCAATACAGATATACAAGTCGACTATACGACATGCATACCACGTAACTACATGCCAAACCTCAACAAATAAGATAACCTTGATTACGTACTAAACCGTGATGCATGTCATATGTACAGATAGCTAGTCGGGTACGCGAACCTGCATCCCAACATGAGTTTGTCACCGTGATACGTGTATAAGTGTCAGGGTCTAAAAAGATATCAGAATATCCTCACAATGGTGGGTGAGTCTGCTAGTGACTATGTCAATTACATTACACATCGACGTACTCGTCGACTGCACCCGAGTCAATCTCGGATGCGCACAATTATATAAAATAATGCAATAAGATATCATACAACATTTTTAATTTAAATTAAAAAGTAAATATGTCAAGGTATCTTGCCTGGGTCCTCAAACTACGAGTGCCAATAACCTGCTCCTGAAGTCTCTCATGAATGGTCCAGCGACCCTATACATATATTATAATATAGCAATACAATCTTCAGTCACTAAAGTAATACGCATAGAAATACGTTGCTCTTAGCCACTGACGCAAGGGGTCACAAGTGGTCAACTAAAATGGTCGCGTGTGCATGCAGCTAAGATGTACACGTGTCTTGTCCTCAGTTACTGTGTACCTCAAGGCAACGAATTACCAAAGTTATGATACAAAACTATTTACGTTTTATACAAAAATACTTGTCCTAACTATCATGTTAGGGTGTACTAGGTTAATGTCTAGATTTTTAGGTCAACACAGTATTTATATTAACAAGTCATTTATTGGAGTGCACTAAGTGATAAATATCAAAGCAACGGTAAGGTGCACTAAGTGATAAATATTGCATAATAATATAAAATACTATAATCAAATTCTAATTGGCTCTAAATTAACCCTAGTCTCTCTATCTAAGCTAAGTAGACCTAACTTTGGTCGAGGGGATTTACATCTAGTATAAGGATAGATGTATTAATTATGAACTAGTAATATTTAGTGTAAACTAAGCATTGTGATATTAGCTAGTACATATGAACACTAAGGTAAGGCTATAGCAGTAAGGTTAAGTTAAGCTATTAACCAATATTGTTAGATATTAACTAATAGGGCTAGTAGACCTTATTACTAACTAGTATAAGATTAATTTGACTAGTATACCCTAGTGTGGACCTAGAAGTGGCCGAAAAACTTCATCCTTAGTTAGTTACACATGTTATATTCTGATATCACTCATTAATACTATTATTCTATATTTAGGTCTTTGTAACTCTATTTCAAAAATTGATCCTCACACTTTGCTCAGGACCACATTCGAGTACATTCTCTGGCAGTTTTTATTATGTTGATTATTTCTATGATTCTAGTTGTAGAGTATACTTGATTATGACACTGTGGATACACGGTTTAGCATCATAGATACCTGTAATGAGGAGTCGTGATTGGAATCCATTGTGCTAGCTGGGGGCAGAAAAATATTAGCAGATTATGTGATCATACCCTGTCATGACCCACACCAGGTGTAAGGGTACAAGTCGGGAACAACGCCCCGCCTACGCTGCAGAATCGGCGGTAGAACATTATCGGGGTAATCTATCTAGAAATATAATAAACCACCAACAATAATAATATACTCAATTACAGATCTAAGATGGAACGAGCACGAAAATGATAAAGAATAGAATAGTCGCATATAACTCATGAGTAAAAAATAATACAACAATGAGTTTGAAAGAATACTAAAAAATAAGTTGGAGACAATTCCATTACAAGAATTCTAAGAAGCTACTAAATCCGGGTCATCTGTCTCAGTCAGGATAAGTCCCTCTTGAGTCAAGGTCTCTGACTCTAAACCTACAACATCCTAGGGTCTATAATGTGTAGGGTACCAGTCCTCAGTGTCATCTGGGAAAAATACATCCAGTCAGGAAAGGAGCATAGTATATCTCTAACAGCAGTTCTAATCAATAAAAAAATATATAACAATAAATATATTTGAATATACAAGATGCACAATAGATACAACAGATTCACAATAAGGAAATATTGGAATAAATACAATAATGAACAATATTTCAATGAACAAGAATACTAATGTCTAAGTATGTGAGTACTAGCTTTAACATGTGATCGGCTTAGGAACTTGTACAAGAGTATAATGGCCTGGCTGATAATATGTGCGGTGTATGATCAACAATCACAAGGAATAAGACATGCACAAGGAGGGTATGATCACATATCTACACTAAAATACTCCCCACCCCCGACTGGTATAATAGATCCAACCATGGTATGCTATGGCATTGGTTTCTCTAGGAAGGTAGCAAATCTCCCCGAGAATCAGTGTCTGTACATGCATAAGATAATCAATTATTACGACCCACACCTGGTATAGGGGCACGAGGGCGTGGGTACGTCCAGCCTACACCACAGCATCGACGGTAGAATGATGTCTAGGTCATGATACTATCTAATCAAGCTCACATGGATATCCAACTCCATACGGAGACACGGATAATCATAATATAATTTGTACCACATACTCAATCACATAACTACAGCATGATAAGATCTCGAAGAAATAAGATAAAATGCAACACAAGTAAAAAATAAAAGTAGTCTTAACTCAACAATAAATCCAAGTCTGAACAAAAATGCCGGAGACAAATCCGGTACCAAAAATAATCTGCTCAAAGAACTAGCTGGATATCTAGTGATTTTGGCTAAACCTTCCGGAATCACAACTGAACTACCAAGTCCAAGTCTCAGCTACTCACCATGTGGTCCATAAATGTCGGACACTAGTCCTCTAGGCATAGTCTGGAAAATATTTTCCAGTCAGGAAGAAGAAAAGTACATCTCAAATAACATTTCTATTTAATTGATAAGGGCTATAAAACAATAACAGATAATGATATATACTGAGAGAAGACAGTGAATAAATGCAATAGCAAAATAAAGAGACAGGCAATGTAAAGAGATACGCAATATAGACAATATGAAATAGTCAATGCATATATGAAACGAAGAGAATGAGGTACAATATCATATACGGGTGATGTAGTATATGATCTAAAATAGAGAACTGTAACTATTCTAAGTGTTTGAAATATCAGTCTACCATGTGATCGGCTTGGGACAAGATCAGGCTGGTTACATATGATTATCTACGATTCATGTTTGGTCAGGCTAACCATTTGGTTAGCCATGATGCTAGTAGTGGTTAGGCTAATCATATATAACAGCTATGAGACATGTAATGGTCAAGCCGCACCCGACGTGAGATATGGGGTGAGCTATGATGCATGTAGAGTTGGGTATGATCACATAATCTACTAATATTTTCTCCGCCCCCAACTAGTATAGTGGATCCAATCACGACACGTCATGATATACGAGCAATATCCAATATATCATATACAGGGTCTAAATATCAATGTCGTGTATAATGTCAATAAGATAATCAATGTAACATCTCATGATTGCAGATCCAGTCTATATACTAGTCCGTGTAGCACAGTGTCAAGAATCAGATATAATATTTCTAGATATTGGAATTATAGATATTATAAAATAATTGGAAAAATTATCAGAGAATGTACTCGTCTTGGGTCCTTAGCTAATAACACCAATGTCCTATTCCAAAATATCGTCTGGATGATCCAATAGTCCTATAGACATATCATAAATATAATATTTGCATCAGATGCTACACTATCTCACAATAAAAAAAAATCGAACTCAGGGGCTATGCCAGGTATGACACTAGTCAACTAGGGTCAAGTGCGTCAAGTTGCACGGGCGTCGCGTCTGTGATTGCCGTACAATCCGACAGTCGGTGATACTTGTCTTGTTAGTACGTTGATGTACATATGGCAGCCTACTAACAGTTCATAGGGTCACAAGGTCATGTGTTGTTACGGGTATCCGTATTTACACTCGGGTTACCTAGTAGAGATACATATATAAATATACATATTATACTCATAATATATTACCAATTAATTGCATACAATATATATATATACACATGATGAATTATATATTATTATAGATATGTACACATATACATATTTAATCAAATTATACTATGTATATATATACATATATTAAAAAGGGTACTAGGGATGCACGTACAATACGTACACATATGTATATATATCAGTTCAAGAAATACATATATATATATATATATATATATATATATATATATATATATATATATATATATATATATATATATATATATATATATATAGATATACCAATAAAAATTACATATACTATATACTTGTATACAAGTACATATATATTTTCCAATACAAATATATATATTATACATACCAAAGTACATACTAACATATAGTATGAATACATATATACTAATATATATATATGTTGAATACATATATACTAATAGGAAATACACTATATATTAATGCAAACATATATATATGAATACATAAATACTAATACATTAATTTAATTTATACTAGTATACATTTTATTAAATACATATTATAGGAAAATAAACCAATATACATACATATACATATATATATGAATACATATATAATATTACGTATGAATACATATATACATTACATAGAATTAACTTCAACCAATGAAGTAGGGAAAGAGGGAGGCTCACCGGGGTCATGACCGGAGTTGATGATAGGTCGTGGTGAAGCTGCTGGGTTGCACGGATGGTGGTGATGATGGCCGTCGACGAAGCTTCAGGTGGCGGAAGGAGATGGTCGGACTGGGGCTGATGAAGGTCGGGGAGGAGTTGCAGCGGCTCGTGTGTGGAGGAGATGGTCGGAGTGCAGCTCGCCGAAGTCGTCGTGGGCTTGTAGCAGCGCCAGTTGTGGGAAGTCGAGTGTAGGTACTGGTGCTGGTGTAGCAGGCCGGACTGAAGAGCTAGGAGGAGGAGCAGCGGGATGGGTTGGCTCCGGTGTGGAGGGGGCTGGTTCTCGTGGTCGGTGGAACGCAGTGGTGGTGGTGATGGTTCGTGTGCAGCCGAAGTTGGAAGTTGGCTGGGAGCGGGGTCAGCTCGAGTGCAGTCGGATGGGTGGTCGGGTCAGAGTCGAAGGTGGAGCTGCTGGTGGCTCCGGAGTATCGAGGCAGTGGGTGGAGGAAGAGCTTGGCGTGGATTCGAGGGAAGGGGAGTGGCGGAGCCGTGCCGGAGAGGAGAGGCCGGCTCGTTGGAGTAGTGGCTGGGGTACAGGCCGGGGTACAGGCTGTAGTACAGGCCGGGGTACAGGCCGGAGTATAGGCCAGATGGTTCGGCGGGAGAGATGGTTCAATTCAAACCAAAAAAATTAAAATAGATGAAGAGGAAGAAGAAGGAAGAAGAAGGGAAAAATGAAAAAGAGGGGGCTACGGTTGAGGGCTTGTGAGGAGGGAGGAGAGAGATGATGGGGGCTTGTTCCCTAGGTTTAGGGATTAGGGCATGTTGGGAAGGGTGAGGTGATGTGATATTTTATAGGAAGGTGATGGGAAGTGTGTGGTGATGATGAGCCCCATTTTGAATGGGTGGCCAGGATTTGATATAGAGAAAATCAATTATACATGGAGAGGGTTGAGTTGACTAATCAAATTTTGGGCTTCTCCATTTGGTTGAATCAATGAGGTGTTGACACCTAATACAATATTTGCAAATGAGCCTCCTTAAA
This sequence comes from Iris macrosiphon, assembly GCA_036927795.1. NCBI lineage: Eukaryota > Viridiplantae > Streptophyta > Magnoliopsida > Asparagales > Iridaceae > Iris > Iris macrosiphon. Next base: position 120,314,547 of record JAYESA010000019.1, on the reverse strand, counting down.
TTTGGGTAATTGCACAAACACATGAAATAATAAAAAATTTATGGTCGATTCGACATTTGGTGTTTTGCAGGGTGAGGGGGTGTTGTGTGTTTGGTATAGGCTTAATTAGTGGGGTATTTGGATTAAGTCGGGATTAAACAGGATCAGTCAAAATGGTATCCCCGATTTAATTAGAAATAAATGCAAGCTGTGTTCTAAAATTAATTAGGAGTATATGGGGCCAAAATTAGGTTGGGTCATAAATATCATTAGTGAAGAAGACTCAGAACAGATTATTACCCTAATTTGGGTTGCACAAAAAATGGGTCAATATTGCCTCCAATTTCGATTGGAACGCACAACGATATAAAGTTAGAATTTATTTAAAAAATAAATAAATGTCTGCGACGAATATTGTGCGGCTAAAATGAAGCATAAAAGAGCATAATTATAAGTTACAAAAGGGTCAGAATAGAAGGCGGGCATAACTTGGGCAAGGTTGTGAAATTTGTTGGAAGACAAAAGATAGGGTAGCGCTCCAAATATTGAAGCAACGGCCAGGCACAATAATTAAATAAAATTACGGTAATTACTTACAACCTCCAATAATTAAATTCTAAATAATACAAATTATACACAACCCTATAACTCGGTCAGGTGTTCACCTAGTGGGCTTCTAGGTCAAATCTACTAGTTCAGCATTAAGAACACTGTACATAATATTATAAATACACATCTCATGCAATTATTTAAATTAAATACACGCAATATTAAATACATATAAAAATCAAAAATATCCCTATTTTTGGAACATGGTAGTGACATCAATAAAACAAGACTTGCACAAGATACACTATATACAAGGAATAATATCTTATGACGAGATTCAGATATACCAATCCATGTAACCATCGTGTCAATAAACATGGATATCTACACTAGATACAATAAACATAGAGGATATCATAAATAAGAAACTATCAGAGAATGTACTCGCCTGAAGTCCAATGAATAGTCTTACAGATGTCTGATACGGTGCCTCGAAGACCTAGAAATGGAATATAACATTAATACAAGGTTCTGGAAAGCAAATAAGTTAAACTAATCAATTTCTAGGTCAACAAGTCAACTCTAAGTCACAAGTCAAACTATGGTCAACTATAAGGTTAACTATGGACAACTATGGTCAAACTATGGTCAACTGTGGTCAACTACTGTAAACCCCCTCGACCAATTTAGGTTTCATTAAGTTTAATTGAGTGACTAGGGTTTATCTGGATACGATGACATTAAGGTGAAGTATTTATGTGACTTAATTCACCTTACGGTTGCCCTAATGTGTGGAGCACTATACTAGTAGGTACCCCCCAAACCAGTTAAGTACCCATCCCTTAGACACGCAGGACTACCGACCTACACCTGGTGTAACCTTCAGATCCCGATCTTGTGCCCTAATGTAGCTGCACAACAGTCGTGGCAACCGTCTGAGTATATTCTTATTAAAAACAACTTTCTCCTAATGACGGATGTAATTGTTGTAATCTGATTTAAATTTGAGGCCAGATCACTTCTAAACTAGTCTTAACCATGCCTTTATACCTAGCAGGAGGACTAGACCTCACCCCAAGGAGCCAGACAAGCCCAAGGCCCAGGCCATAAACCCTACTATATATAAACAACTATCCCTAATACTATGGAAACCCTAATATCACCCATCCCCTCAACCTAGCCGAACTCCCTTGCCATCCAATTCCCCTCAGCCACCCGGATCAACCGCCGCCTCCCTGCCGGACGGAACCACCACCAGCACAAGCCGCCACCACCACCCCGTTCACCTGCACCCCTCCACGATACCGGACCAAACAGGCCGCTGGCACCACCACCCATCCAGCCATCCCCCGAACGTCCAGCCAGGTCGAGCCCTCCCCGACTGCCAAGACCCCCGCCCGACGCTGCCTGGACCAGCCCGACGTTGCCTGGACCCCGCCCGACGCTGCCTGCCGCTGCTAACGGTCGGACACCGGAGTTCCACCGATCGACGGTCAGCAGACTCGTCGAAGGAGCAGACACCTCCTCTCGTCCTATTGGTCAGGTACTCGTCCTCTAAACAGTCCCTCGTGTGTCCATATTTCTCTTTCGTGTCATCGTGTCGCACTTAAAACCATAATCATAGTATTTGACCTAGTTAAGGAATATTTGCATGAAAGTTAATATTAATTAGATATTTATTAATAAATAATAAGTCCAAACTAATGACCAGTTACCGGAGTCAGGAAATTCACTTGAAACGCTAAAAAATATAACTAGTATGTTGAGCATGGAAATAGAGACATCTAAGTGAATAACCGAAATTATGGACAAACCGTAACTAGTTAATTATTGACTCGAGACACATGTTAACCGAAGACAGAACACGTGTACATCCTCGCTACGTGCACACGTGATGTTGTACTCAAACAACAGTGAATTTATGACAGTATTCAAGTATAGAGTCGTAATTGTATGTAGTTAATGCGTAGTGTTTGATGATTGGTTGTTATATTATATTGTGTGTTAGGATCAGTAGACCAGCCAGGGGATATTGCAGGAACCGGCTTCTGGCATTCACAGCTTCAGGACACAGGCAAGATACCTTGCTATATTTACTGTTTAATTTAAATATGCATAATTTGTATTATAGTCTTGTTGCTCGTAAATTATACAACTGTGCGCGTTCGAGTTGTCTCGGGTGCATTCGACGGGTACGTCAATGATTAGTATATATATGGACTTAGCTCTTAGCAGACTCAACCCATTGGACGATACTCTGTTATTGTCTGAGACCTGACACCTTACACGGGCACTGAGATATATTCATATTGGGATGCGGGTTTGCGCACTCGACTAGCTATCGTTGCGTATCACCTACATCACGGTTAGTATATAGTCAGGATATAGTTTAGAGACTTGGCATATAGATATATGGTATGCACGTCGAGTAGTCGACTTGCGTATCTACATTGGGCGGGGAGGACAACTAGTAGGCGTATGGAGTACACACATTGGAGCCGTAGTTTCGGAGGAACCTCAGATCCAATGATTTTCCCCTTATACTGATGCCACGTTCTTCGGAGCGATATGGACGATATACTGTACAGCTGCCACTCTCTTCGGAGCATGGACGTTATGCCTACACCTATCCATACGCACCAGCGTTGTCCTCACATTGCATTCACTTAGATGGCTAGCACACCCTTCTTGTATTTATTTTATTCAGTATTCATATATGGCATATTGTTTTCTTGTATCTTGTTACGTCCCTCTGAGGACCTGGTACCTTTCCAGATTTAGACGAGGCTTACTACCCCACCGTATACGGCCCGGGACAGGAGACGAGATTTGTTACAGCTGAGGAGTTGGAGGTTCAACCGTCAGAGTTTTCGTGACCAGCTGGTAGGCCTTTAGCCTAGATGGAGGGCATCATTATCTACTCAGCTGATGCTCTAGTCATTATCTTTTATATCTCATTTCAGTACTTTATTTTGTCATAGTAGTGAGTTTTTTCCCACCAGACATCACTGGTTCTACTATGATATCTTGAGACTGGTATTTATCAACCAGCAGTTTATGTAGTGTTTCTTGCTCTTTATATTGTGGATGAGATTAGATTACCTGTTATGGATTGATATTGGACATATAGTATTATAGGACAGCGTAACACTCTTCGTGGATCCATTAAATTAGGATATCTTCGGAGACGTATCAGCTGGCCATTGCCACGTGGCCTAGTCCTGTATATTTTGGGGCTGGGGAGTGACATGGTTTTAGTGGTGGCCCATGCAGGTCAACTTTTTCGCTTGTGGTATGGTAACATGCCCAGCGAGCCTGCAATAGGATAGAAATTATTAGGTCTCATCCACTTTTGATTCGTCCTTGAACTTCCTTCATACTGCTTCTAAATATCTGTATCCTGTTTGTTTGCTCTCGTACTCTTTTAATGAAGCTCTATCTTTTGCAGCATGATGAATTTGCGCAGTGGATGAGGAGCACCCCGTGCCACGGTGCCAGATAACACCACACAAGGAGATGAGGTACCCCAAGGGCAACCCCCGCTACATCGCAGGGAGATCCTACACCACAGCCAGAGGGACAGACTTTCCAGACAATCCCCATGCAGCATTGTGAGGGCCAGACTTCAGGAGCTACACCGATGCCGCAGACCGAGAGGCCGACATCTGAGGAGACGCCTACTGCACAACAAGAGACTCCCCTACCACCGCCTCCGCCTTACCCACCCCAGATGCCACAGCTAGATGGCCAACCGCAGATGCTTCAGTTCTTCCAGGCAATAATACAAGCACAGTGGCAGCAGACAGAGACACTGCGACAGAGTCTGATGGCAGTACTAGAGAGGACACCAGTCATGACACCAGCACCAGCACCTCCACCAGCCCCGACAGGTGGCACTGTTAGATGGTTCCGATAGATGGGACCAGATACCTTCTCAGGCAATGAGACTGCGGAACAGATCTCCGATTGGATCGCCAACACGGAGATGCTATTAGAGGCTTCACAACTGTATCCAGACCTTTGGATGACCGCAGTGATAGCCCAACTAAAAGGCAACGCCCATCACTGGTAAGATTCCATCGAGCGCAGTGTAGGCAAGAACCAGACTTGGGAACAGTTCTTAGAGTACTTCAATGCAAAGTATTTTCCAACAACAGTCAGAAATGCCCTGTACTCCCAGTTCCTACATATAGAATAGGGGAATATGACTGTTGACGCATATGACGCAGAGTTCAGCCGCCTTAGCAGATTTGGAGCCGTCCTGATATCCAATGATCTAGAGAAGGCTCAGAGATTCTACCACGGCCTCAATTTTGAACTACAAAGATATACCACCACACAGGCGAGGATTTTATATGAGGAGGTTCTCGCAGAGGCGAGGATCCAGGAGGCCATTGTCAGAAGAGTTAGACGTTCCAGTACGACCATGCCAGCTAGAGTCTAGCCCGGAGCAGAAGGACCCATTCGTCGTCCCGGAGCGCAGACAAAACAGAGAGCAGCACCATATCCACACCAGGAACTTCTGACTTGCCACTACTGTGGTAAGAGAGGTCACATCGAGAAGGACTGCCGGAAGAGACTTGGAACATGCATGATTTATGGAGCAAGCCAGCACCTTGCCAGAGATTGCCCACAGCGCAGGGAGGCAGCCGCACAGGCCGGACAAAGGCCAGCAACACCAGCCCCGAGGATACTACCCCCACCAGTAGGACAACGTCCACCAGCACCCGGAGGATTCCAGAGGGGACCACCCTTGGCCCCGCAGCAGACCCAGTTTGATCGGGCCCGACAGCAGGCAGGAGGATAGAGACAGGGATAGGCCTTTGCATTAGCAGCCGCTGAGGAGAAAACAGAAGGAGAAGCAATCATAGGTACCATTTTAGTCGCATCTTTACCTGTGACAGCATTATTTGATTCTGGGGCTACTTTGTCATTTATATCTAGTAGATTTGTAGCAATGCATAGAGTAGCGACGTCCCCTTTACCTAAGAGTTGGAAGATTCTTACCGGAGGAGGTATCGTATCGGTTACCAGCACTATTAGAATGTGCTCGGTAGTCGTATGTGGTAGAGAGATGAGGGCGCGATTCCTGGTATTGCCTATGCCGTACTTTGATGTTGTATTAGGCATGGACTGGTTAAGCCAGTATAACGCCGTACTGGACTGGCGGAAGGGTAGCGTCACTTTTAGACCACCAGATCAACCGGAGTTCGAGTACATGCAAGGGACCGTCGAACAAGGAGTAGGACAGACAGCTGGAACTTGTATGACTATGGAGATTGCACCCCCACCTATAGTTGCAAAATTCGAGGATGTTTTCTCCGAAGAATTGCCAGGCTTACCACCCGATAGAGACGTGGAGTTTACCATTGAGCTAGTACCAGGAGCAACACTGGTATCTTCTAATGTGTACCGATTGGCGAAGAAGGAGTTAGACGAGCTGAAGCTACAATTGGAAGAGTTGCAGAGCAAAGGATTTATCCATCCTAGTGCATCACCATGGGGAGCACCCGTATTATTTGTGCCTAAGAAGGATGGAACAGTACGTATGTATATTGATTACAGAGCCCTTAATGCTTTGACTATCAAGAACAAGTACCCCCTAACACGGATTGACGATTTATTCGACCAGTTGACAGGAGCAGTGGTGTTCCCAAAGATCGACTTGAGATCGGGTTATCATCAAGTGAAGGTGCGAAGAGAAGACATTCAAAAGACAGCATTCAGGACTCGTTATGGTCACTACGAGTTCTTAGTGATGCCTTTTGGACTGACGAATGCGCCAGCTGTATTTATGAACTTGATGAACAGAGTATTCCATCAATACTTAGACCAGTTCATGGTAGTCTTCATCGACGACATTTTGGTGTATTCAAAGAGCCACAAGGAGCACGAGAAGCACTTGAGACTAGTGTTAGAGATGCTGAGGAGAGAGAGACTTTATGCCAAGCTTAGCAAGTGCGAGTTTCTCCTAGATCGTGACGCCTTCCTTGGACACGTCATCTCAGGAGAAGGTATCTCAGTAGATCCGGCGAAGATTTCATCTGTAGAGACATGGCCAACACCTACCAATGTCTTAGAGGTAAGGAGTTTCCTAGGACTTGCCGGATATTAACTGAGGTTCGTAGAGAACTTCGCGAAGATTGCAGAGCCAATGACCCACTTGACCCATAAGGAACAGGAGTTCACTTGGACAGAGGAATGTCAGAAGGCATTCGATGAGCTGAAGAAGCGCTTGACTACAGCACCCATCTTGACCATACCTTCTGGACCCGGAGGATTCGTAATCTACAGCGATGAGTCTGGGAAAGGATTAGGATGCGTCTTGATGCAGCATGGAAAGGTTGTAGCTTATGCTTCTAGACAGTTGAGGACACATGAGAAGAACTATCCCACCCACGACTTGGAGCTTGCAGCGGTGATCTTTGCGTTAAAACTTTGGAGGCATTACCTATATGGAGAAAGAGTCGAGATATTTACTGATCATAAAAGCCTGAAATACGTCTACACTCAGAAGGATCTAAATCAGAGACAGAGACGTTGGCTCGAGGTGATGACAGACTTCGAAATAGAGCTACAGTACCACCTAGGAAAGGCCAACGTAGTAGCAGACGCATTGAGCAGAAGACCTATGGCATTCTTCTTGACTATCCAACAGCATGTGTTGAGAGATCTAGAGCAGATGGGTATAGAGGTTGTTATATCCGGAGTAGACCGACAGTTGTCAAATTTCCATTTACAATCGACACTGGTAGAGAGAATCAAGGCCGCTTTGCCGACAGATGCCAGATTTCAGAGACTCAGACAGAGGACAGAGGCTGGATTGCAGACAGGATTGCGGATACATGAAGACGGAACACTGAGATACGGAGATCGTCTCTATGTTCCAAATAGAGAACTTCGGTAGGAATTGTTGACAGAGGCTCACAGTTCCACCTATTCCGTTCATCCAGGAGGAACGAAGATGTACAGAGATCTAAGACAGTACTACTAGTGGCACGAAATAAAGAGAGAGATAGCACGCTTCATGGCCAAGTGCCTAGTGTGTCAACAAGTCAAGGCTGAGCACCAGAGGTCTGCAGGATTGCTTTAACCGCTTCCTATACCGGAGTAGAAATGGGAGCATATCACTATAGACTTTGTTACAGGCTTCCCGAGGAGTCCTAGTAGGCGCAATGCTGTATGGGTAATCGTGGATAGACTCACCAAGTTCGCACACTTTTTACCCTTTAGAGTTGGGCAATCGACGGAGGTTTTAGCAGATATGTACATGAGAGAGATTGTGCGCCTACATGGAGTGCCAGTTAGCATCATGTCTGATAGGGATATGAGATTTACGTCTTACTTCTGGCAGAGTATACAAGAGAGTCTTGGTACTCGCCTAAAGTTTAGCACAGCGTATCACCCACAAACAGATGGCCAGTCGGAGCACACCATTCAGACGCTTGAAGACATGTTAAGAGCGTGCATGCTGGACTTTAGAGGATCATGGGAGGACCACTTACATTTGGTCGAGTTTTCCTACAACAACAGCTATCAAGCTAGCATTCAGATGGCTCCCTATGAAGCATTGTATGGAAGAAAATGTCGTTCTCCAGTATGCTGGAGTGATATAGGCGAACGACAGATTCTCGGACCAGAGTTGGTTGTTCGGACGGTAGAGAAGGTAAAGAAGATCCAAGGACACCTTCGAGCAGCACAAGACCGACAGAAGCATTGGTCGAATGCGCATCGCCGACCCTTAGAGTTTCAGGTTGGAGATCACGTATTCTTAAAGATCTCACCTACTCGAGGGACTATCAGATTTGGAGGCAGAGGGAAGCTGAGTCCGAGGTACATCGGACCATTCGACATATTAGAACGCGTCGGAGAGGTTGCTTATAGATTAGCATTACCGCAGACCTTGGAAAGAGTCCACGACGTCTTCCATGTATCGCAACTGACAAGGTACATATCGGATCCTAGTCACGTGCTTGACCATTCCGAGATCACAGTCGGCCCGAGCCTATCGTATGAGGAGGAGCCTGTGGAGATTCTAGACAGGAGTGAGAAGGTACTGCAGACTATCCCTCTAGTTCGCGTCGCATGGAGACATCATACACCGGGAGAGTCAACTTGGGAACGCGAGGAGGAGATTTGACAGCGCTATCCCCATCTTTTCGAAGGACTAGGTACGTATTAGCATTTTTATTTCAGTCAGTAATTATTACCTTGCGTATGTTTTAATTTCGAGGACAAAATGCTCTAAGGAGGTGAGATTGTAAACCCCCTCGACCAATTTAGGTTTTATTAAGTTTAATTCAGTGACTAGGGTTTATCTGGATACAATGACATTAAGGTGCAACATTTATGTGATTTAATTCACCTTACGGTTGCCCTAATGTGTGGAGCACTATACTAGTAGGTACCCCCCAAACCAATTAAGTACCCATCCCCTAGACACGCAGGACTACCCACCTACACCTGGTGTAACCTTCAGATCCCGATCTTGTGCCCTAATGTAGCTGCACAACAGGCATGGCAACCGTCTAAGTATATTCTTATTAAAAACAACTTTCTCCTAATGACGGATATAATTGTTGTAATCTGATTTAAATTTGAGGCCAGATCACTTCTAAACTAGTCTTAACGAAGCCTTTATACCTAGCAGGAGGACTAGACCTCACCCCAAGGAGCCAGATAAGCCCAAGGCCCAGGCCATAAACCATACTATATATAAACAACTATCCCTAATACTATAGAAACCCTAATATCACCCATCCCCTCAAACTAGCCGAACTCCCTTGCCAATCCAATTCCCCTCAGCCACCCGGATCAACCGCCGCCTCCCTGCCGGACGGAACCACCACCAACACAAGCCGCCACCACCACCCCATTCACCTGCACCTCTCCACGACACCGGACCACACAGGCCGCTTGCACCACCACCCATCCAGCCATCCCCCGAACGTCCAGCCGGGTCGAGCCCTCCCCGACTGCCAAGACCCCCGCCCGACGCTGCCTGGACCCAGCCGACCCCCGCCCGACGCTGCCTGGACCAGCCCGACGCTGCCTGGACCCCGCCCGACGCTGCCTGCCGCTGCTAATAGTCGGACGTCGGAGTTCCTCCGATCGACGGTCAGCAGACTCGTCGAAGGAGCAGACACCCCCTCTCGTCCTATTGGTCAGGTACTCGTCCTCCAAATAGTCCCTCGTGTGTCCATATATCTCTTCGTGTCATTGTGTCGCACTTAAAACCATAACCATAGTATTTAACCTAGTTAAGGAATATTTGCATGAAAGTTAATATTAATTAGATATTTATTAATAAATAATAAGTCCAAACTAATGACCAGTTACCGGAGTCAGGAAATTCACTTGAAACGCTAAAAAATAAAACTAGTATGTTGAGCATGGAAATAGAGACATCTAAGTGAATAATCGAAATTATGGACAAACCGTAACTAGTTAATTATTGACTCGAGACACATGTTAACCGAAGACAGAACACGTGTACATCCTCGCTACGTGCACACGTGACGCTGTACTCAAACAACAGTGAATTCGTGACAGTATTCAAGTATAGAGTCGTAATTGTATGTAGTTAATGCGTAGTGTCTGATGATTGGTTGTTATATTATATTGTGTGTTAGGATCAGTGGACCAGCTAGGGGATATTGCAGGAACCGGCTTCTGGCATTCACAGCTTCATGACATAGGCAAGATACCTTGCTATATTTACTGTCTAATTTAAATATGCATAATTTGTATTGTAGTCTTGTTGCTCGTAAATTATACAACTGTGCGCGTCCGAGTTGTCTCGGGTGCATTCGACGGGTACGTCAATGATTAGTATATATATGGACTTAGCTCTTAGCAGACTCAACCCATTGGACGATACTCTGTTATTGTCTGAGACCTGACACCTTACACGGTCACAGAGATATATTCATATTGGGATGTGGGTTTGCGCACTCTACTAGCTATCATTGCGTATCACCTACATCACGGTTAGTATGTAGTCAGGATATAGTTTAGAGACTTGGCATATAGATATATGGTATGCACGTCGAGTAGTCGACTTGCGTATCTACATTGGGCGGGGAAGACAACTAGTAGGTGTATGGAGTACACATATTGGAGCAATAGTTTCGGAGGAACCTCGGATCCAATGATTTTTCCCTTATACTGATGCCACGTTCTTCGGAGCGATATGGACGATATACTGTACAGATGCCACTCTCTTCGGAGCATGGACGTTATGCCTACACCTATCCATACGCACCAGCGTTGTCCTCACATTGCATTCACTTAGATGGCTAGCACACCCTTCTTGTATTTATTTTATTCAGTATTCATATATGGCATATTGTTTTCTTGTATCTTGTTACGTCCCTCTGAGGACCTGGTACCTTTCCAGATTTAGACGAGGCTTACTACCCCACCGTATACGGCCCGGGACAGGAGACGAGATTTGTTACAGCTGAGGAGTTGGAGGTGCAACCGTCAGAGTTTCTGTGACTAGCTGGTAGACCTTTAGCCTAGATGGAAGGCATCATTATCTACTCAGCTGATACTCTAGTCATTATCTTTTATATCTTATTTCAGTACTATATTTCGTCATAGTAGTGGGTTTGTTCCCACCAGACATCACTGGTTGTACTATGATATCTTGAGACTGGTATTTATCAACCAGCAGTTTATTTAGTGTTTCTTGCTCTTTATATTGTGGATGAGATTAGATTACCTGTTATGGATTGATATTGGACATATAGTATTATAGGACAGCGTAGCATTCTTCGTGGATCCATTAAATTGGGATATCTTCGGAGATGTGTCAGCTGGCCATTGCCACGTGGCCTAGTCCTGTATATTTTGGGACTGGGGCGTGACAACTACCTAATTCTAGGTTTCAAAAGTCTAACCCAAGGATATTGGGTTCAAATACTAAAGTCTAGGTCATAAAACCCTTATCTTAAAATACTAGGATACTGTATCTCCGGATACGTAAATCCATAGGTAAAATATCACATACAAATGCCAATACAATATTAATTAAATAAAATCTTAATGACAAAGATTAATTAGGTGCATTGGTTTTGAACCAACTTGGTATCACCGCATTAACCTATAATATTGATACCCAAACCCAATACCTTGGATATCCCCAATTACCTTGGTACTTACCTTGGTATCTCAAGATAATACTCAATACTTGTTATACTAACTACCCTTAAATATATATATGCTACACTAATTATTATACATATAATATAATATAATTAGCAAATTAGGAATACATTTACATATATATTTAATAACATACATATATATATATATATATATATATATATATATAATATTCAAGAAAACTGCCAAACTCTCACTAATAACTACTGCTGACCGTCGCTAAAATCTTCGATACTCTGATACTCTACTATTTTAGCGACGGTTCTGCTGCTATCGCTAAACTACTGTCGTTGCTGCTGCTGTATGTTTTTGCTACTGCTGCTGCTTTGGCGACGATTCTGCTATCGCTAAACTGCTGTCGTTGCTGTTGTTGAATGCTACTACTGCTGTGCTGTGCTGTTGTGACGGTGATACTGCTGTCGCCTTTGCTGTTGCTGCTTGCTACAGTTGTTGCTGTTGTGTTATTGCGACGCTGCTGCTGTCGCCTTTGCTTTTGTCGCTAAAACACTTATATATATATATATATATATATATATATATATACATATATATACATATATATATGCAACTATATAATTATACAATACCATGAATAAGAACACTTAAATATATGTAAAAATAATATATATAAGAATATTTATATATACATATATATATAATTATACAATACCATGAATAAGAACACAAGAAAATAGATCTATCTATGAATTGCAAAAACACATGGAACATCTCATTCCGTATCCTACTAGATCTAGGATACGCTTGCGACACGAGTCCACCACACATCCAAACATACCCCGAAGGATACGAACAAGTCATATATATTATTTATGAACAATACGAAGAGTCAAATACAATTCTACGTGTCCGTGTCAAAATATGACATGCTCAAAGTCCCGTGTCGGAGAAAAAACCCCCAAATCAACATGTATCACCAAATTATTGGTATACGACCTACACATACACAATTGTGGACACGACACTAGCCCCAAACATACAAGTACATGCCAAATTGATCTATAGGACCAATTGACACACACAACAAATATCAATCTCAGAATTCCCCCAAAATTGACACAAAAAATACCATAACTTTCACAATAGGCCTCCTATGAACACAAAACCAAATCCTATGGGTAGCTTATGAATATGGGTTAATTTATCATAGTTAAATCTTAAATTTATGACATAATTTAAGAGAAAAAACTGAATTGTACCTATTGGGAGATGGATTCCTAATGCAACCTCCAAATATGATGAAATTGGCCTCCAACTTGTAGATCCTTGCTCCTCTTTGTAGATCATTGCTTCCTCCTTCTAGATCTTTGCTACACTAGACTCTAATGGTGATTTAGAAGGAATTGGAATAAAATTTGGTAGGGAAATGAAGTAGGAATGAAGGAATTTGGTTGAGGAAAATTCTAGATCTAGTTTTGAAATAAAAAGAGGAGAGAGAATAATTTCTCCCCTCTCTATATAGGTCGGCCCCCATTTCTCCTTCCTCAAGCTACTATGAATTGTCCAATATACCTCTTGGGGCCTTTCATGAAGAAATAATTAAGGAGGGAAGCTTCTAGTCTAATGGTTTAATTAATTTTAATCCATCTCATAATCAATGGACTTTCTAATTGGGCTCAAATATAACAATTAATACATGTTGGTCCATAAGTCTAAACTAAACTAGTTAGGTCCACTAATACAAGTCCAAAATAAATAACTAACATCTAAAAATAATTAAATAATACAACAAATAATTATTTACATGCACAATATTTAATTAATTATAAAATTACTAAAATACCCTTTCCTAGAAATGTGGTTGTGAGAAGTCTACCCTCCTTAAAATAATTTTGTCCCCGAAATTCAAAGATGAAAACTACCCCTAGAAAATAATAGAAAATAAAAAAAGAATAGAACTAAAGAACAGAACTAACTATGAAAGAACATAACAAAATAAGGAAAGAACATACCTCAAGGCACAAACAAATATGGATAACGCTCTCACATTTCATCCCCTCTCTCCTAGGTAGACTCCCCTGGAGAGTGATGTCTCCTTGTGATACGTACCAAAGGACTTGTGTAACCTTCGTATCCTGAAAATCTTGCTTAAATGTTGTTATTAGGTTAATTTGGGGCTATTGGAAAATTTTCATAATTTTTGGTTAATTAAAAATTAGTAACAGTAATTTTATAAGACTTTCAAGAATTTATTTTAGTGACAAACATAATTAAAAATATCCCAAACTTTATTTTTAGGTTCTAAATAATCAAATATATTTTCTAGAATTTTTTGTGAATTTTTTGTTTATTTTTAGCATTTATCTTGAGTTAATTATGAAAAACTGAATTAAAAACTAATTTTTAAATAAGAAAATCCATAATGATAAATATCCTGCCCAGTCAGCCAACAGGACCTCACCCGTCAGCCTCCCGCAGCAAACTGGACGGGGTGGGTACGGGTGCCCTCGAGCCGAGTCAGAGTTCAACTCGGACTCAGTTGAGCCGAGCCGGGTCAAACCGTGACCGTCCGATCCGGGCGGGGCTACTTGGATGCACGCCATGTGGCACACTCACGAGCCTCGGCTGCCCTCTCTCCTCTATATATATGAGTTAGTTTAGGAATTCTAGGGTTTTTCTTTGAGCCAAATTTTGGAGAATTGTCATCTAGGATTCCTTCATTTCCCAAAAGCCATTACTCACAGCTCTGAACTCCAAATATGGCCCAGTTTCTTGCTTAGAACCGTATTGAGGTTAATTTTCTGAATATATAAATTGTTTCACAAAATTTTGAATATTAAATTCTAAAAAATTCATAGAGCACAGCATATCCAAAAATAGACATGTCTTGGTTTTTTCGCGATTCTGGGAGAACCAGGAATCAGAATCAGAATCAGAAGCTAATGTCGAAATAATTGATATATGTTTTCCCAGAATTTAATTCAAAATATTTTGATACTTTTAATTATGTAGAACTTCTAGGTTAACAATCAACCACAGTTGTACAAAGCAATTTTATATGTGCAATAATTTCCAATGGAATTTGAATCCTGATGAGCCATAAATTCTAGCACATTTGTGACACTGAAATCTACAGTAAACCATGCATGAAAGTTGAGTTTTTATCGGTTGACTTTTTGGTCAACAGATCGTCTCGATTTGCGTGCCATGAGTCTCGAGTGGATAAAATTCAATTTCTTTGGACAAAATTTAGGAATTAACCGAAAAATCAGAATAATAAAATTAAAATAGGACTTTAGAATAATTATTCCATAATTAAATAAATTAAATTAAAATATCTTTTGATATGGCAATTTCGTAATACAGGCTATTCAGACTTGGACTTGGATTCCGACTCGTACCAGCTAAGGACCAAAGACTAGTACATTCTCTTATAGTTTCTATTTTTTGATATTTTTTATGATACATGTTTATAGTATTATTTTACATGATTCCTGACACGATGGATACACAGATTGGTATTGCATGGATTCATTTTCGTGAGATATGTATTTTCAGGCCTATTGACTTTTTTTGGACTAATGAATTACTGGACTAATGTATTTTTTGGCCTGTTGATATCTTTTGGACTATTGAGATTAATCTTGTCTGGACTTGGATCTATGAGTACTAGTCGGGCGGGGAAATAACTAGGAGATGTGTGAACTACCCTTTCCATCCCATGGTCTTTTGGGAATAATAGCAGCCACACACGACACGTGTGGTTTGTCGAATATTACCTCCTAGCCGTTCACATGTTAACTTGGTATTTCAAAACACTAGTTAGATGCAGTCATTCTGGATTAATTTATACTTGTTGATTGTACAGTTGCATGACAGGTTTTCTAATTCACATATTTGTCTGTCTTTACATGCTTCTCTGTTCTTCTTTCTTTTCTTTCATTAATTCTTTATTTAACTATTCCTCTATGTTGTACCCTATTCTATTATTATATGATCATCAAGTATTTCATAACTATTAATTGTTCATAGTACTTGTCAATTAACTGGAACTACTATTGGATTGTACTCGTTCTATCCTGAATGGGTAAACATTTTTAAGTGACTTGCTATCTTGCTCATTGGATTTGGTTGGAGATCGAGATGCTTGTGGAGGCCAATATTAGAATTTAGATAGTTTAGCAACTTCTTTGGATTTTATGTTTTGCAAGTTTGTTCCTGAGTTATAATTTAATTATAAATTAAGAATCTTGTAAAACTATGTAAATATTATGAATGAGCAATATATTTGAATTTGTGATTAAATATTATCTATTTGGATTGATAGACCATTGTTATCATAGACAGCGTACTACAGCCGATACTACGGCGTAGGCTGGGCTTGGCCACGTACTCGTATCCAAAAGTGGGTCCGGGTCGTGACAAGTTTATAGTGGTGGCCTATGTAGGTCCGTCTTTGCATGAAGTACGATGTCATGGTTAGTACTTCAACTTAGTAGTACTAGCTGTGATACTGCGACTAGGAGATGCTCATTCATAATTAGGATTGATTTGAAATTTAGGAGAATGGCTAGGACTAGGTATATAATTGGAATGCCTTATTTCAATTTTATTGCTTGGGTAGTTAAGGTGTTACATAGGCTACGTGATTAAAATAGATATACATATTAAACTTTTAGGTAAACTATAGTAGATGAACTTGAGAGAATTAAGTAATTATATATTATGATATTTTATAAGTTGGTGTGATCAAAATTAGGGGTAGACTGCTCGATTGGTAAATTATTTTTTTAAGGTTACACAATTATTAAAAATGAGAATTATTAAAAAAATTCTGCTTTGAGGTTTAAATTTTTTTGTAGCGTGATGATTATAATTTTCTTGCTAAAATATGGTTAAAATTTAAAAATAAAAAAGAAAAAAGAAAAATAGTTTTAAATTAAATGATGATAAAGACAAGAAGTTGAAGATTTATGGAATTTTAGATTTTTGCAGATTATTATAGTAGATTTAAGTTTAAGTTTGAAGAATTTAAATTTTGAGTATTTGATTTAAAATTTTTAGTATGAGTTTATTACTTTATGATTTTATCGAATTAAAAAAAAAGAGATTAACAATAGATCTATTGGACTACAAGATATGGATTTAAATTTATAATTTGAAGATTGAAAATAAATTTCAAGTTTTGAGAATTTTGAGGAGTTAAGATTTTATGTATTTAAAATTTTTGAGGATTCAAATTCAATACATGGTCAAAGTATAAAGATTTTTGGAAGTGATTAAAATCTTATTTCAATATTTGAATATTTAAGTTTTGAGGAAAGTATATACATTTTATTTTAATTGTTCGATAAGTTTAATTTTGAGGATTTTATTTTGAGGATAAAATTTTATGATGGATAGAAGTTGTCATATTTCTCATAGGTAAATATCAGATTTAGAACCTAATTTAAGGAGAAAAACTGAATTGTATCTATTTGGAGATGGATTCCAATACAACCTCCAAATATGATGAAATTGGTCTCCAACTTGTTGATTCTTGCTCCCCTTTGTAGATCCTTGCTCCACTAGCCTCCAATGGTGATTTGGGAAGGAATTGGAATAAAATTTGGTAGAAAAATGAAGTGGAAATGAAGAAATTTGGTTGAGGGAAATTCTAGATCTAGTTTTGAAATAAAAAGAGGAGAGAGAAATAAATTCCCCCCCTCTATAATAGGCCGGCCCTCTCTATCCCTTCCTGAAGCTACTATGTAATGTCCATTATACCCCTTGGGTTCTCTCATGAAGAAATAATTAAGGAAGGAAGCTTCTAGTCTAATAGTTTAATTAATTTTAATCCATCTCTTAATGTAACCTATGTATCCTAAAATTCTTGCTTAAATATTGTTATTAGGTTAATTTGGGGCTATTGGGATTTTTTTCACAATTTTTGGTTAATTAAAAACTAGTAACGGTAAAAAAAATTTAGGGCTTTCAAGAATTTGTTTTAGTGTCAAACATATTTAAAAATGTTTCAAACTTTTATTTTGGGTTGTAAATAATCAAATATATTTTCTAGAATTTTTTGAGTATTTTAATATTTATTGGGAGTTATTTAGACTAATAACTAATATTTAGGACTTTTATAATTTATTGTGCAAGCTCAAGAATATATAATCAATCCACATAATTTATTTAGTATTTATAATATTGTTATATATATTTTGAAATTATTTCAGAATTTTTGGAATATTTTTAATATTTATATTTTATTTAAATAGGTAAAACTAATTTTTAGAGAATCTCCTAATTATAGTAGGAAACCTATGAGCATAAAACTATCCTAAGTATTTTTTTAGGGTTTTGGGGTTCAAAATATATTTTTGGTAATTTTTTTAGATTTTTATGATTATTTTTAATTTTTATTTTGAGTTATTTAGATACAAAACGACTTAAATAATGTTTTCATAAAGTCAAATAAAAAATAAATAATATAAACAAAATCATCCAATCAGATTCTGACACGTTTTAGCCTATTATTTTCATTCCGCATGTATATAAATATATATATATATATATGTATATATATATATATATATATATATATATATATATATATATATATAATAACCTTAATTATCCTATTATTTTAGAGAGAGAGAGATTTGAGGGGATGTCATCTAGGGTTTCCTTCATCTTCCAAAAGCCATTATTCAGAGCTCCATACTCCAAACGCGGCCTAATTTCTTGTGATAGAACCATATTGAGGTTATTTTTCTAAATATATAAATTTTTCATGAAATTTTGAATATTAAATTCTGAAAAATTCGTAGAGCATAACATGTCCGAAAATAGACGTGTCTAGGTATTTTTGTAATTTCGAGAGAACCAGGAATCAGAATTATGAACCGTTTAAAGTTTTGAAAATCTAATATTGAGACCATTGAAATATGTTTTTCCCAGGATTTAATACAAAAAATTTCTGTACTGTTAATTCTATAGAACTTCTAGGTTAACAATCAACCACCGTTGCACAATGCGATTTTAGATATGTGCAATAATTTCCAAACAAATTTGAATTTGGATGAGCCATAAATTCTAGCATATTTTTGACGCTGAAATCTATAGGAAATCATGCATAATAGTCGAGTTTGCATCGGTTGACTATTTTGGTCAACATATCGCCTCGATTTGTGTGTCATGAGTCTCAAATTTATAAAATTTAGTTTCTTTGGACAAATTTTAGGAATTAACCTAAAAATTAGAATAATAAGATTAAAATAGGATTTTAGAGTAATTCTTTTAGAATTAAAGAAATTAAAATAAATTATTTTTTTACATGGTAAAATTATAATACACAGGTTATTTGGACTGTGACTTGGACTTTGATTCATACCAGCTAAGGACCAAAGGCGAGTACATTCTCTGATAATTTTTATTATTTGATAATTTTTATAATTCAAGTAATTAGAAATGTTACATCTGATTCTTGACACTGTGCTACATGGACTAGTATACAGATTGGATTTGTAGTCATGAGATGTTATATTATTTTTCGTATTGACATTGTACACGACATTGATATTAGATATTGATATTAGACATTATACACGATATATTGGATATTGATCGTGTATCGTGACGAGTCATGGTTGGATCCACAGTACTAGTTGGGGGAGAAGAAATTGCTAGTGAGAGATGTGATCAAATCCCAATCGTACAAGTGTAGATATTGTTAGTGTTAATCATACATCTTATGTATAATTAGCCAGGTTATGTAGCTATCGTACAAGTTCCCAAGCCAATCATATTTTGAAACTACTATTTCAAACACTTAGAATAGTTAAAGTTCTTTATCTCAGTTCATATACTATATCACCCGTATATGATATTGTAGCTCTTTCTCTTTATTTCATATATGCACTGACTGTACTATATTGCCTATATTGTCTGTTCTCTTTATTTTGCCATTACATTTATTTATTGTCTTCTCTCAGTATATAGCATCATATATTTATTATTTTTTAGTCCTTATCAATTAGCTGAAACTACGTCCTACAATCGAACATCCAACAGATTAGCGGAAGCCTTCAACAAGACTATAATCAAACTCCTTAACATGTTTGTCTAATCCACCAAGCACGATTGGAATGAGAAGCTTGGGGAGTGTTTATGGGCTTATCGTACAATAGTTCAAACTCTAACTGTTTGTACCCCATTCTTTCTATCCTACAGATGTATAGCAGTTCTTTCAATCAAAATCTAGATACCTTCTCTTAGAGTAGCTTTTGCTAATGAGCTAATAGTATAGAATAATGATCGATTATGCCTGCAAAAGTTAGAAGCATTGGATGAAAAGTGCATGAACGCTCAACAGTGTATTGAGCTATACCAAGCATGTATTTTTAAGGCTTTTAATCGAAAAGTCAAAGAAAGATTATTCCAAGTCGGTGAATTGGTCCTCACATCGCTAAGGTGGGTGGCTTCGGTGAACCTGTCTTTGCTTTGCCTTCACACTTAAAATATGGATGATACCTTATGAGAGTAGTCTTACAATATTCGTATTTTTTGCGAATACATATTTTTGTTCTTTTTATTGTACTTTATTGGTTCTCAAGAAAACTCAGTAATTCTCAATACTAAAACTTTAATAATTGACCGATAGATTGTCCTACAAATATTTATTTTATTTTTTAAGATATTTTTGAGATATTTTTGAGAATCTCTATATATAGAGTACATGAGTTCATTTCATTTCTTTCTTTCTTTCTGTTTCTCTCTCTTTTCTTCTTTATTTCTCTCTCGAGCTTGGAGCTTAGTCTTGAGACCTGGAGTGTGATTTTTGAACCCCTTCATGGTGGGGGACTAGAAGTTTGAGGATGGAAAATTGCTTTAGGCAAGTACACCTTGCCGATTTCGTGAACTTCTTTTACTTTCTGTTATTTTACTTTCATGGAGCTTAGTTGTTGCTTTTTAGTTTAGACATGCTTTACTATAGTTGTTCATACCATAATTTATAACCTAGTTACCGTATCAATTTTGATTTCTGGTAAAATCTTGCCCTGTCCATTTTTAGTTACTCGGTAACATATACGGTATCGGAGTTGTGATCGTGAGATTTAGTCAATAATTTGATATGAGACTTACCCTAGACTTGACTTCTTGTTAGACTTGGTTCTGGTAATTTTTGGTATTTTATTTGGGTACCAAAAATTAGACTTCACTTAGCCATGTTTGTCGTTGAAAACTGGTATACCGATAATATACTACAGTATACCGACGGTATACCGAATTCGACCGACTTGGATTTCTAGATATTTTCTGTAAACATTATCGGTATACCGATGGTGTACTATAATATACCGACAGTATACCGATCATTGGCGACATTGTTAACTGACTTCAGGATATTTGTCTTGGTTGGCATACCGATGGTATACGACAATATACCGACGGTATACCGATTTGTGGAACTTTATTTTCTAAAATCTTTTTTGCCTACTTGGAATGACATACAGATGGTATACTACAGTATACCGATTTATTGGAATCCAGACTTGCTGTATATTTCCTATCTCTGGACCGGTATACCTACGGTGTACTGGACTGTACCGATGTATACCGATCGTGCTCTTTCTTTTGGAATTATTGTTTTTTTTATAATTTTATTTTGATTCTTCTGGCTTTTGCTTGGACATGCGATGACTTGACCTGATTGGACATAAAATTACTTGGCTTCAGATGGCTGGACTTGACTTGGCTTACTCAGTTTCACCCGGTTTTGTCCGGCTACACGTGATGACATGATTGACTGGACTTGACTTGGCATGACTTTATATGGCTTCATCGGACATGGCTTAACTTAGTTTCACTTGGCTTCATCTGGATGGACCTGGCTTTACATGGTTGTACATGGCTTTACCTGGCATAACATGGCTTTACCTAGCTTCACTTGGATTCACATGGCTTGGTTGTTGTCGTAGCTTATATGAGTCCGTTTGTGCAATATTTATTAAAACTTGTTTATACTATTATTAAAAATTAAATTATTGCATCATGTCTGTGATGGATTCTATGGAATGCCATACCCGAATTCATACAAGAAACTGCCAGGGGTTATGAACTAGAGATTCACTTAGTACATGGCTTAGGATTTTCCTAGATTGCAAGAAGTCATGATTATTCGTTTGGTTATCTTTTGGAGTATCTTATAGAGTATATAGTAGTTTATATTGTGGAGTATCTTGAGGAGTATCAGTGTTAGTTTATGCGTATGGATATCCTGAACAAACTGTACGGGCATGCGATTAGAAGGAACTTTAGTATCGTGTTGCATTATAATTGTTAGTAATTATGATTGTGATAACCCTAGTTAGTTAAAGTATCAAGCCGTACTTATATCATTTTTTATGATTTATGGATGATGTTTAGTCTAGGGTTTGCATGATCATACCTTTATTTACTGCTCTTGTTGTTACATTTTGTTTATCAGTTTAGGATATGTCTCTTTTACAGGTTACTGTATTTCTTTTATATTCCTGAGATCATTTACATTCAGTCTTTACTTTCAATATTTGTATTGCTTGTGTTGTTGGTTTTTATTTCCTAGATTAGCGTCCTTTGTGGTACTTGCTATTTGGGGTCTGACCTCACTTGTTTTGAATGGCAAGATCCAGTAGCAGCACCGGGGGATCTTCCATACTTTCTTGAGGATGGTGACCACTAAGAGCACCAGACCACTTGAGTAGGTTTTCTTGCTTTTCCACTCTGATATACATTGTACTTATGTTAGCGTTTATCCACCAAGTACGTATTTAGCTCATGTTTTCGACTGATTAGTTAGCCTATGGGAAATAACATGATTGACATAACCTAGGGTTGATCATATATGACTTAGATTCTTGCTAGTTTATTCATTTTGTGTTCACTAGCTTCATGATCATCTGTATGTTATAGTTTGGGACGCTTTACGATTATAGTTTAGCTGATCTTACATCTTGTTATTATTCCAATTGTTGTTGTGATTGAGATACTAGGGTTTGTTATACTTTGGCTTGACTATTGGTTTATAGTAGTGACCCTTATGTCTTACAGCTTTACCGTGTATATGAAGTACCAGAGTGCTTTAAATATACGTAGCTACCCTTGTTAGTCCCGTACTCCAGTATTCTGGATTTGAGGCATGACAAGATTTTAGTGGTGGCCCATGCAGGTCTAATTTTTATAGATATGTAGGGGGTTTGTTATTGTTGCTAGATGTCTCAATCCTAAACAATTTTTCTTGATCCCTAGTCATTTTCTCTATCCTTGATTCTTGATCTGATATTTGCTTCTTCGTTTATCTATCTTATTCTTTGATTGACTCTTGTGTCCTTAACTTTCAGGGTCATTGTTCTTGTACTATCGACCATATAGATCAAGTACAGCTCGAGGAGGGACAACATTCAGGAGCCCAGCATATTCCTGAAGATTGGCCTCAGCATTCAGGGACAGAGTCTACAGTAGATCTCGAGGCAGATCGATCGGCACTATCGGACCAGCAGGCAATACCAGTGTAACTAGTTTACCCAGTTCAGCCCGAGCTGCCAGAGGGTGTTGTCCGAGCACTGATGGATGTCCTTCGAGGTTTTATGACAATCCAGCAGCACCAGAGTGACATACTCACTCAGTCGGTCCAGACAGTGTTGGGGCGAGGTAGTTCTTAGGTTCATAATTTTACAACCAGCTTCAGGCGTCTCAGTCCTTCTTACTTCTATGGCACAAAGGACATAATTTTATTCGATGCTTGGCTGAAGGTCACTAAGGCCATCTTGGAGGCAATAGGGAATCCGGCTAGAGAACGTGTAGTAGTAGTGAGGTTACAGTTGTTGGACTTCGCTCGTGATTGGTGGACAGCGCATGAGGGTTCTTTTACAGCACCGACTTTATGGGAAATTTTTAGTGAGAGGTTCCAGACAAGGTATTTTGATGTAGTGGGACGTTACGAGCTTGAATAGAGGTTTAATAATCTTAGGCAAGAGGGCAGGACCATCGACGGTTACACGATGGAGTTTGCAAAGCTTAGTCGGTTTGCTCCCGCTTTAATAGCGACCGAGCTGGAGAGGGCGAGAAGGTTCTAGCTGGGACTCCACTTTGAGTTTTTCTTGGGTGTAGAGCAGAATGAGTTTCAGGCCTTTGATGCGATGATGCGGGAAGCCATGAGGTATAAGTACATATCGTTGAGACTTACAAATCGAATTGGGAGCCAGTAGAGGCCCATTATTTTAGTAGGACCAGCATCCCAGTTATCAGCATCAGCTTTAGCCGTTGGAGCCCTAACGATGGGATCATCGAGTAGGACAACATCATCTAAATAGTCTTCCCAGACACTCCCTTAGCAGAGGCAGTCATCTTCTTCTTTTTTTCATAGTTATTTCTATTATGGGAAACCTAGCTATATAGTATCAGAGTACCGTAGGGCACCGGGATTGTGCTTGGTGTGTAGGGTATCAGAACATATAGTCGGAGCATGTCCTATGTGGAACTAGACTGGATTGTCATTAGCCTAGTCTGTAGTTCGGGTAGCAGTACCGTATTACAGTGCACCAGCCACCAATTCAGAGGCTTTTGCCTCCACAGGATAAGGCATTCAAGTAGAGGTCATAGTAGTGTACGCAGGAGCAGGCACAGGCGAGACTTAGAGGTTAGCAGAAAAGGGAACCAATACCTAGAGGGCAGTGTTGAGCTTTTTTACTATCGATGGAGTAGGCTTTGGCAGCATAAGAGGTGATAGCAGGTACCATTCTCGTCCACTTTCATTCAGCTTCAGCTTTATTTGATTTTTGTGCATCACATTCATTTATATCTGTACACTTTGCAACACAAGTTGGTTTGGAGTCTAAGTCCTTACTAGTATGGTTGAATATACTTATTGGTAACGGTCTCGTGGGAGTAAATAGAGTATATCCTTCGTATAGAATTATAGTGTGAGAGAGAGAGTTTCTAGCGAGGCTGATAGAGTTTTCTTTGGACGATTATGATATCGTCCTTGGGATGGATTAGTTGAGTATGAGACACGCGATGTTAGATTTCGTGTACTGGTGGGGAGGAGTTCCTTGTCTTCATACATCAAAAATATGACTCTCTTATGCTTTCTTCAATCAACGACACCTTAATAAAAAGAATCCAGATAAAAAGAGAGTAATCATGATATGTGTTGTTTGTCACCTATAAAAAAAAATTTTGTTATGCTACTTGCTTGTCATATATAAGCATATCATGCTGCTATTGTAAAGAATGGATGCGTAGATAAATGTTACAACAAGTAGGATGGATAACGAGTGATAGCTCGAGGTACGTAGAGTATACAATAGAATATGTTGCGTAATTATATCCTCTTTCTATTGTCTTGCATGCATATATTTATTAACTTAATCTCATATACATTGCATGGTCATGAACAACTTGTGCACAAGGTTATGGTTCATCAAATGACACTGAGATCGATTCAGCCTAAGTTAAACAAGGATATTTGTGTTGACGAACTAGTACTGGTGATTCAGAAACTTTCAATGAGGCTCGCTACTTGCGCTGAAAGGCACTGAAATAAATTGGTTTTTGTGACATGTAAAGTTGTCACAGAAGTTGTGAAACTCGTCATAATATATCTTTTGTGATGTGTCCAGTGATGACGTACTTTAGTTACAAATTTTGTCGTAGCTAATAGACAAAGTAACGACTAAAGCATGGCGTAACTGGAAGTTTTCAACTGTTACAAGCATATGTCGTCACCAGATTTGATTGTCATTGTATCACTTCTATTAGTAGTCCAGGGACTTGGACTGAGAGTACGATGTAAAAGACTATAGCTTGACCAAAATCATAGGATGTTCTCTATCCCGGAGAGGTGCGATACTTTTTGTCCTTGTTTGGTATAGGAGTATTGCGTTGCCTTGGCGATGATTTATATCCCTATGATTTTTGGGTCTCGCAATATATATATATATATATATATATATATATATATATATATATATAAATATATATATATATATATATATATATATTGCTTTTGGTTTTTGTTTCTCCATTCGTGCCACCTTTGTGGTACTTGCTATTTGGGGTCTAACCCTACTGGGTTTGTGTTGCCATATTTTTAGCCAGCACCCGAGGATCCAACATACTTTTCCCCGACTCATGGTGTGCACTAGGAACATGGCCGCTGAGGATAACGAGTGGGTTTTCTTATTTCCCGCTCGTCATTATTTATTTTACTCTTTTGGGCATTTAGCCACCGGTACTTTTTAGCCAATATGTCTGGCTATTTAGCTTTATTATTATGACTGTATATAAATCAGGCTGCAACTATAATACTTTTATGTACGCTTGTATCTCAATTGGCTTCACACATTTTGAAATAGCTAGTTCTCAGAATATTTTGATAGAGCATTTGGGACGCCTTATTGCTTTATCATATATATTCTATGTTTATTATTTCTTGTTTGATTGATTTAGAAATAGATGTTCGTATGACCCAAAGTGGCCTGATTGTAGAATGCAACCCTTGGCTTATTACAGCCATGATCACCGTAAGACGTATAATACCTTGTAAGGGGTAGCTGGCCATGTTCATGTCTGTATTTCTGTAGTGGGATGTTGTAAACCCCTGAATTTTCAAAAAATATTAAACTTGGGTTTTTCACAATTTTCTGGAATTTTCTAGGATTTTTCTGTAATTAAATTCAGGGTTTTTAATTATTAAATAATTTTTAATTGTTAATAAATAATATTAAAATATTATGGAAATAACATTTTTGGGTGTAAAATGGAAAAACCGGACTTAGGGTAATTTTTCTGGAAATTTTTGGGCCCCGGACCTATTTTAAATCACCTAAAAACTATTTACTTATTTATTAATTAAATTAATTATTATTTATTCATTTAAATTATTTATTTATTTTTAAACCCTAAAACCCGGCCCATCGGCCCACGGCCCAGCCCGTATAGCCTAACGGGTCGGGTCGGGTCCACCCGAACCCGACCCGGCGCCCGTGACCCGCTCACCCGTCACCCCCACTCTCCTCTGCCCGCGTCTCCCGGCCCCCGCTCCGCTTCCGTCGGCCGCGCCGCCGCCGCTCCGCCCGGCTCGCCCCACACCCCGCTCCGCTCCACCCGGCCACGCCACCCCCTCGCCTCCGCCTTCCCCGGCTCCCTCTCTCCTCTCCCCCGCCCCTTTAAATCCCCCTCTCCGGCAGAACCCCCTCCCCCGAGCCCTCCGGCCACCTCGCTCCTCCGCCCCAGCGCCGCCTCGTCCCTGCGCCACCGCCGTCTCTGCCTAGCCGTCCCCCTCTACGCCACCTCCGGAGACGCCGCCGCCGGCCAGCAGCCGAAGCAACAGCAGCAGCAGCTGCCCACGGCTCCGGCGAGCCTCCGGTCAGCTCCGCCCGCCTCCTAGCGCACCGCCCGCCTCCCAGCGCGCCGCCGGCCAACGCCCAGCCTTCCTCCGGCCGTCTCCCCGCCTGAGCTACGCCGGAGAAAACCCTAACCCTAATTTCCCTCGTATCGACACATGTCGGACACAACGCGGACACAATAAATCTCGGTTTCTGAGCCCTGTTCAGGTATTCATATCTTTCTCCTCGCTGCCCCGTTTTCAATTTCGTAAATTGTGTTACGAAGCCTGTATGACCCTCTCGGTGCTCGGACAAACCGCTCGGGGCATCGCGTCCTATGGTGATCGCACACCGCGATCCAAAAACAGGAAAAACATCGACCCGATTCACCCCGGAACTAGGTACGCCCCGCCAAACGGGATGACTTGGTCGCGCGCGGTCTTTACAGATACGTGCGCAGCATTGATACGGACGTGTGGGATTTCGCGGAAGTCGATTCGGGTGTGCGGGCACACCGGGATCAACGCATATCCGCGGACACCGCCCCGTATCCTCCTTTTCTGAATCAAGCCCTAACTTCCTGTACACACGTCGGATCGAAACGAAACTTACGCCATCGGACTCGTAGCGATACGCTGGTCTTGTGACCCAAGTTTGGTTCGTTTCTGAGAACGTTGACGAAATCGCGTGTCGTGGGCCCCACAGGCCCCGCTCGACGGGCGATTTTGTGATCGGCTCATCGGAATCCAATTCTGCAAGTTCCGTTGGGTTCGTATCATCGTTCCTGACCTGTTGACACTAAGTTTGGTCAATTTGGAGACCTTTGACCCTGACACATTTTTCGGTGCAAAGCGGGCCCACAGGCGGACCCCATTTTGACCCGATACTGCCGTTTTGCCCTTGTCTCCAAATTGGACCCAAGGACAGGCGTTTCTAGCTATTTGATATCTTCTGAGCATGATGGTAATATTTATTTCAGCATCTGGACACATTTCTAGAAAATTTCCCCGAGACACAACTGTAATTGGATCCAAACAACAGGCAAGTACCTGCACTTCAAGTTTAATCTTTATATTGTGATAATTAGTTCCTTGCTCTACTAGTACCATTGGATGTTTACACGTAGTGTTAGAATACTGGATTTCATGTCTTGAATACTGGAGTTCATGTCTTGCTTTTCGTGTCGGGTGGGAGAATACAAGGAGGCATGTAGTTTACCCTTTCCCCTGTCTTGTCTAATAGCTGTTGGTACACGACTGTCCATCAGCCGGATCTCGATTATTCTTGTTTAATAGCCGTCTATGACGGCCGGATTAGCCTTATAACCCCTACATGCCAACTATGTATTCTAAATACACACTTACACACACATGGTTTCTTGTCGTGTTGCAGTTCCTGTTATCTTATTGTAGTTCCATTTTCCTATCTCATTATATTTCCTGTTTACTCATATTCCTGATTTACAGCAATTAACCCTTAGTTATTGTTACTTCTTATTTATGCATATCCTCAACATGATACTTGTCAGTTCTTTTCTACTTGTCATAAATATTTAGTTTAATCTTGTTGTGCATTGTGTACTTTGCTCCTTTCCTGACTGGATCCGTTGATTTAGGCGATGATGAGGACTTTGCCCCTACCTATTATGGCCCCTATGAGGGAACAGATGACACATTTAAGGAGCCAGTTCCCACCTAGGAGACTACTTCTGCGGAGAAGTTAGCAGTAGCTATTTATTTATTTTCTTTCATCTTAGTAATCGGGTTTGTCCCCGATTTAACTTCTGGTTATGTATTAAACATTGGATCTGTTTGTCTCATTTATTCATTTGAAATCTTAGCATTCCTTTTCCTGTTATTATCTTTGCCTATTTTATTACTTGTGAATGAGTTAGATTTTATTTAACTGTGATTAAGACCTAGACAGCGTACTACCGCCGACACTGCGGCGTAGGCTGGACGTACCCACGTACTCGTGCCCGAATATCCGGGTACGGGTCGTGACAGATGTGACAAAGTTTTAGTGGTAGCCAATATAGGTGTGTTCTTCAGAGATGTGGGGTGTCATGGTCATAGGAATCACAATCAAATATGATCATTCTTGAAATTCCTGAATTCGACCACCTTGATAATCAGTTTAAATTATCCAGTTGGTTACTTCCTTGTACCTTCTTGTCTTCTACTTGATGTTTTGTGCATTTCTTTAGGGTTTCCCCTACCTCTGATGCAGTAGCAACATGAGAGGTAGAGTTGTCAGTGGATCAAGGTCCTGTAAGATTTTAGCGAAAGATTCAAGTTGAGCCAGTGGTATGGTCGACAGAGCAATAGACTCAAAATATTCTCGTACCCTAGAAGTACCAGTAGTACTAGATACCCCGACCTTGCTTGAGATTATCCGAGGAATATTGGCTTTCTAACAATACCTTATGGTGGTACAACAACAACAATATCGATAGCTTCAGCGGCAAGAACAGAATGTCCTATTGAACCAAGGGTTATAGATGGCCCTAGAAAGGGGCCGGAGGAAAAATTCTGGAGCCTTTGTTAGATTATGCATACTGAACCCCAGATATTTTGATGGAACAGAGGATGCCATCACCGCAGATGACGGGCTCCAGGATATTAAAACCATCCTAGCAATGACTAAGGTTCCGGCTGAGGAACAGATTTACCAGGTCTGCTTACAACTTTAGGATCTTGCAAGGGATTGGTGGTCCTTAGTGAAGGTAGGATTAAGGTGCCCTATTTCTTGGGACAGTATCAGGACCCAGTTTAGGGCTAAATACTTTAGAGTTGTGGCTCAGTATGAATTGCAACAAAGATTTGTCAATCTTAAACAGTTCGGTAGGACTGTGGATGGTTATGTCGCAGAGTTTTGTCGGCTAAGTAGGTTTGCTCCAACCATGGTGGCAAAAGAGTTAGAGAGGACGATGAGGTTCCAGCAGGGGCTTCACTCAAAAATTTTATACATGATAGAGGTACACAACTACCAGACTTTTGAGGATGTATTGATAGCGGCTAAGAGGGTCGAGCTTACATACCAAAGGATGGCGTCGATGAGAGTAGCCGGAAGAGGCCTCATGGACAAAGCAGTGAGGGAGGACCAGTACCACGAATGTCAGCACCAACCCCTAGAATTTGCATTATTGACGTAGCATAGAGGAGGTCAGTGATCTCGACAGTGATAAAACCAACTCGGCAGTAGCAGCCAAGGCAACAACAATAGCAACCATAATAGCGTTAGGGAGCACGACAGGTTGCACAAATCATTGGAAGGGATGTCATACCTGGGATGTTTGTTGGGCAGCAAATGGACTATGCTTGTAGTGTAGAGGTTCTGATCATAGGGTTGGCACATGCCCATTAATATATAGGCCTGGAGGGACAGTACAACAGTTTTTCGCGTTGCCAGCTACAAGGGCAGTACATCACGGAGAGCCAGCAATAGCGGAACGACCTTTCGCTTAGCATCCGCTACCGACGCAGGCCCAATTATATAGACAAGAACAATTATAGGATTAGCAGAGACTATAACAACGACACTAGGGAAGGCAACAGCAGGAAGCTCGATGAGGCCAAGGGGAGGCATTCACCTTATCTCTAGAGGAAGCCTTGGCCTCAGGTGATGTAGTGGCAGGTAATATTTTTTTAAAAGTTTTTTTGCTATATTATTATTTGATTCGGGAGCATCACACTAATTTATATCTGCATAATATGTGAAACATATTGGATTAGAGTTTGAGGAATTTTCAGAGAGGTTGAATATACTCACTGAAAATGGGATCATAGGAGTTAGTAGAGTGTGTCTAGTATCCCAGTCGTAGTATGTAGGCATTTATTACCAGAAAAGTTGATCGAGTTTCCTATGGATAACTTTAATGTTATATTATGCATGGACTGGCTGAAGACAGACATGCGATGATAGAATATTATGAGGGTAGAGTATTGTTTAGAGTCCCTAGTTTAGAGGATTTTTTTCTTAGAAGAATTGTCGAAGATCAGCATAAAGAAGGAATCATAACAGTAGCAATAGAAGAGGACTATATACCCAAAATAAAAGAATTCATGGATGTCTTTTCCGACGAGCTTCCCAGATTACCCTCAGTTAGAGAGGAAGAGTTCTGTAAAGAGTTGATACTATGAACAAAACCAGTATCCCAGAAGGTTTATCCAATGTCACCATCTGAACTTGACTCGTTATATCAATACGTAGAAGAGCTGAAGGCCAAAAAGTTTATTTGGACCAGTGAATCACCATGGGGAGCACCATGGGGAGCACCAGTGGTATTGGCGAAGAAGAAAGATGGATCAACGTAGTTGTGCATTGATTAATGACTATTAAATGCGGTGACAGTGAAGAAGTATCCATTGCCCAAGATTGATGATTTGTTTGACCAATTGAGTGGAGCAAGAGCCTTCTCCAAGATAGATCTGCAATCATGATATCATCAGGTGTGAGTCCGAGAGCAGTAAATACCAAAGATATCTTTCAGGTAATGATATGGTCATTACGAATTCTTAGTTATGCCATTCGGGTTGACCAATGCTCCAACTACATTTATAGATTTGATGAATCGTATCTTCACGCCATACTTGGACCAATTTGCGATAGTATTTATCGATGACATCCGTGTATATTCCTGTAATAAGGAAGAGCATGAAAAACATCTCAATATGGATTCATTTTTGTGAGATATGTATTTTTAGGACTATTAACTTTTTTTGGACTAATGAATTACTACACTAATATATTTTCTGGCCAATTGACATCTTCTGGACTATTGAGATTATTTTTTTATTTAATTGTTCCTCTATGATGTACCCTATTCCATTATTATATGCTAATCAAGTATTTCATAACTATTAACTCGTCATAGTACTTGTCAATTAATTGGAACTACTATTGGATTGTACTCATTCCATCCTGACTGGGTAAACATTTTTAGGTGACTTGCTATCTTGCTCATTAGATTTGGTTGGAGATCGAGATGCTTGTAGAGGCCAATATTAGAATTTAGATAGTTTAGCAACTTCTTTGGATTTGATGTTGAGTGGGTTTATTCCTGAGTTATGATTTAATTATAAATTAAGAATCTTGTAAAACTATGTAAATATTATGAATGAGCAATAGATTTGAATTTGTGACTAAATATTATCTATTTGGATTGATGGACAATTGTTATCATAGACAGCGTACTACCACCGATGCTGCGGCGTAGGCTGTGTTTGGCCACGTACTCGTATCCGAAAAGCGGGTGCGGGTCGTAACAAATATTCTGGTTCCTCAACACCTTCTCTCTCCGATCCAGAATCTCAATTGGCTAGCTCGGCCTCCTCGATTGTCATGGCGTATGCTCATCCCAGAGGTGCACCTCTTTGCTGTTGTTGGTACTAAGCAAACCTCTGTTGCTGTGGCGGAAGTAGAGGTCCCCTCTACTGGCCTCCTGGTACAGTAGGTACCCTGGCTGGTCCCCTCTGAGCGGCTGCTCCACCCTGACCTGGATGAGTCTGAATAGATGGACAGTTCCTCAACTGATGTGCTGATGATCTATAGGACAAGCATGTACCCAACCTCTTCTTGTAGATGTCCCTTATGTGTCCTACCTTCCTTCACTATCCACATTGGACAGCGGGCTTAGTCTACCTCTGAGGCTGCCACTGCTAGATGTGTCCTCGAGCTGGTGCCTGGTGCTGCTGATGATGTTGATACGGCCTTTGTTGCTGCTAAAAGTGGGGACGCTTGTCCAGTCCCGCGCTACCACTTGCTCCTTCATAAGTGTCGCATCCTCTCTTGGGCCTGAGGTCCAAGTCATCCTCAATAATCTGGGCATCTATTAGAATGCCCTCGAAAGTAGCAGTGCGACATCTAGAAGTGCGAGACTTGATCTCTCTCGTCAGCCCCTTCCTAAACTTTTTGGCATGATCTCCTGGGTCCCGAATCATCGACGGTGTAAATTGATGCAAACGACAAAACTCCGCGACGTACTCGTCGACTGACATGTTTTCTTGGACCCAGACATGGAACTGACTCTCCAAGGCTCCCAGAGCCACGTCGGGGAAGAACTTCTCCTTGAAAGCTTCCCAAGTAAGTCCTACAACAGTGAGTCTCGGCTCTGTACGATACCATCTCAGTGCGATATCGAACATCTGACTGTCGACGGCCTTGATCTATAAAACCTCTAGAATCTACGCCAAACGCAAGTTTCTCTCTATATCCTCTAGCCAGTCATTGGCGTAGAGTATTCCCTCGATGCCCTTGAACTCCCAAGACATTCCTCTTGAAGTTCACTATAGTACCTAGCCTCTGATACTGCTGGCCAGGGTGGTGCTGCTGCTGTGCAACTCTTTCTATAGCCTGGAGAGCCACCTGATGAGAATTCTCCATGCTCTCTCTCATCAGCTCCATCTGTGCCTGGTGTACCTCTGCCTGCACCCTCTGAGCCTACGCCTGGACTCACTGAGCCTCCGCTGACATCCTTTGAGCATCTACCATGCCCTGGATCAACGCAAACATTTGTGCCCCATCAACGGGCATACCTCCGAGAATCATAGTCGGTGGTGGAGGAAGGTGCTCCGTCACAGCCGGGGCAACCCTCTTGACATGTAGGGGAGGAGGACCCCCAAAAACTGTAGATACTCCCACATGAACAGGAGATATAGGAGGAACTCCAGATGTCTATCCGTCAGGTCGAGAGGTGGCAGACCTCTTTGAAGTCGTAGATCCCAATATCAATGACCTAGTCTTCGGCGGTATCCTGAAGACATACCGAAAAGAATCAATTAAGGTAATAGATACGATATCATCAAGAAAGGACAGTAAAATTTTAAAGGAAGCAATTGTTCAGAATAGCAATATAAAAAGATTAAATGTTTTCTAGTTGTGATTGAGCATACTCTCATCCTAAATCATATTTCCTAAAGCGGGCTCGTAGCAATACTCTAAGTAAGCACTACTATGACATCACCCTAATAGTGAATCTAAACCTGCATAGGCCACCACTAAATATGTGCCACAACACGCACATAGAATTTGGGCATAAGCAGTGGGTACGTCCAGCCTACGCCGCAGCATCGGTGGTAGAATGCTCTCTAAGTCTCAAATACAACTAAACATAACTCACAAGATAACCTGTCAATTATCTCAACTCCATAAGGAGGATAATGTATAATGCATTGATCAATAATTCATAATATACTCAATCATAATAACTATAGGAAATATATGGCACGATAAGATATAAAGATAAGGAAGTACTAACATAAGTCAAGCACAACAACTAAAATACAACAATAATTTAGAATCTAGCTAGCTCAACAAAAATAGTCTCAACAATAATTAATCCAAGTCTTAAGTTTAGAACAAATAAATACATTGATAACTAAACCAAGGATCTATCTAAATGACTGCAGGTGGTGTCTCCTCTAAGGAGAGTGACTCTTCTAAAATCTCTAGTACTCCTGGGCCATAGTGAGTAGGATAAAAGTCCTCAAGGTCTTCTGAAAAATATTATCCAGTCAGGATTGGAGCAAAGCATAAGCACTAAACAATATTTTCATTTATATTGTCAAAACTATAAGGCAGTATAAGGAAATACATGATGAGGAAAATACTGGAAATAAGGAATATTGGAGAATATATAATCAGCAATAGTCAATAAACAGAAATATATGAATGCTAGAATAAGTGAACTGGAATAAAAAAATAGAAATTCTAGCTAAGTGTTTGAAATATCAGTTTACTATATGATCGGTTTGGGAGGAGATCAGGCTTGTTATATATGATTGGCTATGATACATGTGAGGTCAGGCTAACCATATGGATAGCTATGATACGAGCAATAGTCAGCCAAATCATATATAACAGGCTATGAGGGATGTAAATGGTCAGGCTACACCCAACGTGATATGTGAGGTGACTGTGTATCAGTTTCAGTGGTAGTGTGTGAGCGAGGTTTCAGTGATGTGAGGGGGGAAATATGTTCATTGGTCACAGTGAAGAGTTTGGTACCAAGAGTATCGTAGATTGGTTTGAGTATTTAGTTGTGGTGTTTGGACTATGGTGCACTTGTGTACTATGGTGTGTACCTATGCTTGTATCAGAAGCAGTTATGAGCAATGTGATAGAGGCAATCCTGAACATGACATTCTCACAACAAGATATGTTGCTGAAAAATAATAGGCATGATAGACCCGTGTATTATACAGGGTCTATCAGCACCATCAAAGTAGACTGGATATAAATTGATCCAAGGTCATCCCTTTGCATCATCCCCTGAAGTCTTCTATAGACGTTAGGGATCCCCATTTATCGGTTGTCAGCAACCAACACTACCATCAGTGGCTTCAATGCAAGAAGAAGTTATCCTATGGGGAAGATTCGCTTGAAATATCAAATAGCGATCTCTGAACAGAGGTGACTGGCTATGTCATCGATGTAGATGTGTCCTATAACATCCTTCTGGGACATCCTTGGAAATATCAGTACTTGATCGTACCATCAACTCTCCACCAATACTTTAAATACATTGACAACAACGGCGTCGCTAAGACAAAATTTGTCGATGTTGATCCTTTTAAAGGATTTGAAGCCTACTACTCTGACTCGATCTTGTATAAATAGATTTAACTGGATAAAGGTGGCAAGGACGCCAACGATGAAGTAGAGGTTGGATTGGCTCAAGACGAACCTCTCAGAGTCCATCTCAAAAGATGCTCCACCCATATATATGTTCCTCTTGTGGTCAAGCTTCGTGGAAAGGCTCCTAAGCCTTTGGTAGTCAAGCTTCGAAGGCAGGGACGTCCATCCAACAAAGTTCTATCTGTGGTAGAAACCCTAGAACCTCTCACAATCAAACTTTGCAGGAAAGCTACAACCGTCAACATTAGCAATAAGCACTGGAGGTGATGAACTGGAAGAATATGTCGCGACATCCACCGACGTACCTTATTATGATAATGTAATTCCCTCAAAAAAGATACCATACTTACTCAATGAAGGGCTATCTTTGAATTACTCTATTGTTGCATATTGGAATACTATGTATTCCTTAGAATACGGTTTAGGTCTAAACCTTCAGGCACAGATAACTATCGCTCATGCAATAGACCGAATCCTCTATAGCCAGGATTCCTTCTTCATAATTTTAGCAAGGAAAAGAGGTGATAAACCCATTATTTTTGGAAGAGTCAAAGGTCACTGATACTTTATTGCAGAAGAACCAGAACAGGATAGTGGCAGAATGCAACTTCACTACTATAGCATAAAAACCAAACACATCCTCCTGAAGATAGGATATGACCTAAAGAGCGAACAAGGCCTGAACTATGGCAAAGGGTGATACTTGCCACTATATTATTTTGCTCCCAAGGGCAAGCTCGAGACATACTATTAATGAACCGATCATGGTTTGGGGTATGTCACACCCACCACAACTTCTGAAGACTAAGGGGAAGAGGGCGAGCTACAATCTCACCCTTCACAATCATCTTCTTGGTACTCTGACACTAGAATAAGACAACGAACACCTGATTGATCTCTTTGAAGTAGAACCATAGGCTTAAAAACATAAAGCATAATGGGAATTATGTTTTAAACAGCGAGAACCTTCCACTAAAGATGAGATGGTACAAGTTGATTTGGGTGACGATACTGCTTCTAAACCCATCTTCATCAGTAAAAACCTCTCCACAAAAGAGCATGAATCCCTTATCCAGCTAGTTAGGGAATACATTAACATTTTTGCATGGAGCTATACAGATATGCCAGGCTTGGATCATCAAATTGCAATGCACAAACTTAATATTCTGCCAGACGCTAAGCCAGTGAATCAATAACAAAGATGGTTCCGTATAAACATTATGGACGCGATCTAATCGAAAGTGAATAAGCTGATAGCAAGAGGGTTTATTCGCGAATAGCAAAATCCAGACTTGGTAGCTAATATTGTTCTCGTCATCAAAAAATGGTAAAATCTTAGTTTTTATAGACTCATAATTTGAACGCGGCTTACCCAAAATATGAGTTTTTCTCCCAATTACAGACGTAATGATTGATAACACTTATTATTTTGAGTGTATGTCCTTCATAGATGGATTCTTGGGCTACAGTCAAATCAATATATTTCTAAATAATGAGAAGAATTCGTTGTTATAGATACCAATAGGGGTATACTTTTATATAGTAATGCACTTTGGGTAAAAGAATGCAAGTGCGACATACCGACGAGCTATGAGCACCATCTTCCATGAACACTTATGCAAGACAGTCGAATGTTATATTGATAACATCGATATCAAGAGCAACATCTAGAAAGACCACCTCTATGATCTAAGGACTGTATTCGACCTAATGCTAGCACATTAACTCAAGGTGAACCCAACCAAGTCTTTCTTGAGAGTATCTAGCGGCAAGTTCATGGGCTTTGTCATAACTTCAAAGGGTATTCACATTGGCCGTGAGAAGACTAAGGCTATCCTTGATATGCACTCTCCAAAAAACCATCAAGAGCTTCGCGATCGACAAGGAAGGTTAGCCTAAATCAGACGATTTATATACAGCCCCTATGGGCGATGTCATACATTCACTCAGCTTTTAAAGAAGGGAGTCTCCATTGTTTGGAGCAAAGAATGTCAACGAGCATTCGACGCCATCAAAAACTACCTTATGAAGCCCCAGTTTTGGTGGCTCCAGTCATGGGAAAACCCTTCCTGTTCTACGTTCAAGCAATAGATTACTCTCTTGGTGCCTTATTAGCCCAGAAAAGTGACACAGGTCATGAGTAGGCCATCTTCTATCTCAACATGACAATGATCGGCACGGAACAAAAATACAACCCTGTAGAGAATAAAGCCTCACCCTGCTCTTCTCTGTTTAAAAGACCCGTCATTACATAACCGGGCAAACAATCCATGTTATTTCATGATTTAACCACCTTAGATTCCTCATTACTAAGCCTGGAGTACTTAACTGTCGTTTAGCCACCTCGGCAATACTATTGTCCCCTTATGATACGGTATTTGTCCCACAGAAGGTAGATAAGGGTCAAGCATTGGCTAACCTCATACAGCTTACCCGGTGCCAGAAATCTCGAATCTTTACGATGAGATTCCAAACAAAGTGTTAGAATCTAACACAACAATAGGAGAGTTTGTATGGCAAATATTTTTCGATCGTGCTTTAAGAACAGGGCCCAAGAGCAATATCATCATTGGTGTGGGGGTAGTATTAATTTTTCTCGATGACCTGGTCATTAATTGCACTTATTCACTCACAAAACCATATTCCAACAACGTGGCTAAATATATTGCCCTCATTATTGGGCTCCAATGGGCTAAAAAATTGGATGTGGACTTCCTAGAGGCCCATGGTGATTCCAAACTGATAGACAGTCATGTCTGTGGCGAGTATGAAGTCTGACGCGAGGACTTACTCCCCTATCATCAAGAAGCAGTCCACATAATTTTCACTTTCACTGGGTTCTTCATAGAACATGTATCGTAGTTACAAAATATCGAAGCTGATGCCTATGCTGGTCTCGCAGCTTCCTTGGATATCCTGAGTAAGACCCATCAATTGGCACAATGGTTGGACAAGAGCCAGTTTGCCCTAAGAATAACTAATTCTTTTCTCTTAACCACTTTATGGAAAAAGATGCCAACGTCAAAGATTGGAGGCTTTAGTTTATAGAATATGTTGTTTAGAGAATCCTTCCAGATGACCCAAAGGAGGCCACTTCCATCAGAAGATGCTCCCTCAAGTTCTACTATGATACAGTTACTAAGATGTACCGTCATTCATTCGACGGGCTCCTGCTACGATGCCTATTGGACGCAGAAGCGAAGCAAGCACTTCATGAGGCTCACGACGGTATTTGTGGTGCACACCAACCTGGCCCTAAGCTACAGGACCTTCTCTGACATATGTGCTACTATTAGCCAATGATGGTAGTAGATGTCTTTGTTTACATAAGGAAGTGCAAGATGTGTCAAATCTAGGTCAATTTCATCCACCAACCCTCGGAGTTTCTACACCCGATGGTTGCATATTAACTATTCGAAGCATGGGGTATGGACATCATCAGGCCGATCAATCTACCTTCATCTAAGGGGCACTAGTTCATCCTGGCTATCACATACTTCTTCTCTAAATGGGCGAAAGCTTTTTTGCTCACAAAAGTAAAAATTCAAACATATTAGTTTCATAAAATATAATAATATCTACCACTTCGGCTTTTCTCACAAAATTATTCATGACAATGGTCCACAATTCATAAGCCACGCTTTCTTCCTGTTTGACAATAAAAGCTGAATCTAAAATATAGTATCGACTGCTTACAACCTAGCCGCAAACGGATAGGAAGAAGCATTCAATAAGATGATAATTAAGCTACTTAAAATTTTATTTTGTCCAACAAGCGCGACTAGAACGAGAATCTTGATGAATGTTTATGGGTCTACCATAAAATGGTCTGCACTCCGACAGGCAGGACGTCATTTCTTTTGTCTACGGAAGTGAAGTTGTGCTTCCTCTGGAAACCCATATTTTATCTCTTCGGATAGTTCTCTCTAACCAGTTAACCGTCGAAGACAACCATCGTCAGCATCTACATGATTTGGAGGCACCTGACGAAAGATGTCTCGTGGCTCAGCAATGCGTCAAGCTGTATCAAGCACTACTTTTTGGATCCTTCAATAAAAAGGTAAAATAAAGGACATTCCATGTCGGTGATCTCGTCCTAACATTTAAAAGATCGATGGTCATGACCCATAGGTCGACAGAAAAGTTCTAAGCCAAGTGTGAGGGACACATCTTAGTGGAGACCGTTTACTCTAATGGTCCATACAAGCTTTCTAAGCCTAATGGTGACTTGCTAATTATGCCGATCAACGACAAGTTCCTAAAAAATACTATGCCTAAGTTAGGCATGCATACATAAAAAATGTATGTACTACATTCTTTCTCCGGCATATAATCTGGTCTGCCTCTTCCGTATGCGGTAAAAATTTGTTATTCGTACTCAGGAGTCCCGAATACACAATGGATAATAAGTCCTTAAAAAAATCTCTATAGCAAGTAGTTCTAGTCCACATCACCTTTGATCTATGAGCTGTCCATGTTCCCCAGTTTGGTAGAAGAAAATAGTCATGTCCATATTACATCTGACTCATTTCTTTTTCTCTATGAAATACCTCATCATGATTATACTCAACTACAAGCAAACGTTCTTACCTACTGGTTTTGCACCAAAAAGTCCCAACCATCGTAGATGATGTCCCCTAAAGATTTTCTCTTAAAACTGTTCTAACATATCATGTTCATATTACCTTTGACTGGGTATGTTTATCACAAATTATGATAATATACAATATCCATATTACCTTTTGTATAATATTAATAACCACGATACAAACAGCAACATAAAAAGTTCAAAAAAAGGATAAGGCAAATTTTTATTGATATTCAAGATCATGAGTAAATATGATGGAAGTCCATTATATTTTGGATTTTTATTGATATTCAATATCATGAGAACATTGGAAAAGAAGGGGACCCTTCTGTGCTGTTTAGGGTACCAATGTGTGTAATGCTGGCAGCTCAACGCATTCTTGGTTATCACTCCAGAAAACTCCTTAGTGCAAGCCACAATACATGGAAAAGAATCCATACCGATAGATAGAAAATAAGATTGCAACATAGAGCTGAGCCTACAAACACAACTCTGTTGTGTGAAAGGACGTGCATAGAAATTTCGGTTGGGATCCCAACCCAGTACCCATGGCGCCCATATACGGGGAATAACTAAGGTGAGCTAGGTTGGAAGACCGTGAACAATCTTCTGGTAATGTGTTTGTCCATCAAGAACAACGGAAGCTATGATATCCTCCTATGCTCCATCAAGACCAAGGTGAGCAAAGGTGACTCCTGTATGACAAGTACATACACAGTCATAACACTTGCAATAAAAGAAGTAACAGTAGAAACTAGCAAATCAGAAGCAAGTTACCCATGCACAGGGATATCATGTGCACGGATTAAATGTATGATACATATGAGCATCTCATCCATAATGTATATTATAAGACACAGTGCCCCCAAGAGATACAGTCGCACTCATGTGGAGAGTGGTCGCGCATAACCTTCCAATGTATGCTTCCGATGAGCATCCTGAGACAGCATCACCCATGCGCCCAGTGGAAGATTCTAACCATCAAAGCATCTTCATGTCGAAGCCTTTAGGTGATGACCATACAGAATTGACGATTTATTAAATCATTATGAAGATTAAGATATGATTAAATTTGTCATTAAAATTTAAGGAATTTAAGAAGATTATCATTATATTTATTTGATTGCAAGATATGAAATTAAAAATTTATATTTTGAATATTGTATTTGAAGATTTTATAGGTATTATATTGTTTGAGTATTGTGTGGAAAAAAAAAGAAATCGAGGAATAAGATCACTAGTGGATTAGTGTCTGAATTTAAATTTTTGGGATGAGGATTTAAATTTTATAAACATGCTTTGATTGGATTTAAATTAGAGGAGTAAGATGTTTAATGGATTAGTGTATGAATTCAAATTTTTGGATGAGATTTAAATTTTATATATATGCTTTGATTGGATTTAAAATTAGAGGATTAGATATTAAACTTTGAGTATTTAGTTTAAATTAGAGGAGTAAGATGTTTAATGGATTAGGGTATGAATTCAAATTTTTGGATGAGATTTAAATTTTATATATATGCTTTGATTGGATTTAAAATTAGAGGATTAGATATTAAACTTTGAGTATTTAGTTATTAACTTAAAATTTTGGAGGAGAATGTGATAAGAATAGAATTTTGATTTTAAATTTAAAGATTTTCTGGAATATGATATTTATAGAATTTTGAGAAATTTGTGAAATTATAATATGGATTTACTTCATGATTATTTGGTTTGTGGAATTTAAATTTTGATGGTCAAAAAAAATAATTAAGGATTTTAAATTTTGAGGACAATTTTTCTAAGGAGGGTAGACTTCTCACCACCACATTCCAAAATAGGGGTATTTTTGTTATTTTAATTATTATAAGTATTGTGTGTATTTATTTTAAATAACTACATGATATGTGTGTGTGTATATATATATATATATATATATATATATATATATATATATATATATATATATATATATATATAGTATTCTTAATGTATGAGTTAGTAGACTAGACCTAGAAGCCCACTAGATAAATCCTTGACCAAATATAGGATTATGGATTTAATTGGTAATTTTTTGGATTAATTATTGAGGTTATAATTTAATATTATAATTTTAATTCATTATTGTGCCTTACCGTTGATTCGATATTTGAAGCGCTACCCTAGCTTTTGTCTTCCAACAAATTTTACACCTTTGTCCTAGACGTCCTGTCACGCCCCAGTCCCAAAATACAAGGAACCGGGCCATGTGGCAATAGCCAACTGACACGTCTCCGAGGATATCCCAATATAATGGATCCTAACGAAGAGTGCTACGCTGTCCTAAATACTAACATGTCCCATAACAGTGAATCAACAGGTAACTAATCTCATCCACAATGTAAACTGCAAGAATAAAATAATAATAACCTGCTGGCAGATAGACGCCAGTCTCAAGATATCATAGTACAACCAATAATGTCTCGTGGGGACAAACCCACTACTATGACGAAAGAAAGTACTGAAATAATAGATAAAAGATAATGGCCAGGGCATCGGCTGACTAGATAATGATGCTCCCAATCCTAGGCAGTAGGCCTACCAAGTGATCACGGAAACTCCAAAGGTAGAACCTCTAACTCCTCTGCGGTAGCGAATCTCGTCTCCTGTCCTGGGCCGTACACTGTGGGGTAGTAAGCCTCGTCCAAATCTGGAAAGGTACCGGGTCCTCAGAGGGACGTAACAAGATACATAGAAGCATGCCATATATAAATACTGAATAAAATAAATACAATAAAGGGTGTGCTAACCGACTAAGTGAATGCAATGTGAGGACAACTTTGGTATGTATGTGTAGGCATAGGCATAATGTCCAATACCCCGAAGAGCGTGACAGCAGTACAGTATATCGTCCATAACGCTATGAAGAACGTGGCAACAATACAGTATATCGTACATATCGCTCCGAAGAACGTGGCAGCAGTGTAAAGGGAGTCATTGGATCCGTGGCTCCTCTGTGTACTACGGACTCCAATGGGTGTATCCTACACGCCTACTAATGTCCTCCTCGCCCAATGTAGATACGCAAGTCGAATACTCGACGTGCATTCCACATATCTATATGCCAGTCTCTACCAATAAAATATAACCTGAACTACGTACTAACCGTGATGTAGGTCACACGCACCGATAGCTAGTCGAGTACGCAAACCCGCATCCCAATATGAATATGTCTCAGTGAACGTTGTTTGATAATAAACGAAAGAAATAAAATAAGGTTTATACGAAACCCTCTCTTTGGTTTACAAACAAGAAGTACAATTAATCCTATACGAGGATGTCAAATACAAATTTTAATTTGGGTAAATATTGCTATAGGAGTCTGATCTGCGGTCGATCACTTTGTTCCTTGGACCATACGATGATGAAGAAGTGCTGTAGAAGACGGAGAAGCTTCAAAGATTGCAAAGGGGAGTGGATGCTCTATGTCAAAATCGTCGATCACTACTCTCTGTCTGAGCTCTTCTCTCTCTGTTATTCGATTTTTTGACTTCTATTCTCCAAGTTTTTGACCTTTTTCCCGACTCTGGACCTCTGTCAACAGAGGTCTCTATTTATAGGGTTTTAGTGACAGTAACCATCCAGTCGGCGTAGAAGCTGGATAGTGGAAAGTAGGGCACATTTTATGCGGCGGTTACAACAACTGCCACCCACGTATAAATAATCCTTTGAATAAGCGTGTGACGTGTGTCCCATTAAAAGATAATGCGTATAACTGCTGCAAAGATCATGGCATGCAAGCCACGTAGGTAGCTGTCCCTCGCGTAGAAAAGGTTGGCGTAGAAGCCAATAACTGTCACCATGGCATAGAAGCTAAATAGTTGTCAAACTGGCGTAGAGGCCAGGTAGGCATAGAAGCCTGATGCTGCAAGGATAGGTAGCTAGCGTAGAAGATAGCCGATCCCCCTTTCTTGACTGAGGTCTTGGGCTAATTCTGGACCAAATAGCCTTATTATGCACAAATGCAAATGTAGCCTGAGTTGGCGTATTCCGAGGAGATAGCATACGGCGTACTCCTATGGTTGAAAATAGCCAGGTTGGCATATTTCAAGGAGATAGCGTACAACGTGCTCCTATAGCTGAAAATAGCCTGACGGCGTAATGTGCAAAGGTGATGATGTGGACGTATTAGCCGTAATTATGGTTCACCCAGTTTTTGAAAAAAGAACCAAATCCCGTGCATTAAATACAGAGATCTGCCCCCATCCTGCGCATTAACAGCAGAGACGTGCCTC
This sequence comes from Iris macrosiphon, assembly GCA_036927795.1. NCBI lineage: Eukaryota > Viridiplantae > Streptophyta > Magnoliopsida > Asparagales > Iridaceae > Iris > Iris macrosiphon. The sequence goes on along the minus strand of JAYESA010000019.1, from coordinate 120,270,061 downwards.
AGGCTCTGTACGAAGAGCAGCATTTGACGTGGCAGTCCGTTTGTCTTCTGTGGAGCCTAAAATCTCACATCTGCCTGTGTAAAACTAGGCAGCATATTCCTTTGTATGCGTAAAAGCAGTTTATACCAAGGAAATGTCACTAAACAACAGTTTGGGTCTCTTTGCCGCACCATCATTACAGCCGTCGTCTAGATAGTTGTGCAGTACTCTTTGTCAAGAGTCAGGTTCACTGTATGATCTAACAGGTTTATTCGAGGAATATGAAGTGTTCCTCGTACACTTCCATGTTGCATTAAAAGCGGATGAGTTTTACGCCATAAAGGCGATATAACAACGTTTTTACGCTGAAGCAGTCTAAACACACTACACTACGCGGGTTGTCCTGAAGCTTATATTTTACGCTGTACTAGCGATGAAGCTTTGTTGGTACGTCGATGGCTCTGAAGTCAAGTCTTACGATGTACAGCACTTAAATACTGCGTATAACTCTTCAACGTATTTTTTATGCTTCTACAATACCCCCTTCAAAGTTTTTAAATTCCTCGTAATTTGAAATACTTTGAATGAAGTATGAAACGGTCAAGTCTGACTCGTTCCTCGAGGCTGATTTCTTGGCGGATTTGTTGGGATTCAGTGTGTTCTCTTTTGCCTATATAAAGGCTGAGGAGTTAACATGTTCTTCCTACATTTCCTTCACCACACAGAGATGATTGCCTGAGTTCGTCGGGTCGACTTGAGGAAGAAGAAGACCATGTTCTTCCAACATGTAAGGAGCCAAAAAAGAAGGCATCTTCGAGCAAAAGTCCTCTACAAGGATGGATCATGGAAGGATATCATAGCTTCCTTTGCTCGGGATAATCAGCAACTTCATATGGTGATTCGTCCAGGAGAGAGGAAGGGTCATATTCGACCATACAGCTTGCAAGCTGTATTTTCTCCCGTCGTTCGTAGACGAGGGCAGAAAAACTAGCCCTGTCTTCGAGTATTGAGTTGGGTCTAAAATCTCAACTCAATTTGTCATGGCATATGAAGGATGGGCTCTTAAATAATTTATACAGGCCCAGTTGTGTATCCTCCCGCCATTAATCATTTTTTTGTTCATCGACTGTGGGAGTCGATAAACTGCTGCAGAAGACGGAAGAAGATCCCCACCAATACAAGAACCTGGCAGAACAGATTCTGGGGGTGATCTTTAAATGAAGATGAGAAATCCTTTGTAGACGGGATTTCCCTCATATGTAATCATAAAGTTGAAAAAAACCCTTTGTAGAATGGATTTCCCTCATATGTAATAATGATTTAAAAAAATCGTCTTCTTTTGCGTATCTGATGATTTGTTATATATATTTTGCTGTGATAAAGTCTGAATATGTGTAGCTTTGACAAGTCTGGATAACTTTACGTCGACTCTGAAAAAAGAGTATTTGATCCCGTCCTATCTTTTACGCGTAACTGACGATGCGTAGAAGACTGCTTAGCATTTAGGTCGAATATTCGAACTGTCCTGCTGTTTGGAATAGGGGACTGTGTAGAATTCTGAACTATCACTCTTCTAGAAAAAGAATTTTTCTTCAGACCATCGTCTTCAAGAATGATTTCCCAAAAATCCTTTGAAATAGGGCGAGAAATGGCTATCAAAACTGAGTCGCCATCTTGAACTATAGAGGAAATATTCAGACTGGATTCTGGATGAATTTCTAATCGACCCAAGAAGAAAAGTTATTTTCAATGCTGAACTTTGTTTGCTTTGGATACTTGGGATATTTTGAGGCTAAGAAGGAGCATCTTCTGCGTGAACCCTTACAATTGACCGTCTTGAGATTTGTTCAGATTTACGCATACTCTGGCCTGCGTATTTTCAGATATGCGGAAAGTCAAAAATTCGTAATATAGATGAGCATAAAATCCTAAATTTGTAGCCTCTCGAGCGTAAAAGCTGCCGAGCGTAAGAGCATCCGGGCGTAAAACTGTATATTTTAGCCTCAAACAAGAAAGCTTTCGAGCGTGAAGTCGTAGATTTGTCGCCTCTGAGCGTAAAAAGCTTCTGAGCGTGAAATCATAGATTTGTAGCCTCTGAGCATGAAGTCGTAGGTTTGTAGCCTCTCGAGCGTAAAAGTTACCGAATGTAAAAGCATCCGGGCGTAAAACCGTAGACTTATAGCCTCTGAGCGTAAAACCGTAGATTTGTAGCTGCCGAGAGCAAAAAGCTTTTGGCGAAAAATTACGAATCTGCTCTGCACGAAAAAAAAACTTTTTGAATTTGCTGACTGTCCGCTTCCCTGAGTAGTAGGCTGACGTGGTCCCCAATCATAACCGAAAATTAAATATCGAATTTGGTTAGGGATTCAAGGAGTCCATCTGAACTCTATATATACTCCAAGGCCTTCAGAGAAAAACTTTTCATCTGTCTTCTACAAAAGAAAACCTTCGTCTATTTGAGTACTCTCCTTCGTTTCCTCTCTGAGCATTCTGAGTTTTTTTTGAAATTGTACCAAAACCAATCTCCTCCTCTAAGGGAAAGAAGGCTGCCTCCTCTTCTCGCTCTTCTGCCCAAGCAAGAGCGACTCCCATCGGGCAGGGCGAACCTCACTCTGAACAAAGTGTCCCTCCGACGAGCTATGCACCGGGTGTTATAGGTAAAGCTTTTGGGACGATAAAAATAAAGAAAACCCTTCGCACACGTTGTACGTGGATGCGCTAGGTCATCTTCTGTGTTGAACGCCTCTTCGAGGAAGATGGTGCACAGAGATGTTTTATCTTTTACGCCCATGTTACTAATGTGTCATCGTAAAAACTCCATATTTTCGCAGTTCGGCGTAAAATCCTTGACTGTCGAAATTTGGCGTATACTACAAAGTTTGGGTGTTACGCTCTGGATGAAAACTCTGGCGTAATAACTCAAACTTTGGCAGCCTGGCATAAAAAAAACACAGACTGTCATTTTTGTGTATACTGCCAATCTTGGATTTTATGCCTGGGAATGAGATTCCAGCGTAAAAATTCAAGTTTTCACAGTCTTGGCGTAAAAGCACAGACTGTTTGATCTTCGGCATAAACTGCAAGGCTGTGAGATCTAGTAGAGAAACTGATATGTTTTTCTTGCACTTCGTAGTTAACTTGCAGATACCTCCGTTGGCTGAGTTGATGGGTTCTTCTGCTGGGATGTTGAACTCCAATTACCTGGAGGATTTATCCCATGTGACATTTCCTATTTCCAGACCCCCAATATCCTGAAGGAAGGAGAATCCTGATATCGTCTCAAGGAGAGCGAATGCTGTTGAGCATGATCAACGGAGAGCCCCTGACGTACATAGATGGGGCCAAATACATAAAACCGGCTTTCCTCTTCGGGGATATGATTGACAAACAATCCCAGACGAAGCCCAAGAAAGAAAACTAGGTCTTTTCTGTCGGGGGGCCTGGTCCTATATCTGCCCAAGATGATGAGAGATTACACTATCTCGGCATTCTTCCATGCCACGCATCCTAGGAGGATGTCGTGGACTCTGACTCCCAATCTTCACGGCCAGCCGGGGAAGATATTTTATCAGAAGGGATCAGACCAAGGGTCATTTGTGAGCCGCCCTTCTGGTCCAGTCATCACTTTCAGGGGATTATTTTCAGGCATTGTCCCGAGTGAAGAAACTGCACTATTCCAGCCAGTCCAATTACATTCTTTCTGCAATGACTTCACAGGGCATGGAGGAATATACCCCAAGGTTAATCCTCGGACCAATGGGTGGCTTTCCCCTACAAATCTTCGATGGGTTCGTTTAGCTGACTGGGCCCTGAAGAACTTTCAGACGGAGCTGGAGAGCATTGGTCTATATGCGGCTGTGAGTGCTACCAGTGTTGGGTTACCTCTCAACCCCAACCAGTTTCTGGCTTTAATGGAGCGATATATCACGCTCACTGGGACTTTCGCCACTCCACTGGGGGAGTTAGGATTGGCCCTTCACGAAATGGCAGAGATTTCAAGACTGCCAATGGGGGATACTCTTTATGAAGAGTATGTTCCCACAAACTGAAGCTAGAGGATACAGACCCTCGGGTGGTGGCAGTGTACCAGGAGCTGATGTGCCTCTATTTTGTGTGCACCGCCTTCTATAATGAGCCCTCTGATTTGGCTCATACCAACAAATGGGCATCCTACCTCTTCTTCTATCAGGCTAGAAATGCTAAGCCAGACAAAGTCATGGATAGCAGGGATAGGCCTTTGAGCTTTATGAGCGTGCTTAGTGCTCAAGTAGTCGATGACCTTAATGAAGACGTTGGGGCTTCAGATCAAATTCTCGACGAAGGGATAGGGAAATATCCTGCAGACACTAAAGCCTACAGTTATTTGAGGCATTGCCGCAGGCCTCAGTCCAAGGACGCTCAACTGGCTGGCTTCCTCTCCATATGGCTGCGCCGACTGGTAGTACCCGATATTGTATCTTCCGATCGCATTCACCGTAACACTTTATGGCCCGCGGTGTGTTTGGTGTTTGGGGCAAGACTGGTAGTACCCGACATTTTAATGCCATCACCAGCTTCAAGTCCAGAGGTGGACTTATTGATGGATAGAGAGGATGGCAGTTGTTTGTGGTATTAAACAAAAGGAATGAAATTGTATTTCAATGACGAGGTTTATACGAAACCCGTGCCCTTCTGTTTACAAACAAACTTGTACAATGTAATCCTATACGAGGATATGGGAGTACAATTTATTTAATCTGGGTATAAATTGCTATAGGTGTCTGATCTGCGGTCGATCACTTTAGCCCTTGGACCATACGATGTTGAAGAAGTGCCGTGGAAGACAGGTAGCAGCTTCGAAGGTTGCAGAAGAGGTTGGACGCACGAGGCCAAGGTCGTCGATCCCTGCTCTTTGCCTGCTCTCCGGGCTCTCTCCCTCTCTCTCTCTCTCCTTGGACGATAATTCTCTCCTGGATGATAATTCTTTTCTTTTTTTTTGTCTTTTTCTTTTTACCCATTGATAGGAGTCTCTATTTATAGAGTTTTGGTGACAGTGACCACTCCGTCGGTGTAAAAACCGAGGAGTGGGAAGTACAACACCCTTTTACACAATGGTTAAAGTAACCAATGCCTGCGTATGGATGATCTTTTGAATGAGCGTATGACGCGGGTCCAACTAAGGGAACACAACGCGTACTATTGCTACGAAGATCATGGCGTAAGAGCCACGCAGGTAGGTATCCCGTGTGTAGAAACGGTTGGCGTAGAAGCCAAATGACTGTCACCCTGGCACAGAGGCCAGATAGGCATAGAAGCCGAATAGGCGTAGAAGCCGAATAGGCGTAGAAGCCGGATAGGCATAGAAGCCGGAGAGGCGTTGAAGTCGGGTAGGCGTAGGAGCCAGAGAGGCGTTGAAGCCGGATAGGCGTAGGAGCCGGAGAGGCGTTGAGAGCCGAAGGGGCACAGGTCTTGAATGGGCGTAGAAGCCGCTGCGTACCGTGCCCGAGTGCTGACGGGGACATTTTAGCCGGAATCACGGCTTTCGAAGATGTAATCAAATCTTCTACAGAGATTTGCCATCATCCTGTGCATTAAATGCGAAGATGTGTTTCGAAGGTCTGCAGCCCTTCTGTGCATCCGTTGCAGAGACGTGCCTTGACTGAACCTGTCACCGCTCCGTGCAATTAGACGTAGAGACGTGCCTCGAGCCCCGTACGATGTGCAACTTTTGACGTGGCAGGCGGTTTGTCTACTGCGGAGCGTAAACCGGCTTATGCCTGCCTGTGTAAAATAATGCAGCGTATCCCTCTGTGCGAAAAAGAGCGATTTATGCTGAGGGGACGTTAGTAAATGACGGTTCGGTGGTATCTTAACCCAATCCTCTGTATTAAATGCAGGGATCCGCCATCATACTGTGGTGTGCGTCCCGAGGGGTCTGTGCCTGTTTCCAGCCGTCGTTTGGGTCGCCGTGCAGCACTTTTTGTCAAGAGTCAGAGGCCAGGTTCACTGCGTGACTTGACAGGTTCATTTCGGGGAAGACGAAGCGTTCCTCGTACGCTATTTTAACGCTGCTTTGAGAGCGGCTGAGTTTTTACGCCCTGGAGGCGATGGGGGGGGGGTCCCGTCTACGCCGAAGCAGTTTTGGACGCGCTGCACCCTTGAGCTCTTACGCCTGATGGCGCTGAAGGCCTTTGTTTGCGCTGCTCTGTATCAATACGCCGCGTAGCTTTTGCCAGCGTATTTTTCATGCTTCTACAAGACCCCCTTCAAAGCTTTTAAAATCCTTTGGAATTTGAAACGCTTTGAATGAAGCATGAATGGCCCCTCGTGACTCGAAATGTTTCTGAATGGAGCATTGAAACGGTCGGTGCGGCCTTTATGGCAGATTTATTGGGGACCGCTGTGATCTCTTTTGCCTATAAAAAGGCAGGGGGTTTAACCTGTTTCCCCATATTCCCATTACCATGCTAAAATGATCGCCGGAGTTCGTCGGGTCGATCTGAGGAAGAAGGAGATCATGTTCTTCCAGCATGTTGGGAGCCGAAAAAGACGGCATCTTCGAGCAAGTGTCCACTGCAGCGATGGATCATGGAAGGATATCTTAGCCTCCCTTGCTCGGGATAATCAGCAACTTTGTATGGCGTTGCGTCAGGGGAGAGGAAGGGCCGCTTTGGACCACACAGCTTGCAGACTGTTTATTTCTTCCTGAGACCCCTGCGAATGAGATTGGACAAACCGTAATCTGTCGTCCTGATTGGGTTGGGTTTAAGAAAACTCCAACCGGATCGGCCATGGCAAATGGAGGATCTTGTTGTTCATGACTGTGGTGGTCATGAACAGCCATGGAGAAAGAGGAAGATCTGAGCGCGATCTTCAGACGACTAGGGAGTCTTTTGTAGACGGAGTTTCCCTCATATGTAATCATGAAAAGTAGAGAAAAACCCCTGTAGACAGGGTTTCCCTCATATGTAATCATGATTTTAATCTTCAATAAAGTCGTCTTTTCTTCATATGATCACTTGCCATACGTTGCTGTGAAGTCTGAATGTGTGCAGCTTCGACACGTCTGATACTTTACGCGACCCTGTATAGAGAGTACTAGGTTCTGTCCTGTTCTTTACATGCAACGGATAGTGCATAGAGCGCTGCTTTAGCATTTTGAACACTTAGAACTGTCCTGTTGCTAGGGCTAAGGAACCGCGTAGAGTTCTGAACTGCTGCTTCTGATGAGCAGAACTTTGTTCAGTCTTCGTCTTCAAGAATGATCTCTCGGAACTCCCTTGAAACAGGGTCGAGGATTCTGGCTGAGATTTGTCATCTTTGACAGACGAGATGTTCAGACTGGAGTCCGGATGAACCTCCAATTTTGGGACCCGAAAAGAGTAATTTCTTAATGGTTGTACTCTGTCCGTTTTGGGTACGTGGGTCCAAGAACGAGTATCTTCTGTGTGAACTCTTTGCACTTGACCGGGTCGGGGACTGTTTTGGATAAGCGGAAAGTCGCGGAGTGCGAAATCCTCAGCCTGTAGCGTCTGGGCGTAAGACACCGTTGAGCGCGAAGTCATAGACTTGTGGTTCCTGAGCGTGAAGTCGTAAGTTTGTCGCCTCTCGAGCGTAAAAGCTACCGAGCACAAAGGCATCCGGGCAAGAAAAACCATAGACTTATAGCTGCTTGAACGTAAAGCCGTAGAATCGTTGCTGTTGAGTGTAGGAAGCTCCTTTAGCGTAGGACTTGTGGATCTGTAGCTCCTGAAAAGAGAATTTCTTCGAGCGTAAAGTTCTGCAGATCTATTGCTTCTGAGCGTAAACTGAGCGCCACCGAGTGTGAGATCATCGATTTGGTATCTGCTGAGCGTAAAGCCGTAGGTTTGTCGCCTCTCGAGCGTAAAAGCTACCGAGCACAAAGGCATCCGGGCGAGAAAAACCATAGACTTGTAGCTTGCGAGCGTAAAATCGTAGATCTGTTGCTGTCGAGCGTAGAAAGCTCCTTTAGCGTAGAACTGCTGAACTGTCTCGCACGAAGAATTTTTCGAATTCGCTGACTGTCCGTCTTTTGAGGGTAGTGGTTTAACGTAGCACCCAATCATATTCGACTATTAATGCGAGACTTGGTTAGGGTCTCGAGGAGTCCGTCCGAGGATTCGAGGAGTCGATCCGAACTCTATATATATCCCAAGCTTTGGAGAGAGAAACTCTTCATCCGTCTCCTGCGAACGAGAGTTCTTGATTGTTCGAGCTTTTCTCCTTCATTCCTTCTCTGAGCACTTCGAGCTTTCAGAAATGGCGACGAAACAAACCTCCTCCGCTAAGGGAAAGAGCATAGGTTCTTCTTCTTCTCCGCCCCAGCGAGGGAGTCTTCGGTCGGGCAAGGTGGACTTCCTTCCGGAAGTATCCCGCCGACGGGCAGCGCACCCGGTCTGAGAGGTAGATCCTTTGGGGTGACAAGAATAACGAAAATCCTTCGCACACGTTGAACGTGACCGCGCTAGGTCGCCTTCTGTGCTGATAGCCTCTTCTGAGGAAGATGATGCACGGAGGCATTTTCATCTTTTACGCCCACATTTCTCGTGTGCTAGCGTAAAGGCGCCATATTTTCGTAGTTCCGAACGTAAAAGCTCTGGCTACCAAAAACTGGCGTATGTCGTAAAATAAGCATTTTACGTTTGCGGAGGGGACTCCCGGCGTATAATAACCGAATTCGTACAATCCTGGCGTAGAGCACAGTTTGTCGTTTCTTTGGTTTTGTATGTTTGTGCAAGATTTTTGGAATGACATACTTTCTTTGCACCTTTGTTGTTAACCTGGGTGAGTCTCCGCTGACCGAGGTGATGGGTTCCTCCGCCGGGATGCTGCACTCGAACTACCTGGAGGACTTGTCCCACGTGGCATTTCCCCTCTCCGGATCCCAGTATCCTAAGGGAAGGGGATTTTTGTTGGCGGCTCAGGGCGAGCGGGCACTGCTGAGTATGATCAATGGGGAGCCCCTGACGTATGTAGACGGAGAGCGGTACGTAAAGTCGGCTTTCCTTTTCGGGGACATGATCGACAAGCGGTCCCAGACGAAGCCTAAGAGGGAACCTTGGGTCTTTGCTGTCGAGAGCTTGGTTCTGTACCTGCCGACGATGCCGAGGGATTATCCCATCTCGGCTTTCTTCCATGCCACTCATCCCAGAAAGATGTCGTGGACGTTGACTCCCGATCTTCAGGGCAAGCCGGGGAAGATCTTTCATCAGAAAGGAGCTGACCAGGGATCGTTTGTCAGTCGTCCTTCTGGTCCTGTGACGTTGTTCCGGGGATTGTACCCGGGTGGCGTCCCGAACGAAGACAGCTCTGTGATCCAGCCGGTCCAACTGTCGACTTTCTGCAACAGCTTCATGGGACGAGGTGGGATGTACCCCAAGGAGAATCCTCGGTGTAATGGGTGGGTCACCCCAGCAAACCTCCGATGGACCAGCCTAGTTAACTGGGCCTTGAAGCACTTTCGGCAAGAGCTAGAGGGCATTGGACTGTATGCCGCAGTGAGCGCGACGAGCGTCGGGTTGCCTCCCAACCCTAATTTGTTCTTGGCACTGATGGAGCGATACGTTTCGCTCACTGGGACCTTTGCCACTCCACTGGGGGAGTTGGGATTGTCCCTTCATGAGATGGCGGTTGTCTCGAGGCTGCCGATGGGGGATACCCCGTATGAAGAGTATGTTCCCACCAATCGGGAGTTGGAGGATTCGGACCCTCGGGTGGCGGATGTGTATCAGGAGCTGATGTGCCAATATCTCGCCTATACCACTTTTTACAACGAGCCCTCTGGTTTGGCCCACACTACCAAGTGGATGTCCTACCTTTTCTTCCACCGAGCTAGAGCTGCCAGGTTGGAGAAAGTTTCGGGGGGCAAGAATGAGCCCGTGAACTGTTTGGGCGTGCTTAGTGCCCAGGTGGTGGATGGCCTTATGGAGGAGGCCAAAGCTTCGGACCAGATCATCGTTGAGAGGGTAGGAAAGGACCCCGAAGGTACTACGGCCCGTAGTTACTTGAGGCGCTGTCGCGGGTCTCTATCCAAGGAAGCCCAGCTGGCTGGTTTCCTCTCGTTATGGCTGCGTCGAGTAGTAGTGCCTGGTACTGCGTCCGCGGACCGCATTCACCGGAACATCTTATGGCCGGCAGTGCGCCTGGTGTTCGGGGCAAGACTGGGCTTGCTTTCTGCCATGGTGTGCCGTATACAGGCGGGCTTGAGAGCTCTGACCGATGGGTTGCTTGCTGATGAAGCCCGGCGTGAGAGTTTTCCCAGGGTGGAATTACCATACCTGTATCTGATAGGTTGGTTAATTCTCTACAATCCCCGGGTGATGTCTCCTGGCTCTGGTAGCGGCTCAGGGGGAAATTTCTTGTTAAACTACAAGGATTCTCCCTGGAACGTGGACACCGTTCTAGATTGTCGGCTGGCATTGAACCTCAGCCATGGCTGGAAGCTCCTCTGTACTCTCCCTCCCGTAGATCGCCATCAATTAGGGATGAGGCTTGAGGACTCGGGTAGAGAGAAGACCGATCTTTCTCCGGAGGCTTTTAATTGGCTGGTCTGCATTAGACCCTCCCATCTCCTGTACAGGAGTGAAGACCATTGCTTCTTCGAACCTTATTTGCCTAGTCGGTTCGCCAGGCAATTTGGGTACGGCCAGCTGCACGTGGGCAATGCCGTCACCAGCTTCAGGTCCAGAGGCGGGCTCATTGATGGAGCCAGAGGATGGCGGTATTTCACTATGGGTTGCACTGGAGCAGCCTTCGTCGTGCCGGATGTCACCCCCTCTACGGAGCTGCGCATCCTTCATTCTTACTTCCAGTTTTACGTGGCGATCAACACCTTCCACCGCGATTTCGACATACGCGGAAGTCTTAGGGTGTCCTCTCCCATTGCCGGGGGAGGAGTTGAAGTTCCCTCGGTTTCTCCCGATGAGGGTGAGGAGTTTGATACCCCGGATGAACCCCTGGAGTCGATGCCGGGGTGTGAAGTGCCTCCGCCTGCGGGGGCTTTGGTAGTTCCTCAGAAGCGAAGGGCGCCTGCTCCTAAGGAGGCTTCTATTTGTAAGAGGAGGAAGGAGACAGTTGCTCGTCCTTTCCGTATTTTTGGTGTTGAAGCTACCGGGAGTGGGCCTACATCTCCCCATGTCGGGGATGAGTCTTTGGCTGGAGGTTCCTTGCCTTTTAGAGAGGGACCCTCTATGGTTTCGGTTGGCGGCGCCGGAGGATCTTCGCTAGGGGTCGCTGCTGTGGCTACTGCTCCGGGTAGTGGAACGAGATCGCCTAGGTGGCCATGGCAGATGGGAGGATCCTTCCCTGGACCCGCAACGGATAAAGCTCCTGCTGTGCCTAGCGAGATTCCAGTTGACGAACCTCGACCGCGTCTTGGTGGAGACTTGGAGGAATTCCGGGCGATGTCAGTTGGTCCACCTCCTTCCCCAGGTATGATAGTTCGCATTGCGTCCTTAGAGCGAGGTTTAGCTGCCTCGGCTGCAGATGCGCCATATATACCATTGGCCCCGAGTAAATGTCATTTTTATGTCTCCTTTTAGAAAGGTTACCGTTGTACTGATGTCGACTTTCGGGTTCTTTCTTCTCAGGGGATGGAGCCCACGGGGAGTGTAGCGTTGAGCCGCCTTCCGGCTCTGCTCCGGCCCCTGGTGGTGATACGGAGGCACCTGATCCTGAGGAGGAAACACCTTCGGGGGCTAGCTCGCCCGGAGTGGTTTCGTCGCCTCGAGAGGAGGATGAGCCTGTCACCGTGACCTTGCCTTCGGTCGCACCAATCGTCGAGGCGGTAGCTGTGGCTACCTCGTCTGCAATCGTCTCTGGTGGGGGACTCGCTGATATCGCGGTCTCTCCTGGCGTTCAGTCGGGTTTAGTTGCGCTGACTGAGCAACATACCAGCCTCTTTTACACCGATTTGGGAGCGATGATATCAATGGTGTTGGCAAAGAGTCTGGATTTTGAGCGCCTGAAGAGAACTGCCCAGTTCTCGATCGGGGTTGTCAGGGAGTTCGGCGATTCCGGGGGAGCCGATGCCCTGGAGGCGATGGTTAATGGTTTAGAACAACCCATTAACGAGTATTTGCGGTTGGCTCAGGGCAGTCTTGATGCTGAGGCCCAGACCAGATACGGTCTTATGACTGCGCATCTTGCCAAACGGATAGAAGCCCTGAAGGAACTCCTTCGAACTCGCCAGCTGGAGGCGATTCAGAGGAAAGCCGCCGTGGATGAGATCCTCGCCCTCCAGACAACGTGCCAATCCGAGCACGAGGGGAATGTAGCAAGGATTCACAGGTTGAGGGAGAAACTCGCTCAGGCAGAAGAGTGGGCTTCCCAGTCGTTGGCAGGCTTGGATGTGGTGGCCGGTCGACTGAGCACAGCGCGGCAGGATCTGGATCGCGCGGAAGGTGCCTGTGCGGGCGTGCGTCGGACGATAGCCGAGCTGTCCCATTTGAGTGACAACGAGGCTCTGCTAGAGCGGGCCCGTGCTGATGCTCTGGCCATTAGGGACGAGAGGATGGCCGTGCTAGCGCGGCAGATCCGTGACATGACTGCTCAACCGCAATGATGTACTCTCTCTTTTTTTTTTTGCTTTCCCAGATGTAATTTTATTCTTTCTTGGGAATAAAAAGAGACTTTTTCCTAACTTTGGACCCATCATTTCGGAATGTAAATGACAAGTTAGGGCGAGAGTGGTATCAGAGGTAGTATGGACGTGATAAACTCTCGGTAAACTTCAGTAGGGCACGTCTATCCAGAGGTCATACGGACATGATAGAACGTGCTTTGCCCAAGTTTTTGTTGGTAAAGTACTATCAGAGGTGAGATAGACGTGATAGGCTTTACTAGAGTTTACAACTCAGAGGTAATATGGACATAGCTGTTTTGTGGGCCTATTACTTGTTGCGCACCTAGGTGCAAGTAAATAGGTTTGAGGACAAGCCCTGCTAGAGGTAATATGGACGTAGCAGATTTCGTGGACCTAACACCACTGGCGTACTTAGATTTAGTACGGGTGTTAGTTGAAGTGACGATCGATATCAGAGGTGATAATCGATGGTCAGAATCTTGGAAAGCCTGTTCAGAGGTGATATGGACATGGCAGATTCTCCAAGGAAATACAGTTCAGAGGTTATATGGACATGACTGATTTGTGGGCCTATACTAGTTTCTTCTTTGAAGTAGTTTCGTCGGATTACGAGAATCTCGCCGTATTCCTCCTGAGTGGAGGAGATTAGGCGTAGTACTTCTTCAGGAATTTGCCGTTGATAGGAGCCATTAATAGGTCTCCATTGGGCTGGGCTAGTCTGTAGGCTCCGTTCGAGAATGTTGTCTCGATCACATAAGGGCCTTCCCACCTGGGCTAGAATTTGCCTTTACTCCTGTGAGTAAGAATCATCGGCCTTCTTACGGCTAAAACTAGCTCGCCGACTTTGAACACCCTTTCCTTTACTTTACGATTAAAAGCTCTGGAAATGCGTGCTTGGTAGAGCGCGATGCGCTGTTGAGCTTGGAGGCGTTTCTCGTCTAATCCTTCTAGCTCCTAAAGCCTTAACAGGTCATTCTTTTCTTGAGTCAGCCCGTTAGCCACGGCTATCCTGAGCGACGGGATCTGGATTTCAATGGGAAGAACTGCCTCGCTCCCGTATACCAGTGAGAATGGGGTACAGCCTGTCGGCGTTCGTACCGTTGTGCGGTATGCCCAGAGACATTCGCCCAGCTTTTCGTTCCAATCTCTTTTGTTTGAAGAGACGAACTTCTTCAAGAGTTTGATAATGGTTTTGTTGAAAGCTTCCGCCAAACCATTAGCAGCTGGATAGTATACCGTAGAGGCGATATTGTGTATTCGATTTTTATGGCAAAATCGATGAAACGCTTGGCTGATGAACTGGGGCCCGTTGTCATGGATTATCCTTCGGGGGATCCCGAAGCGATAAATGACGTGATGCTTGATGAAGCTGATCACATTAGACGCCTTTACCTCAGCAAGAGGGATTGCCTCTGCCTTTTTGGAGAAGTAGTCCGTGATGGCCAGTATGAACTGGTGACCTCGGGAAAAAGATGGGTGAATGGGACCAATGACGTCTATACCCCATGCTTCGAAAGGCCAGGATGCAACTGTAGGATGCAGATGCTCAGATGGTCGGTGTATGAAGTCTGCGTGAATCTGACAGGCTCTGCATTGTCTTGCATACCGTATCGCATCTGTGATCATAGTAGGCCAATAATAGCCCATTCTCCTGATGTGATCCTGTAGCTTAGGACCGGGTTGGTGTGCTCCGCATACGCCGTCGTGAGCTTCCCGGATAATTTGCTGTGCTTCATCGTTAGACAGACATCTCAACAGTAATCCATCGTATGTCCGACGATATAGGCATTGTGCAGATGCATCGTAATATAAGCGTAATGATCGTCGCTTGATGGACACTGCTCCTTTGGGGTCCTCCGACAAGATTCCGTATGCGACAAAATCTATGAAGGGACTTCTCCAGTCTTTTCCGGGGAGATCTGTGTTCACAACATGGCTGCGTCCTATGTGAAGGTTGTTCTTCGCACAGAATAAGTCTCTGTTAAGAAGGATTACCGAATCCTGCCTTCTTATAGGAGCGCTAAGTCTGCGGCTAGACTGGCCAGGGCATCGGCTTCCAGATTCTGAGACCGAAGTACATGCTCCAGGAAGAATCCTTTGAAGGTCATGGCTATCTCGACCGTTGTTTGGTGGTAGGGGATGAGGTCTGAATTCCGGACTTCATATATCCCTCTGACTTGATTGACGATAAGCAGAGAGTCACCGAAAGCTTCCAGGGATTCGACCCCCAGCTCTTTGGCGGCTCGAAGCCTGATTAACAGAGCGTTGTATTCTGCCACATTGTTGGAGCAGGGCTCGCTAAGAGAATATGCTCGGTAGATGACGAGCTGATCAGGAGTGACCAGGACGACTCCTACTCCTGAGATGATGTTTCCCTTGGGACCGATTCTGGAGGCCCCATCAAAGAAGAGTTGCCATGCGTCGGTCTCCATTGCGGAGTTACATTCTGCAACTTCGTCGGGAATGTCCTCGTATAACTTGGAGGACTCCGGGATCGGATGGGCAGCTAGGAAGTCAGCCAGTGCTTGGCCTTTAATGGACTTCTGTGGTACGTACACCATGTCATATAGCGTTAATAGCATCGCCCAAGTCGCGAGTCGGGAGTTAAGAACACTCGGTTTGCTCATTAGTACCCGCAGAGGGTTGATCCTGGAGATGATATGAATGGTCTGTCCGGTGACATAGTGTCGTATCTTCTGGACGGCGAACATCAGAGCCAAGCATTCCTTCTCCACTGGGTTGTACCGGTGCTCGGCCCCGACCATCATCCTGCTGAGGTAGTAGATAGCTTGTTCATGCCCCATGTCGTTCTTCTGTGCAAGAAGAGCTCCTAGTGAATGATCCATTGCTCGAACGTACAGCAAGAATGGTTTTCCCATGACAGGAGGTGCCAGAACTGGCGGACTGGTGAGGTAGCATTTGATGTCTCCGAACGCCTGCTGACAGGTTTTGTCCCACACGAAAGATACACCTTTCTTCATGAGGTGAGAAAAAGGCTGACATCTCCCCGAGAGGTTGGATATGAATCGCCGGATATAGGCCAGACGGCCTTGAAATCCTCGGAGTTCCCTCAGATTACGGGGTGGTCGCATTTCTATGATTGCCTGGACTTTGTCACGGTCCACCTGGATGCCTTTGGTGGTGATGACAAATCCCAGGAACTTGCCACTAGATACACCCAAAAATGATTTCGTAGGGTTCATCTTGAGTTGATGGCGACGCATTAGCTCGAACACCGTCCTCAAGTCTTGGAGGTGATTACCTTTGAGGCGGCTCTTGACGGCTATGTCGTCTACGTAACATTCCACTGTTTTGCGTAAATGCTCATGGAATATGTTACTCATGGCCCGCTGGTATATAGCCCCGGCATTCTTCAATTCGAAGGGCATGACCGTATAGCAATATACCCCCAGTGGTGTCCGGAAAGCAGTGTGCTTCTCGTCTTTAGGATGCATCTTGATCTGATTGTATCCCGAGAACCCGTCCATGAAAGATATGCGTTCGAAACCGCAGGTATTGTCGATCATGATGTCGGTGATAGGAAGAGGGAATTCATCTTTGGGACTGGCCGCATTTGTGGGCTTAACATTACTAGGGTACTTGGGGCTAAGTACGAACGTTAAGTTTAGACGACGTCCGATGATAACTAATAGCCGAAAGTTTATTCAGAGGTAGTGATAAAAATTTTGCTATATAGTGTTTTTCTCGAGTGGGGGTAGGCCTGTAGGGTCCACTGGGGAGACTTTCAGGGGTTCACCATTCCGTACCAGAAAGGTGAGCCCTGCTCACGATGGTCGTTTCCTCGTTCATAGGTGCAAGGTGATGACCTTGTCATCTATCAGCTCCTGAATTCTTCTTTTTAACAAACGGCAGGCCTTCGTAGGGTGATGAACATACTGATGGAAGAGACAGTAATCCGGGTTATTGACTTCGCCGGTGCTCTTGGGATATCTGACGTTCGAAACCCGGAGTTTGTTTGCTTTTTTCAACATGTTGAAGATTTCAACGATGTCGTCTTCTTTGAAGGAAAAAGTCTCTTTCAGTTTTCGCGATCCGGATGCCTGAGCCTTTTGATCTTCCGGGTCAACTGTCCTTGCTGTACTGTATCTGGACTTCGGGCGGGTTCTTCCTCCTGTTTTGTCGCTCCTGGAGGTCGGTTTGGAAGGACCCGTTTCTGGTTTTACAGGACTATCCTTTGGAAATTCGGAGCGTGCAGGGGGTGCAGTATACCCTAACCCAAAACGAGTTTGTCGATAGCAAGGACTACTATGTAACGGCGTTCGTCTGCCTTTTCCATAATTGAGGCCCTGCTTCGTCTCTAAATCGTAACCCATGTTCTGTATGATCTTCAGAGCTTGAGAGCTATACTTGTGGATTTGCATTTTTCCTTCTTTAGACTCCCAAAAATCTTTTTGTACCATCGGACCGCCCTGTCTGCGGATGAAGACTATTGGACGCCGGTAGTCATGAGTTGAGGGGACAATAAAGTTCCCGTACGGTTCATACATCGTAATGACATTGGGTGGCGATGCGTCCTCCCACACGATCTCTCTCCGTCCGCCGCCTAGGGGCTCTGGATCCTGTTCACGACTCCCGTTTTTGCGTCTCTGGATCAGACGTGTACGTAGGTCAGGAGGAGTTGACGGTGACCTGTCCCTTTCGTTTCCATCTGCGGACACGCGAGGGTCGGGCACCAAGGTTCTTGCCGAGCCACCTGTGTACAACAGGCTGGCAGTCTGGGTAGCGGACAATCCTCTGGGGGGACATCCTCCCGTAACCTGGACTTGTTTCACGCCGAAGGGCTTTCCCTGGCGTGATTCGGAGATTCGCTCCGACTGGCGTAAAGTTGGAGAGATCCTCAGTCGGCTGCCGTTTTCTTGCATAATTTGGAGGGTAGGCATTCTGTTCCTTCGCTGGCGTGAAGGCCGAGAGGTTAAGTAGCCTGCCGCTTGCTTTCCTTCGCGGAGATCATAGCGCTCATCTGGTTTATCGTAGAGGTCAGATGATGTCTTGCGCGTGGAGCGAGATCTGTTCTTCCGTCTTGGCGCCGAGGCACCCTCGGAATTTCTGTCTGTACCGTGCGGAGCGGGAGACAGATTTCTACGCGTAAAGTGCAGTGAAGGCTTTTGGGTTAGCGCTGAGGCTTCGCCCGAAGTTTTGTCTTTACCGCGCGTAGCGGGAGACTGTTTCCTACGCGTAAAGCGCAGTGGATTCTTCGGAGTTAGCGCTAAGGCTTCGCCCGAAGTTTTGTCTGTACCGCGCATAGCGGGAGACTGAATTTTACGTGTGGGGCACGGAGGGAGCGTCGCTACAACCTCGTTGGCCGAAGAGATCGGAGAGATCGGAGAGTCCGGAGAGATCGGAGAGATCGGAGAGTCCGGAGAGATCGGAGAGATCGGAGAGATAGGAGAGTCCGGAGAGATCGAAGAGTCCACAGGAATAGTAGAGGATGTCTTGGGCATCCACACATTGCGCAGCTTCCTGTTGTCCTGGACGGAGAGAGGGCGAAAGCTACCCCCGGCTCGAAGCATGTCTTCGTAGGCTGACTGGTCGAAATGAACGACCAGCGTCTTCTTCATGGTTCCCACGGATACCGTATCGTGTTGAGCAATTACTTCCTCGTCAGAAGAGAAAGATGTCCCCAGCAGAGTCGCCATCTTGTTTGTGGTATTAAACGAAAGAAATGAAATTGTATTTCAATGATGGGGTTTATGCGAAACCCGCGCCCTTCTGTTTACAAACAAACTTGTACAATGTAATCCTATACGAGAATATGGGAGTACAATTTATTTAATCTGGGTATAAATTGCTATAGGTGTCTGATCTGCGGTCGATCACTTTAGCCCTTGTACCACACGATGTTGAAGAAGTGCCATGGAAGACAGGTAGCAGCTTCGAAGGTTGCAGAAGAGGTTGGACGCACGAGGCCAAGGTCGTCGATCCCTGCTCTTTGCCTGCTCTCCGGGCTCTCTCCCTCTCTCTCTCTCTCTCTCTCCTTGGACGATAATTCTCTCCTGGATGATAATTCTTTTTTTTTTGTCTCTTCCTTTTTCCCCATTGATAGGGGTCTCTATTTATAGAGTTTTGGTGACAGTGACCACTCCGTCGGTGTAAAAACCGAGGAGTGGAAAGTATAACACCCTTTTACACAATGGTTAAAGTAACCAATGCCTGCGTATGGATGATCTTTTGAATGAGCGTATGACGCGGGTCCAACTAAGGGAACACAACGCGTACTATTGCTACGAAGATCACGGCGTAAGAGCCACGCAGGTAGGTATCCCGTGTGTAGAAACGGTTGGCGTAGATGCCAAATGACTGTCACCCTGGCACAGAGGCCAGATAGGCATAGAAGCCGGATAGGCGTAGAAGCCGGATAGGCATAGAAACCGGAGAGGCGTTGAAGCCGAGTAGGCGTAGGAGCCGAAGAGGCATTGAAGCCGGATAGGCGTAGGAGCCAGAGAGGCGTTGAGAGCCGAAGGGGCACAGGTCTTGAATGGGCGTAGAAGCCGCTGCGTACCGTGCCCGAGTGCTGACGGGGACGTTTTAGCCGGAATCACGACTTTCGAAGATGTAATCAAATCTTCTACAGAGATTTGCCATCATCCTGTGCATTAAATGCGAAGACGTGTTTCGAAGGTCTGCAGCCCTTCTGTGCATCCGTTGCAGAGACGTGCCTTGACTGAACCTGTCACCGCTCCGTGCAATTAGACGTAGAGACGTGCCTCGAGCCCCGTACGATGTGCAGCTTTTGACGTGGCAGGCGGTTTGTCTACTGCAGAGCGTAAACCGGCTTATGCCTGCCTATGTAAAACAATGCAGCGTATCCCTCTGTACGAAAAAGAGCGGTTTATGCTGAGGGTACGTCAGTAAATAACGGTTCGGTGGTATCTTAACCCAATCCTCTGCATTAAATACAGGGATCCGCCATCATACTGTGGTGTGCGTCCCGAGGGGTCTGTGCCTGTTTCCAGCCGTCGTCTGGGTCGCCGTGCAGCACTTTTTGTCAGGAGTCAGAGGCCAGGTTCACTGCGTGACTTGACAGGTTCATTTCGGGGAAGACGAAGCGTTCCTCGTACGCTATTTTAACGCTGCTTTGAGAGCGGCTGAGTTTTTATGCCCTGGAGGCGATGGGGGGGGGTCCCGTCTACGCCGAAGCAGTTTTGGACGCGCTGCACCCTTGAGCTCTTACGCCTGATGGCACTGAAGGCCTTTATTTGCGCTGTTCTGTATCAATACGCCGCATAGCTTTTGCCAGCGTATTTTTCATGCTTCTACAGCAGTACTTCATAATAGGTTGTACTGGAGCGGCCTTTACTATACCAGCGACTTCTCTCTCCATGGAGTTGCAAATCCTTCACTCGTACGCCCAGTTTTATGTGGCAACCAATACCTTCCATCACAATTTTGATATGCGTTGAAGTTTTAGGATGCATTCTTCTAAGTCCACGGGAAGAGAGGAACTCCCATCAGTTTCCTCTAACGAGGGTGAAGACTCTGTCAATCCAGATGAGTTCTTGTTGACAGTACCGAGAGGCGAAATAGCTCCACCTGCAGAACCTCTGGTTATCCCTTGGAAGCGAAGGGCTCCTGTTTTGAAGGAGGCTTCCCCTCACAAGAAGAAGAAGACGGTTGGTGGTCCTGTCAGGACTCCCCACCCTGAGGTTCCTATAAGTGAACCTGTTGCTTCCCCTGTTGGGGATAAATTTTTGACTAGAGGTCCTTCGCCTATTAAAGAGGGAACCTCGACAGTTCCGGCTGTCAGTGCCGGATATTCTTTGCTCGCAGCCGCTGTCGCTGCTATCGCTTCAGGCAGTGGTACGAGATCGCCTTCGAGGCCGAGCAAAATAAGAATACCTTCATCCAGACCAGTAACGGGAGAAACCCCTGCTGCGTCTGTAAGCACATCCAGCAAGATTCTACCTGATGAGCCTCGAATGGATCTTGGTGAAAACCTGGGGGAGTACCTGCCAGTGTCAGTTGGCACACCCCCTTCTCCAGGAATGACAGCTCGCTTAGCATCACTAAGAAATGATTTAGCTGTACTGGCTGCCGACGCGACATATATACCATCGACCATGGGTAAATGTCATCTTTATGCCTCTTTTAGAAAAATTAACATCATGTTGATATTAACTTTCTCTTGTCTTCTTTTCAGGGGAAGACATCTACGGGGAGGGCAGTGTTGACGCACATTTTGGCTCTGTTTCAGCTCCTGCCGATGACATGGAGGTGCCCGACTTCGAAGAGGAAACATTTTTGGGTGCCGGCTCGCCCGAAACAGTTCTAATATCTCAAGAGGAGGATGAGCCTGTCATGACGACTATGCCTACTTTGAGTACGCCAGCCACTTCAGCCGTTGTCAGTGCCTCAACCTTTGTCGCACCCTCTACTGAAGAGGCGACTGTGACGACACCCTCTGCAGTCGTTCCAGGAAGGGGATTCTCTAATATTGCAGCCACTCCCAGTACCCATTCGAATCTCGTCATGTTAGTTGAGCAGTTCTCAAGCATTTTCTATGCCACTTTGAAAATGCTGATTCGATGGTGCTGGAGAAGAATCTAAGCTTCGAGGCTCTAAAGTCGTCCTCCAACTTCAGTATAGCGCAGATTAGATAATTCGATAATAATGACAGAGCTGATGCGCTAGAGCAAATAGTTAATTGTTTGGAACAACCTATTAACGATTATTTGCAACTATCTCGAGGCAGCATCGACGGTCTCATTCAAGCTAGGTATGACTCCTTAACTGCAGAGCTTACTGGGCAAATAGAATCTCTGAACAAATTCGTCCAGGAACAGCAGCAGGAGATGGATCAAGAGCTTGCCGTATTGGGGTATGTCATTCCCCAGCTGGCTCAATGCGAGGCCGAATATAAGGAAGAGGCAGCGAGGGTCCACAAATTGAAAGGTGAACTCGCTCAGGCAGAGGAAAAGGCTCTCTCTTTGTCGGCATCTCGAGATGTGCTGAAGATCCGAAGGGAAATATCTCAGCAGAACCTGGCACGTGCCAGTGTCATCCACGCAGGTTTTGTACATGCTCAGTCCGAGCTATCTGCTTTGAACAATGAGGCGGCAAGGTTGGAGCGGGCTCGTACGACGTCTTGAGCACCAGGGATGAGAGAATGGTTACTTTGGCGTAGCAGATTCGCGACTTAACTGCTCCTCCCAAATAATGTACCTTTTGCTTTTATATGTAATTTGCTCTTTCTGGGGATAATAAAGAGGCTTTATCTGACTTTGTGGACCCATCATTTTGGAATATAAATGATAAGGTAGAGTGAAAGTGATATCAGAGGTAATATGGACGTGATATCCCTTCGGTAGGCTTCAGCTGGACATATCTATTCAGAGGTTATATGGACATGATAGAATATGATCCAACTAAATTTGTATACAAAACACTATCAGAGGTAATATGGACGTGATAGGTTTTGATGTTCCAAATTAGTTAGACATATCTTTCAGAGGTTATATGGACATGATAGAATATGATCCAACTAGAATTTTGTTTTGGATGTAGTGTTGTCAGAATGAGATCTTTACCACACTCTATTTGATCAAAGGAGGTTAAGCATAGTACCTCTTAAGGAATTTGCCATTGATAGGAGCCATTAACAAGTCTCCATTAGGCTTGTCTAATTTGTAATCGCCGTTTGAGAACGTCGTCTCGATCACATAAGGTCCTTCCCATTTGGGTTGGAATTTACCCTTACTCTTGTGAGTAATAATCATTGGCCTTCTCACAGCTAAAACTAGCTCGCCAACTTTGAACACTCTTTCCTTTACTTTTTGATTAAAAGCTTTGGAAATACGTGCCTGGTAGAACGCGATGCGTTATTGGGCTTGAAGGCGTTTCTCATCTAATCCTTCTAACTCTTGAAGCCTTAATAAGTCATTCTTTTCTTGTGTTAACTCATTAGCCACTGCTATTCTGAGTGACGGAATTTTGATTTCGATGGGGAGAACTGCTTCGCTCCCGTAAACAATTGAGAATGGGGTACAACCCGTCGGTGCTCGTACCGTTGTGCGGTATGCCCGGAGACATTCTCCTAGCTTCTCGTTCCAATCTCTTTTGTTCGAAGAGATAAACTTTTTTAAGAGTTTTATAATAGTTTTGGTAAAACCTTCCGCCAAACCATTAGCAGCAGGATTGTATGTCGTAGAGGCCACATTTTGTATCCAATTTTTATCGTAAAATCGATGAAACGCTTGGCTGATGAATTAAGGCCCATTGTCATGAATTATCCTTCGGGGTATCCCAAAGCGATAAATGATATGATGCTTGATGAAGCTGATCACATTAGATGTCTTCACCTCAGCAAGAGGGATCGCCTCTACCCATTTGGAGAAATAATCCATGATAGCCAATATGAACCGGTGACCTCTGGAAGAAGCCGGGTGAATAGGACCAATGATATCCATACCGCATGCTTCCAAAGGCCAGGATGCAACTGTAAGATGTAAATGTTCAGAAGGTTGATGTATAAAATCTGTATGAACCTGACAGGCTTTGCATTGTCTTGTATATTTTATTGCATCCGTGATCATAGTAGGCCAGTAATAGCCCATCCTGCTGATACGATCCTATACCTTAGGACCGGGTTGATGCGCTCCGCATATGCTGTCGTGAGCTTCACAGATAATCCGCTGTGCCTCATCATCGTAGAGACATCTTAATAGCAGTCTGTCGTAGGTCCGGCGATATAGACATTGTGAAGAAGCATCAAAATAGAAGCGTAATGATCATCTTTTGACGGATACTGCTTCTTTAGGGTCCTCCGGTAAGATTTTGTATGCCACAAAATCTATAAAGGGGCTTCTCCAGTCTCTCTTGGGAGGACCTGTGTTCACAGCGTAGCTGCGTTCTATGTGAAAGTTATTTTTCACACAGAATAAATCTATGTTAAGAAGGATCACCGAATTCTGCCTTCTTATAGGAATAGCTAAATCTGCAGCTAGAGTAGCTAGGGTATCAGCTTCCAGATTCTGAGATTGAAGAATAGCTGCCATGTATCACTCTCCATTGCTGAATTACATTCTGCAACTTCGTCGGAAATGTCCTCGTATAGTTTAGAGGTTTCCGGAATTGGATGAGTAGCTAAGAAATCAGACAATGCTTGGCCTTTGATGGACTTCTGAGGGATGTACACCATGTCATACGGTGTTAATAACATCGCCCAAGTTGAGAGTCGAGAATTAAGAATGCTTGGCTTGTTCATCAATATCCGAAGAGGATTGATCCTGGAGATGATATGAATAGTTTGGCCTGTGACGTAATGACGCGTCTTTTGAATGGCGAACATTAGGGCCAAGCATTCTTTTTCTACTGGATTGTACCAGTGTTCAGCTCCAACCATCATCCTGCTTAAATAGTAGATGGCCTGTTCATGACCCTCATCGTTCTTCTGTACGAGAAGAGCTCCCAGAGAATGATCCATTGCTCGAACATACAGCAAAAATGGTCTTCCTATGACGGAAGGCACCAGAACTGAAGGATTAGTGAGATAGCGTTTGATATCATTAAATGCTTGCTGACAGGCTTCGTTCCATACGAAGGATTCACCTTTCTTCATGAGACAAGAAAAAGGCTGACATCTCCCCGAGAGGTTGGATATGAATCTCCTGATGTAAGCCAGACGACCTTGAAACCCCCTGAGTTCCCTCAGATTACGGGGTGGTCGCATTTCTAAGATGGCCTTGACTTTATCAGGGTCCACTTGAATGCCTTTAGCGGTAATAACAAATCCCAGGAATTTGCCACTAGATACACCCAGAAAGGACTTTGTAGGATTCATTTTGAGTTGATATTGGCGCATCAACTCAAACACTGTCTTCAGGTCTTGGATGTGATTATCCTTGAGGCCAATTTTGGCAGCTATATCGTCTACGTAACATTCCACTATTTTGGGTAGATGCTCGTGGAATATGTTACTCATAGCTCGTTGGTACGTAGCTCCGGCATTCTCCAGTCCGAAGGGCATGACCGTATAGCAATATACCCCCAATGGTGTCCGGAAGATAGTATGCTTCTCGTCTTCAGCATGCATCTTGATTTGATTGTATCCTAAAAATCCGTCCATGAAAGACACGCGTTCAAAAATGCATGTATTATCGATCATGACGTCCGTAATGGGAAGAGAAAACTCATCCTTGGGGCAGGCTGTGTTCAGATCTCGGTAATCGATGCAGACACATACTTTCCCACTTTCCTTTATGACTGGGACAACATTGGCAACCCAATCAGGATGTTGTTCTTCTCGGATGAAGCCGCAGGCTATCAACTTCTTGATTTCAGCTTCGATGGCGTCCATCATATCCGGACGAAATCGGTACTGATGTTGCTTCACATGCTTCAAATTGGATAATATATTGAGCTTATGAGTATCCACTTTTGGATCAAGACCTGGCATATCCTCATAACTCCACGCGAAGACATCGATATATTCTTTTATCAGATGGATTATTTCTTCCCTTTCTTCTTCGAAAAGATTGTTACTGATAAATATCGGCTTTGGCGAAAGTTCATCCCCAATATCAATCTGGATAACTTTATCTTCAGTGGGCGGTTCTCTCTGCTCGAACTGGAGTTCCCACTGTATATCTATTTGCTGAGCCCAAGAGTCATTCTTAAACGGTTCAGATTCTTATTTGTCTGCTTCGAAGGAATCTGTCAATGCCATATTTACTGATAATGCTCGTTCGAGAGCATCATATGAACTGGAGGGCGACGAGCCATCTTAAGAAGAGGAAAAGATATCCTCATTTGACTCAGAAGTTGCAAGGGAGGTGGTATACCCTAACCCGTAACGAGTTCGTTGACAGTAGGGATCACCGTACAACAGCATTCGTCTGCCTTTCCCGTAGTTGAGGCCTGGTTCCAGCTTCAAGTCATAACCCATACTTTGCATAATCTTCAAAGCTTGCGGGCTGTATATGTGAACCTGTATTTTACCAGCATCATCATCGGGAGAATCTTCTTGTACAGTCGGTTCATTGCGCATGCTACCGAAGACTATTGTACGCTGACTGCTGCGAGTAAGCGGGACAATAAAGATAGAATCCTCATGTGGCCTATATGTCGTGATGACATTAGATGATGACGCCACTTCCCACACATACAGCTGATAGAAATCTATAGCTTCCAAGAATTTTTTTGCTATAGGTTCTATATCCTCACGGGGAGAGGATTCCTGATTTAGAATTTGAGCGTCAATGTACTGGAAAGAGGCTCTTTATTATCATCAGAAACCACGTTCCTGGTTATATTTACATCAGCCGGTTGCTTGCTACGCCGGAGGTTGATGACCAAAGGTGGAGGCTTCTGGTTCAAGGTGATCACTAGAGGATTACCTCCTTTTCTGACCTGGTTTTGTTCAGGTGGATAGCCATGGGCTCCCTGACTTTCGGACGAGTAGTTCACCCTTTCACCTTGATTGACAGAGGTTGCTTGGCAGAGGGTTCTTCTGGCTCCCGGTGGGATTCCTCTTCTGTCTCGCTTGACACTTCCTCCATGTAGTCTTGAGTGTACATCATGGCATCGGAGTAGTAGGATTCTACTCCTTTAAACGGGTTCAGGTCAGCAAACTCCGTTTGTACTGTTCCTTGGGCATCTATATATTTAAAGCATTGATGTAGAGTCGATGGAACGATGTTGTGGTCGTGGATCCAAGGTCTGCCCAGCAGAATATTGTAGGATACCTCTGAATTAATGACATAGCATATAGCCACTGATCTGATGTCGCCAATCTGGATCCTCAGGCGAATTTTCCCCAACGGCTTACTTTTTCTGGCGTTAAAGCCCACGATTGTAGTGGTGGTATAAGCCAATTCACTGGTAGGAATCCTTAGCGGTCTGAGCAGACTATGAGGAATGATGCTGATCGATGATCCCGGATCTATGTGAATCCGGTCAACCTCCATGGAACCGACGTATCCAGTGTAATAGTGGGGTCTGTCATGCCTGTTATGTTTTAACAGCATGTTATCTTGGGTGAAAGTGATATTTGGGAACACCTCCATCACACTATGGCATTGAGGACATACCACAGGTTCTTCATCTGGGGACTTGAGCTAGGTCAAGTATGCATCCTCCTGCATTAATGCTTCACTCAGGGCTTGACGAATGTCTTTAGAGAGCCTGAGTAGTTCAAAAATGGACAACCTGGCTGGTGTATTAGCCAATTGGGCCAGGATATCGAAGTTATATGGCTTCTCTAGACCTTTGTTTTAAATTTTTTTCAAAGGTTTATCAAAGCGCACTTCTTTTTGCTTCCCCTAGTCCGTCGGAGTTGGTCTCAAAGGACCGGCCTCTGGTATGGCGGGTTCCGGTTCTGAAGGATTGGCAGTTGAAGCGTCTGCCGATGCATCTTCCTAACTTGCTCCATAGTCCTTGAGGTAAGCTTTCCCTGAACGGGTTCCAGTAGCCAAAACCTCTCCTTCTGAAGTCGAAGATACCGCAACCATATCGCATGGTTTACGCTTCGAGTTCTTCTTATACTTAGCCTTAGCAGCTTGAGTCTCTTCCTCGATCTCTGACACCAGATCTGGATGAACCCATATAATCTCGCCCCGCTGGGTAGTTAGGGGCACCAGGTCATAATTTTGACCCCTGGCTGGAGGGAGATTAATGATGTTCATCGTTGTCCGGGAAATAGGTACAACACCATCTAGAACTTCTTGTGGAGGGAGATTGCCAAATTGAAGAGAGATCATGTTGGCTGTGATCGTCTTCTCGTTGTTGTGCAGAGTAATGGCCTTAGCATCGATCAACTCCTGGATCTTCCTCTTTAGCACATAACACGCCTTTGTGGGATGATGTATGTACCTATAGAAAATGAAGTACTTGGGGTTATTGGTACTGCCGACTTCGCTAGGCCGCTTTACCTCTGGGAGGGTAATCTTGTCGCTTTTGACTAGACACTCGAATAAACTCGGGATATCGTCGTCATCAAAAGAGTACACTTCAATAGGCCTGGAAGTCCCAGGTTTCGTCTGTGTGGTTGTCGTAGTCTTTTGCCTGGACGTATTGATCGCCAAAGCTTCTTTTCCTTTGGAACCATGGGGATGGTCGCTGTTGGAGGATGACCTCTTGCCTCTATCAGAGGCAGAGATCATGATGCCATTATCATGCACCTTCCAACTGTTGTCTTCAACGGATACCGCTGAGATGATGAACGAGAGTGAACACCGAGATCACCGGAAGAAGGTTCTTCCTGCAAATGTCCACCAATGCCGAATCTGGAACTCCGGGAGGCATTTGCAAAGTGGCTTGACGAAATATTCAATGAAAATATGAACGTTTTCTTTTTCCTTCTACTTCACTTCGATGAGTGAGGACATAGACATGTCCATCCCTCCTTCGTAGAAACGTGAGAAGAACAAAGTCTTAAAATCTTCAAAGAAAGTAATGCAGTTGTCCGCAAGACTACGGTACCACTGATAAGCCACTCCCGAGAGACAGCCTTTGAACACCCGAGTGAGGAGGGCATCATTCCCTTGCAATAACACCGTCATCATACTAAAATAGTTCATGTACTGGCTGGGTAATGTCTTTCCCTCAAACAAAGCCATAGTCTGTGGTTTGTATTTAGGAGGGAAAGGGACCTCATCCCAGATAGCTGGGTAAGGCTGGTTGATTCCCAATTTCTTGAGCTGATCTTTGTGCTTCAAGGCATCAAATTGGGCTTTCAACTCTCGCCCTGCCTGCATTGGATCTTCAGCCGGTAGAGGGACCACGGAGTGATGAGGGATCGGTTGTACTGCAACTCCAACAGGAGGCAATACATTCTTCGAGTTAGGAAGTGGGGGAGCTGCTGACTCTTGATCTAGAGCAGGCTCCTGGTTCGCGTTGGATGGTGGTAAATCCACCCCCACACATATTTGAGTCAGAGGGACTGATGCTTGAGCCATAACAGCTGTGTGTTGAGTCAGCATCATTTGGTGCATATTCTCCATCATGGACTGTATCTCTTTCAGAGATGTCTCCAACACAGCGATGCGTTGCTCAGTGCTTCCTGATGGGGAAGCATCTTCGCGTTCATCTCCAATGGCATAGACTCCCATCTCCCTGGGTGTCATTGAAGGGTTAGTATAGGTCTCTGTAGAAGTTGATTGTATACTTTCAACATCTGATTCAGGAAACTGGCGACCCCTAGTATCGGAATCAGAAGAGTACAAAGCCGGTTGTCACGACCTCGAACGGGTGTTTCGGAATACCCCAGCTTCAATGTTCTTAAGGAGCTTATCGAATCTCCTTTGGCTTGGAGTTATAGAGGGATGACGTCTTGAGTTTGACCTTCCTCTAGGTACATGTAAAGCCGTATTCACTGATGCATATGTAGGCTCTTCGTCCTGGAAAGACAGAGAGTAGTTCAACCGGTCGAAAACCGATCGTTTTGCTTCAGAACAGCAATAATTAACTACAATCCTATGACTATTACAATAGTGCTTCCTAGGAGGCATAATAGACATGCTGGAAGATCCCCCATCCTTGCGCTTCTAGATCAGATATTCACACAAGTCAGGAGTTTTAACAAAAGAAGAAGAAGAAGGCTTGTTCCTCCTGTTCACATTAGATAGCATGCGGATGTTGAGAACCATAACTTTTCCCCTGCCACCCGTGTACAGCAGGTTAGCCATCTGAGTAGCAGAAGATCCCCGGGGAGTGTTCCTTTCCGCAAACTGAGCCTTCTTTACGCTGAGGGACTTCGCCTGGCATATTTTAGAGTTCTGCTCAGTTTGGCATAAAACTGAGGAGGTCGTAAATCGGCCACCAGGATCTCGCGTAATCTGGAGGGCGGGTAGATTCTTCTCTTGTTGGCGTAAAGGCCGAGAAGTTGAGAATTCTGCCACTTGTTTTTCCTTGCGTAGATTGCAGGGACCATCTGCTTTTCCAAGAAGGGCAGATGCATTTTTACGCGCGGAGCGCATTTGGAATTTCTGATTTGGCATTGAGGCATTATCAAAAATTCTGTCTGCCACGTCACAGATGGGAGACAGAGTTTTACGCGCCGAGCGAGGAGTAGACTTTTAAACTAGCACTGAGGCATCACCAGAAGCTTTGTCTACCACGTCACAGATGGAAGACAGAGTTTTACGTACAGAGAGCGGAGTAGACTTCTGGACTAGCACCGAGGCATCACCAGAAGCTTTGTCTACCACGTCACAGATGGGAGACAGAGTTTTACGCGCGGAGCGCGGAGTAGACTTCTGGACTAGCACTGAGGCATCACCAGAAGCTTTGTCTACCACGTCACAGACGGAAGACAGAGTTTTACGCGCGGAGCACGAAGGTTGCGCAGCTACAACCTTGTTGGTCTACGAAACCAGAGAGTCGGCAGGAATGGTAGGGGATGTCCGTGGCATCCAGACCTTACGCAGTTTCCTGTGATCTTGGACAGAGAGAGAGTGAGAGCTACCCCCTGCTCGAAGCATATCTTCGTAGGCGGACTGGTCGAACTGGACGACCAGAGTCTTCTTCATTGATCCCACTGATACTGCATCGGGTTGAGCAATTGCTTTCTCGTCAGATAAGAAAGTTATCCCTAGCAAAGTTGCTATCTTCTGTTTGATAATAAACGAAAGAAATAAAATAAGGTTTATTTGAAACCCTTTCTTTGGTTTACAAACAAGAAGTACAATTAATCCTATACGAGGATGTCAAGTACAAATTTTAATCTGGGTAAATTTTGCTATAGGAGTCTGATCTGCGGTCGATCACTTTGTCCCTTGGACCACACGATGATGAAGAAGTGTTGTAGAAGACGGAGAAGCTTCAAAGATTACAAAGGGGAGTGGATGCTCGATGTCAAAATCATCGATCACTACTCTCTGTCTGAGCTCTTCTCTCTCTGTTCTTCGATTTTTCGACTTCTATTCTCTAAGTTTTTGACCTTTTTCCCGACTTCGGACCTCTGTCAACAGAGGTCTCTATTTATAGTATTTTAGTGACAGTAACCGTCCAGTCGGCATAGAAGCCGGATAGTGGAGAGTAGGACACTTTTTATGCGATGGTTACAACAACTGCCACCCACGTATAAATAATTCTTTGAATAAGCGTGTGACGCGTGTCCCATTAAGAGATAATGCGTATAACTGCCGCGAAGATCATGGCATACAAGCCACGTAAGTAGCTGTCCCTCGCGTAGAAAAGGTTGGCGTAGAAGCCAATAACTGTCACTATAGCGTAGAAGCCAAATAGTTATCGAACTGGCGTAGAGGCCAGGTAGGCGTAGAAGCCTGATGCTGCAAGGATAGGTAGCTAGCATAGAAGATAGCCGATCCTCCTTTCTTCACTGAGGTTTTGGGCTAATTCTGGACCAAATAGCCATATTACGCACAAATACAAATGTAGCCTGAGTTGGCGTATTCTAAGGAGATAGCATACGGCGTAGTCCTATGGTTGAAAATAGCCAGGTTGGCGTATTTTAAGGAGATAGCGTACAGCGTGCTCCTATAGCTGAAAATAGCCTAACGACGTAATGTGCAAAGGTGATAATGTGGACATATTAGCCGTAATTATGGTTCACGCCGTTTTTGAAAATAGAACCAAATCCCGTACATTAAATGCAGAGATCTCCCCCCATCCTGCCCATTAACTGCAGAGACGTGCCTCGGGCTCTGTACGAAGAGCAGCTTTTGACGTGGCAGTCCGTTTGTCTTCTGCGGAGCGTAAAAGCTCACATATGCCTGTGTAAAACCAGGCAGCGTATTCCCTTGTATGCGTAAAAGCAGTTTATACCAAGGAAATGTCACTAAACGATGGTTTGGGTCTCTGTGCCGTACCATCATTACAGCCGTCGTCTAGATAGTTGTGCAGTACTCTTTGTCAGGAGTCAGGTTCACTGTATGATCTGACAGGTTCATTCGAGGATTACGAAGCGTTCCTCGTACACTTCTATGCTACATTAAAAGCGGATGAGTTTTACGCCATAAAGGCGATATAACAACCTTTTTACGCTGAAGCAGTCTTAACACACTACACTACGCGGGTTGTCCTGGAGCTTATATTTTATGCTGTACTGGCGATGAAGCTCTGTTTGTATGCCGATGGCTCTGAAGTCAAGTCTTACGTCGCACAACACTTAAATATTGCGTATAACTCTTCAGCATATTTTTTATACTTCTATAAACGTGTAAGGTGTCAGGTCTCAGACGATAACAGGGTATTATCTAATGGGTGAGTCTGCTAGGACTAGGTCAGGTATACAGATCATCGAGGTATCCGTCGACTGCACCCGAGACAATCTCGGACGCGCACAGTTGTATAAAGTAAAAGTAACAAGAATACAATACAACACATGCATAATTTAAATCAGACAGTAAATATGGCAAGGTATCTTGCCTGGGTCCTGAAGCTGTGAATGCCAGAAGTCGGTTCCTGCAGTGTCTCCTGGCTGATCCAAAGGTCCTAAACACAAATATAATATAACAATCTAATATCAGACGCTAACATTAAATGTACACGACTACAACGCGATGCTTGAATATTATCGCAAGTTCACGTCTGTTCGAATATAGCATCACATGTACGCGTAGCTAAGGTGCACACGTGTTCTGTGCTCGATCATCCTGGACCTTGAGATAATAATTTTAAGTTACGGTTTGACCACAATCTCTGTTCTGTGTGAACAAATGTTCCTTGGTTTCTATGCTCATTGTACGTGGTTTACGTACTGGTATTAGGGTGAAACGCTAGTCCTTGATGTTATGTATCATGATTAAGGGGTTTGCTAGTAAATACACAAATCCTAAATCTTATTAGTCATTAATCCAACATGCACATAATTAGGGTAGTGTCCGATATTACAATTCTTGATACGACGATACGACGATACAATATTAACATGACAAAGCGGAGGTTTTACGTGGTTACCTCTACATGGCTGCTTGGACAGGGCCAGCTCTCATCGAGGGGCGTACTCCGGCGGAAAGGCGGCTCCGGCAAGGTGGCAGCGGCACGACATCAGGCGTGGCAGCGGCAGCAAAGGCAGCAGCGGCTATGGGGGGTCGGGTTGGCGCGCGGCGGCTCGTCGTGCGGCGGGGATGGCTGTGTTCGGTCGGTCGAGGGGGCTAGGGTGATTGGAGCGGTCGGGGTCGCTGGTTGGAGGGGCTGGGGGTGATGGAAGCAGTCGAGGTCATCGGTTGAAGGGGCTAGGGGTGATGGGAGCAGTTAGGTCATCGGTTGAAGGGGGGTGGCGCCGCCACTGTCAAGCGGTGGTGGTGGCGGTGTCAGGGAGCTGGGTGGTCGGCGGGTGGAGGTTCTGTTGCAAGGGAGAGAGTATTCGACTAGGGTTAGGGTTTGTGAGGGTTTTGTTGGTTTAGGGTTTTCATGAAAAAAGTTATGTATTTATATAGGGGATGAACTTCAGGGTTGGCCTCTGGGTTTGGGCCGGCCAGGGTTCAATGATATGGGCTGGTCAGGTCCAGTTGAGGTATAATTAGCCATAAATTAATTAACTAGATTAATAATTAACTGTACAAGGCAAAGTTAATGAACATTGTGTAGCTAAGGTTGCACTATGGTCAGAGGGTACCTATAATTGTCTCACGTAATTTCAATTATATCTGTTTATCCCTAGTCTTCTAATTCTAACAATAAAATAATCCCTAAATTGGTTGAGGGGATTTACACGTCCCAGTCCTCCATTTTGATATTTGTGTAACTCATATATATGCTCTTTTGTGCTTTATTTTAGTTGCACAATATTCGTCGCGGACGTTTATTTTTAATTCCAAATAAATCTAACTATGTATCTTTGTGCGTTCCAATCGAAATTGGAGACACAATCTTGACCCATTTTATGAAACCCAAATTATGATAATATTCTATTCTGAGTCTTCTACATTCATGACACTTGTGTCCTACCTAAGTTTAGCCCCATATACATATAATTTATTTTAGAACACCAACTATATTACTTCTAATTAATTAATCCAAAATACCTCTTTGTGTAATTCTCAATTGTTGGGCACTTTTATGCAAAAGTGCATTAAGGTGTCCACCCCATTGGACAACACATAAAGAAAACCCTTTCTTCCTTCATGTGAATTTTTTCTAATTTTTGGAGTGTGTAACACTCAACATCACCTCATCAAACCTTAGCCCTCCATTTTGAATTAATGCAATCCTAGCCCTCCAATTATCTACATGTAGAAGCCAAGCCCACTTCAAGGAGGTTGTTAACCAAGCCCAATTTTCTAGGTCAACACTCAAACCCTCTTTTCTACACATATATATACCATTTTTCCTTTATATTTTATCATCCCCAAAAACCTAAATCTACATCCAACCGCCCCCCCCCCCCATTTCCCTGTTCACCATCTCCTTCCTCCGCCAAGTCCCCAGCCTCGACTTCACAGCCACCCGGCCATCTCTACCCTGTCGTTCTCCCCCGCCTGAACCGTCGAGCCATACTCGCCTGAGCGGATCCCGAACCCGCTGTACTCGCCGGAGAAGTCCAACCTGACCGCCGATCAACTCGCCTGAGACCCGCGGACATCCCTCGACTAAACGCCACCATCCTCTGCCTCTGCAACTGCCGGGGCCAGGCGAGCAGATCCCCTCACCACCATGACCTGCTCTCCACCTCCTTCCCTGAACGACAGCCACCACCATCGTTCATCTTCCGTCGTCCCCGAGTTCCCCGATTGCACCACAGCCACCACCACGACGTCCCTGGCCTCCCCCTCTCTTCTCTACCATCTCCTTCCTGTTCTCTTCCTCTCTCTTCCTTGTCCTCCTCCTGCCTGAGCTCTGACTCTGGCAGCCTCCTCCTCATCACCTTCATCATCATCACCATCATCATCACCTTCATCATTATCATCATCATCATCATCACCTTCATCATCATCATCATTATCATCACCTTTATCGTTGTCATCGTCATCATCATCGTCGATATCATCGCCACCATCGTCATCGTCATCATCGTCAACCCCATGCGTGCCCGCCAAGGTTCGTACATGTCCCCTCTTTCTTTGTGATTTTATGTGTACGTATGTGCGAATAGTATAGGGATTAGAAATTGCTTCATGACGGTAAGTGACAGGGGACCTGTGTCGGTGAACCTAGTGACTAGTGTGCTCGTACATTTGTGTGCGTATGCATATAATATTAGTTGATATATATATATAAATATATAGATATATATTTAGTAATTATATGCTAATGTTAGTTATGACTATATATATATATATATATATTGTATGACCTTAGGTTAACTGTGGATATCCCGTATTTACTTGACCATGTGACCCTGTGTCACTATCACATTCTAAAAATAGGGGTATTTTTGACTTTTTATAAATTACTAATATTATGGTATTTATATTAAATAATTTTTTGATATTGTATTTAAATTAAATAATTGCATGAGGTGTGTATTTAAATATTTACAGTGTTCATTAATGTTTGAGCTGGTAGACTTGACCTAGAAGCCCACTAGACGAACACCTGACAGAAATATGGGGA
Source organism: Iris macrosiphon (assembly GCA_036927795.1). Classification (NCBI taxonomy): domain Eukaryota; kingdom Viridiplantae; phylum Streptophyta; class Magnoliopsida; order Asparagales; family Iridaceae; genus Iris; species Iris macrosiphon. Next base: position 120,235,026 of record JAYESA010000019.1, on the reverse strand, counting down.
TTATATATTTAATCATTTTATTTAGAATTTAATTATTGGAGGTCGTAATTAATTACCATGATTTATTTAATCGATGCACCTTGCCGTTGCTTCGACATTTGGAGCGCTACCCTAGCTTTTGCCTTCCAACAAATTTCACAGCCTTGCCCTAGACATGCCTGCCTCCCATTCTGACCTTTTTACAACTCATAATTATGCTCTCTTGTACTTTATTTTAGCTGCACAGTAATCGTTGCGGACGTTTATTTATTTTCTAAATAAATTCTGACTTTGTATCGTTGTGCGTTCCAATCGAAATTGGAGGCAATCTTGGCCTATTTTTCATGCGACCCAAATTAGGGTAATATTATGTTCTGAGTCTTCTTCACTATTGATATTCGTAACCCGACCTAATTTTGGCCCCATGTACTCCTAATTAATTTTAGAACACAGCTTGTATTTATTTCTAATTAAATTGATGATACTATTTTGTCTGATCCCGTTAATTCCGATTTAATTCCAGTACCCTGCTAATTAAGCCCATACCAAGCACACAATGCCCCCTCACCCTACAAAATGCTAAACACCGAATTGCCCACCGAATTTTCATTATTTTATGCATCTGTGCAAATACCCAAATTTAAGGGGGCAAAATTGCAAATTTATATTAGGTGTCAACACCCCATTGGTTCAAACCAATGGAGAAGCTCTAATATTTGACTAGTCAACCACCCTCATCCCCACATGAGGAATTCCTCTATGTCTAATCTTGGCCATCCATTCAATGGGTGCATCCTCACCCTTCAATTCCCGCACACTCTCTCCCTATTTAATATCCTATCACCAAGCCCTAATCCCCAAAAACCTAGGCAAACCCCCACCTCCTCACAAGCCCCAACTGTAGCCCCCCTCCTGTCACTACCTCATTCCGAAAACAGGGGTATTTTCGACTTTTTATATTATTTAATATTATGGTCGTTACAATTAAGTAATTGCATGATAGTATATTTAATTTAAATAATTATGTGATATGTAATTAAATATAACATTATATACAGTGTTCATTTATTTTTTTGCTAGTAGACTTGACCTAGAAGCCCAGTAGATGAACACCTGTCCGAATTATGGAATTCTGCATTTAATTATTTTATCTAGAATTTATTTATAGGAGATTGTAATTAATTACCGTATTTTATTTAATTATTGCGCATTGTCTTTGCTTCGATATTTGGAGCGCTACCCTGACTTTTGTCTTCCAACAAATTTACAATCTTGCCCTAGACATGCCCGCCTTCCATTCTACTATTTTTGTAACTCATAATTATGCTCTCTGTACCTTGTTTCTAGCCGCACAAAAATCGTCGCGGACGTTATTTAATAAATCCCTATTTTGTATCGTTGTGCGTTCTAATTGAAATTGGAGGCAATCTTGACCTATTTTTCGGCGGCCCAAATTAGGGTAATATTCTGTTCTGAGTCTTCTTCATTATTGGTATTGATGACCTGACCTGATTTTAGCCCCATGTACTCCTAATTAATTTTATAACACAATTTGTATTTATTTCTAATTAAATTGAGGATACTATTTAAACCGATTCTGAAAATTCCAATTTAATTCCAGTGCCCTGCTATTTGAGCCCATACCGAACATACATCACCCCATGACGCTACAAAACACCGGACACCGAATCGCCCGCCAAATTTTCGTTATTTCATGTGTCTGTGCAAATACCCAAATTTAAGGGGGCTAATTTGCAAATTTGTATTTTTGGTGTCAACACCCATTTGTTAAAACCAATAAGGAATCTTTAATATTTTTAATCATCACCCTCATTCCCACATGAAAATCCCCATGTCAAATCTGGACCCCTCATTAAAGGGGGTCAATCACCACCCTTGATTTCACCCACACTCTTCGCTATTTAATATCTTGTCCCATCAAACCCTAATCCCTAGAAAACCTAGGTTTCCCCACCTCCTCACAAGCCCCCACATTTTCTCTCCAACGTAGGAGTTTTTTTTCTTCTTCTCCTTCGTCCTTTCTTCTTCTCTTTCCTTTCTTCTTCTTCTTCTTCTTCTTCTTTTTAAAATTCAAAAGAGAAAAAAGGGGGGAAACCTGGAGTACTGTTCACCGAGCACCTTGACCCTGTGCTCCGGCGGCCCCTGCCCACTCCGACGGCCCACTGGCAGCCACCCCGGCCTGTCCCCGAGCACCGACCCCCTGGCCTGCTCCTCCCCCGCCACCCGCAGTTCTTCTCCCCCGACTCCCTGTTTACTCCGGCGACCGAGCCCCCCTCGCGCCACCGACCGGCTTACTGCTTGACCACCTCCCCTCCACTGATTCTTCACCTTCCCGTCCACACTCCGGCGGCCAACCATCAGCCGATCCACCCACCGACCTGTCCAACTACTCCGGCCGCCAGACGACCACGCTGCTCCGGCCCAACCGAGACCCCGACTCCCGCTGGATCACCACCACCTGCATCCTCCTACCACCTCCATCTACATCCACTGCCACCATCCCCATCACCTGTGCTCCGGCCACCCGGCCAACTCCGGCGGCCGAAGTCCGAGCCCCGAGCTCCGACCCGCTGGCCTGCTGCTCCTCCCTCTGCTGTGAGTCCGGCGACTGAGTCCCTCCGCCTCTACTCTTCCTCCCTCCACCACCATCTACTATCACCATCCCCCGCCGGCCAACTCCCCCTCCGGCCGGCCAGCCATTCCGGCAGCGACCTAGTGAGTCCCCTTCCTCTCTCCCTCTTCCTTCTTCATATATATATATATATATATATATGTATATATATACATACGTATATACGTTTATGTATATACTAATATGTATATGTATAATAGTTATTTAATTAATGTTTTAAATACATGAATATGTATAGTATATATTATACGTTAGTAATGTATATTTTTAATATATGTACATGGATATTATTTATTTATAAATAAAATGTTAAACATGTATAAGCATAGTATATATCTATACTTTAGTATATGTATGTATTAATGTATATATATATATAAATGATATATGAAAATGTTTTATTAGTATATATATGTATAAACATATTTTGGGGTATAGTATGTATTTAAATAAATTGTATAATTATAGTATGTATAATTAATTATATAGGGTTGTAATTACTTAATTGTATAAGTATATATTATTGTATTTTTAATTGGTACATGTGAATATATATATATAATTAGTCTATGTATGTATTCGTTAATTCGTATGTGTATATATATATTTTTGTATAAACCCTTAGCATATTTTTAATAATGTATACATATATATTTTTTATATGTATTTAATTTGATATATATATATTGTAAGTACATATGTTAATTAAGATGTGTATATTTTTGTATATCCCTACCAGATGACCCTAGTTGACTAGTGCCCTGCCTGGCATGGCCCTGAGGCCAGTGTTTATAGACTGTGTGTTAGCGTAGCATCTGATACAAGTGTTATATTGTGATATGTCTATAGGACTGTTGGTCCATCCAGGCGATACTCTGGAACAGGACATCAATATTCACCAGCTAAGGACCCGAGGCAAGTATATTTCTCTGATAATTTTTAATTATTGATAATTCCTATAAAGTTCAATAATCTAGAAATGTTACATCTGAATCCTTAACACTGTGCTATACGGACTAGTATAGCTTGGATCTGCAGTCATGAGATGTTACATTGATTATCGTATTGACATTGTACACGACATGTATATTAGACATCGTACATGATAGATTGGACTTGCTCGTGTATCGTGACGTGTCATGGTTGGATCCACAGTACTAGTTGGGGGCGGGGAAGTAGTTAGTAAGAAATGTGATCATAACCTCTTATTGCAGTATAGAACAATGTAAGTGTTAATCATGCTCTTCACATATGATTAGCCAGGCCGTGTAGCAATCGTACATGTTCCCAAGCCGATCATATTTCGAAACTACTATTTTAAACACTTAGAATAGATTACAGTTCCCTATTTTAAATTATATACTACATCACCCGTATATGATACTGTACCTTGTTCTTTTTATTTTCATATATGCACTGACTGTCTCATATTGCCTATTACCTGTCTCTTTACATTTCCTGTCTCTCTATTTTGCCATTGCATTTATTCTCGGTCTTCTCAGTATCTAGCATGATCTGTTTATTACTTTATAGTCCTTATCAATTATATGGAACTGTTATTTGAGATTGTACTTTGCTCCTTCCTGACTGGAATCATTTTTCCAGACTATGCCTTAGAGGACCGCTGTCCGACACTTTATGGACCATATGGTGAGTAGCTGCAGACTTGGTAGTTTAGTTGTGATTCCGAGAGGACTAGCCGGAATTACTATTTTTAGTTAGTTCTTTAAGTAGACTATTTTGGTACCGGATTTGTCTCCGGCATTTTATTGAGACTTGGATATTGTTGAGTTAGATTATTACTTTTTGACTTGTGTTGTATTTAATTTTGTTCGATATCCTATCGTGCTGTAATCCTGTGATTGAGTATGTATTCATTTTATTTGTGTCATCCGTGCCTCCTTATGGAGATTGGATGTTGTGTGAGATTGGCTAGATAGTACCAAGACCTTGACAGCGTTCTACCGCCGATGCTGCGGCGTAGGCTGGACGTACCCACGCACTCGTACCCCTAAACCGGGTGCGGGTCGTGACACCTCCATTTTTATTTTTCCATTCTTTCTTCCTTTCTTCTTCCCTTCTCCTTCTTCTTCTTCTTCTTCTTCTTCTTTTTTATTCTTTTTCAAAACTTAAAAAAAGGGGGGGAACTCAACCACTGTTCACCCGGCCACTGTTCCCCGAGCCTGGCCCCCATCTCAGGCGAGCTTCCCCGGCCGCTCCCCACGTCAGCCCGGGCCACCCCGACCCGAACTCCGGCTGCTAGTGCGGCTGTGCTGCACCGAGCTCACCCCCGTCGACCACTGTGCAACTCCCCGGCTTTTCTCTCCCGGCGGCCTGCAGCTCTTCCCCGGTCAGCCAATCCACTACCACCACCACGAATACCATCCTTACCACCACCGCACTGTCCACCCGGCCGGCCGATTGATCCCGACCCCGGCCAGTGCTGCCTCGACGCGACTGTGCGCTGCCCGCTCCGGCCAGTGCAGCCGTCGACTCCGACTATGCCAACCCGCGTCGTACTATCCCCATCCTCCACCACTGCAGCCCGGCCACTACGGCACCTCTCTTCCCGGCTGTGCCACCACCACATCACCACCGACGCCATCGTCATCACCCGCACAGCCGAGCTCCGACCCTGACTCCTCCCTGCCTACTCCTTACCACCACCACCACCACACGACCACTGCTCCTCCACCTCTGCAAGCCCCGACCCAGAGTTCCGAGCACCGCAACTCCCCGGCCTCCTCCTGCATTTCCTCCTCCTCCTGTATTTCCTCCTTCTCCTTACATCAACTCTGGCTCCCTGCATCCTGCAACTCCGGCCAGTGAGCTCCCTCTCCTTGCTGCTCCTCCCCTCTTCACAGTCGAGCCCGCAGTCCGGCCATCCTCCCCGGCCAGGTGGCTGTGCATCACCCCCAGTGAGCTCTCTCTCCCTCCTTCATTAATATGTATGTATACGTATAAATACGTATTTTTGTATGTATACATATATACATATATATGTGTGTGTATTATATATTTGTATATGTACGTATATTGTTCTATTTTCAAATAGTATATATGTATCATACATTTATGTAACCAATATATATATACATATGTATATGTATGTATATTGGGTATTTTTATATAGTATATAAATTAATTCTATCTATGTATGCATAATATATATATATGTATATGTATATTATGTATTTAATTAGTGTTTAATATGTATGTATTTAATAGTGTATATGTATATGTTTAATATGTATATGTATATGTATATAATTAATATGATTGGTATATATATATAAATACGTATTTTAGTATATGTATTATTGGTATAGGTAATATTTGATATATATATATATATATATATATATATATGTATATATTCAATATATATATATATATTTTTCCTGGTATACGTATAATAGTTGGTATGTATATGTATACATGTATATAGTTTAAACTCAATTTGTATTAGTATTAGTGTATTTTAATAATATATATATATTATATATTAATTGGTATATGTATATATATATATATATATATTTTGTATATACTTAATATATTTTCAATATATAAAATTGGTATATATGTATATATATATATTTAGTATATGTATGTAATTATTAATTGGTAATATATTATGTGTATAATATGAATATTTATATAAATATCTCTGGTAGGTGACCCGCGTGTAAATACGGAAGCCCCGTATTTGCATGGACCTGTAACCCTGTAAGTGTTAGTTAACTGCCATACGTACACTGACATACTGGCAAGCCCCGTATCAATTTGACCGTCTGTCATGCATATCAATCACAGACGCGACGTCCATGCAACTTGACGCACAATGACCCTAGATTGACCAGTGCCATACCTGGCATAGCCCTGAGTTCAATGTTTATGTTTGTGTTAGTATAGCATCTAATGTAAATGTTATATTGTTTCATTATATGTCTATAGGACTGTTGGTTCATCCAGGCGATACTCTAGAACAGGACTTTGACATTACCAGCTAAGGACCCAAGGCGAGTACATTCTCTGATTAGCTTCTTATTTATGGTATCTCCTATGTTCATTGTATCTAGTGTAAATATCCATACTTTCGATACGCTGGTTACACGGATTGGTGTATACGGATCTCGTCATGAGATGTTATTCCTTGTTCATGGTGTAGCTTATACAAGTCTTGTTTCATTTTTATCTTGTACATGTACAGACACTAATTTCTGGGGAGACTTGCTACCTTCCTAGGAAATCCCGTGCCATAGCGTACCATGGTTGGATCTACTATACCAGTCGGGGGTGGAGAGTATTTTAGTATAGATATATGATCATACCCAACTCTACATGCATCATAGCTCACCCCACATCTCACGTCGGGTGCGACCTGACCATTTTTATGCTTCATAGCTGTTACATGTGATTAGCCTGACCTCTACATGCATCATAGCTAACCAAATGGTTAGCCTGACTTTACATGAATCATAGCTAATCATATGTAACCAGCCTGATCAAGTTCCCAAGCTGATCACATGTTAAAGCTAGTACTCACACACTTAGTCATAGTATTCTTGCTCATTGACATATTGTTTCCTTTCCTGTATTTACTTACAGTATTTCCAGTATATCCTTTATTGTATGTTTCTCGTACATATAGATGCATCTTGTATATTTCCATCTATATACTGCTACATAGTTTATATCATTGATATAGAACTGCTATTAGAAATGTACTTTGCTCCTTTCTGACTGGAAAACATTTTCCAGACTATGCCTAGAGGACTGGTATCTGACACTTGTGGACTACAGGGTGAGTAGCTGTAGTCTTGGACTTAGTAGTTGTAATTTTGGGAGGTTTAGCCGGAATCACTAGTTATCTAGTTTGTTCTTTTAGTATATTATTTTGGTACCGGATTTGTCTCCGACAATTTTATTTGAGACTTGGATTATGTTGAGTTAGATTATTTACAGTTTAGACTTGTGTTATATTCTTATTTATTTTTTCGATTTCTTATCGTGCTATAGTTATGTGATTGAGTATGTTGTTTATTTATATAGTGTTATCCGTGTCTCCTTATGGAGTTGGATACTAGTGCGAGATTGTTTAGATAGTGCTTGACCTAGACAGCGTTCTAGCGCCGATGCTGCGGCGTAGGCTGGACGTACCCACGCTCTCTTACCCCTATACCGGGTGTGGGTCGTGACACGTTGAGTGATTGTGAGTGTCTTTCTTGTGTACACTGACGTACTGGCGAGACATATGTTAGTGTTTGACTGTCTGATTATGCACAGTAATCAAGGACCGTATACCCATGCAGTTTGACGTACATTTGACCCTGTTAGTTGACCAGTGTTATACTTAGCATAGTCCATGAGTTTAGAGTATTTATGATTGTGTGTATGTTAGTGTATCAACTGATTCTGCATTACTATTATATGATGTCTATAGGACTGTTGGATTATTCATACAAGACTTCGGAAAATAGGATATTGGTATTGCTAACAGCAGGACCACATGCAAGGACATTCTCTGACAGTTTTCATTATGTTGATTATCTCCATAATTTTAGTTGTATAGCGTACATGATTCTGACACTATGTATACACGAGTTGGCATCATCGAGACCTGTCACGAGGAGTCATGATTGAAATCCATTGTGCTAACTAGGGAAACAGGGAAATATTAGTAAATTATGTGATCATACCCTACTCTACATGAATCATAGCTCACCCATACGTCACGTCGGTGCAGCCTGACCATTAAATGCCTCATAGCCTGTTACAAGTGATTAGCCTGAATATTGCTCGTATTATAGCTATCTGGATGGTTAGCCTGACCTTACATGAATCATAGCTATTCATATGTAACAAGCCTAACAGTCCCAAGATGATCACATGATATGCTGATATTTCATACACTTAGCTAGATAGTCTATACATGTATCTCTAGTTTATTGATGTAGCATTTCTCTATATTCTAGTTATTGCTCTAGCATTCACTTATATTCCAGTTCTTTGTTCTAACATGCACTTGTACTTTTGTTCATTGCTAGTGTACCATTGATGATGACATTATTCCAGTATTTCATTATTCCATTCTTATTGCCAGTATTTATATCCATCTTGTATTTCTTTACACTGTATTATAGTTTTTGTTAATATATATGAAATGCTGTTAGTGCTTGTACTTTGCTCCAATCCTGACTGAATATTTTTTCCAGACTGTGACATAGAGTACTTGTTTTCGGCATACTTGCAGCTTTGGATGTTGTTGATTACAGGTTAGACTATTTATTATTGTTTAGACTTGTCTTGTATTTTATTTGTTTTCTTCGGTATCTCATCGTTCTTTAGTTTATGTGATTGAGTATTCCATGTGATATTGTGATATTTGTGTCTCCTTATGGAGTTGTGTCACGACCCGCACCCGAAATTGGGGCACGAGTATGTGGGTACGTCCAGCCTACGCCACAGCATCGGCGGTAGAACGCTGTCTAGGTCATGATACTATCTAAATAATCTTACACGAGCATCCAACTCCATAAGGAGACACGGATACCACAAATAATATGAACAACATACTCAATCACATAACTACAGCACGATAAGATCTCGAAGAAATAAGTAAGATGCAACACAAGTCTAAATAGAAATAATCTAAGTCAACAATAATATGCAAATCTCAAAAAAGTATGCCGGAGACAAATCCGGTACCAAATAATCTGCTAAAAGAACTAACTAAATAACTAGTAATTTCAGCTAGACCTCCCAGAATCACAACTGAACTACCAAGTCCAAGTCTGCAGCTACTCTCCCTGTGGTCCATAAAATATTGGACACCAGTCCTCTAAGGCATAGTCTGGAAAAATATTTCCAGTCAGGAAGGAGCAAAGTACATCTCAAATAATATTTTCATTTATTTGATAAGGATAATAAAACAATAACAGATGATGCTATATACTGAGAGAAGACAATGAATAAATACAATGGCAAAATAAAGAGACAGGAAATATAAAGAGACAGGTAATATAGGCAATATGATACAGTCAGTGCATATATAAAATGAAGAGAACGAGGTACATTATCATTTACAGGTGATGTAGTATATGATCTAAAATAGAGAACTGTAACTATTCTAAGTGTTTGAAATATCAGTCTATCATGTGATAGGCTTGGGACAAGATCAGGCTTGTTACATATGATTAGCTATGATTCATGTATGGTCAGGCTAACCATTTGGTTAGCTTTGATGCAAGTAATGGTCAGGTTAATCATATATAACAGCTATGAGGCATGCAATGGTCAGGCTGCACCCGACGTAAGGTGTGGGGTGAGCTATGATGCATGTAGAGTTGGGTATGATCACATAATCTACTAATATTTCCTCCGCCCCAAACTAGTATAGTGGATCCAACCTTGACACGTTACGATACACGATCAATGTCCAATATATCATGTACGATGTCTAATATCGATGTCATGTACAATTTCAATACGATAATCAATGTAACATCTCATGACTGCATATCCAATCTATATACTAGTCCGTGTAGCATAGTGTCAAGAATCAGATATAATATTTCTAGATACTAGAATTATAGATATTATCAAATAATTAAAAATTATCAGAGAATGTACTCGCCTTGGGTCCTTAGCTGGTAATACCAATGTGCTATTCCAGAGTATCATTTGGATGATCCAATAGTCCTATAGACATATCATAAAATATAAGATTTGCATCAGACGTTACACTAACACAATCATAATACATTGAACTCAAGGGCTACACCAGGTATGACACTAGTCAACTAGTGTCAAGTGCGCATCTAATTGCGCGGGTGTCGTGTCTGTAATTGCTGTAAATTCAGAGAGTAATGATACGGGTCTCGCCAGTACGTAGGTGTAAATATGGCAGCCTGCTAATAATTAACAGGGTTACAGGTCAATGTAAATACGGGGTATCCGTAATTACATACGGGTCGCCTAGTACGTCTATAAATATACGTAATATCAATTAGCATATATCATTAATTAAATATATATATATGTGCATACCAAATAATTACATACAAAAATATGTATAAGTGTATATACACTAAATAGAATTTTTATACTATATACATATGTTTATATATTCATACCACATATTTATATATATATAACAACCATTATTTATATGTATACAAAAGAATACATATATTGAATATATATATATATATATATATATATATATATATATATATATATATATATATATATATATACATATACCAGTGAAAATATACATATACTATATTTATATATATATATATACCAATTTAATACATATACTATATACTTGTATATATATGTATATATATATATATATATCAATACATACATACTAGCATATACATATGCTACATATATATATATATGTATATATATATACCAAAATACATACTAACATATTTTATGAATACGTATATCCTAATATATATGTTGAATACATATATACTAATAGAGAAATACACTATATATATGTATATGTATATACATATGAATCATACACATACCAATACATATACTACATACATAGATGCATACAAAAATACACCAAAATACGTACACGTGTACGTATACGCAAGGGGGAGAAAACCGTACCTGTGTGCGTGCATGACGACGATGGGGATGACGACGATGAAGGCGACGACGACGACGAAGGCGACGACGATGACGAAGAAGACGACGGAGTTGCTGGTGGAGGGGTTGGTGGTGCCGGGGTGGTCGAGAAGGAGGAGGCAGGGCTGAATGGGGGTTGTGGTGAAGAGTGGTGGTGATAAGGGTGGTGGCTGGTGGTGTGAAGCTGGAAAAGAAGCCATGGGTGGTTCGTCAGCGGAAGGAGGGAGATCGGAAGGAGAGCGGGGTGGTTCGGGGTGGTGATGCTAGTGGCACTGGTGGTGTAGGGTGAAGGGTGGTGGTCGACGGTGAGGCTGGAGGTGGCTCGGGGGAGTGTTGGCCGGAGTACTGGAGGGAAAAAGATGGACGGGTGGTTGCAGCCGCTGATGGGGGTTGCTGGCGGCCGAGGTGGAGGCATTCAGGCAAGTGGCGTTGATGGAAGAAAGTTCAGCGGTCGGCTCCAGTATTGGCAGCGGGGTGGTGGCTCGTGGAGGGACAGCTCGGGGTGGTTCAGATGGTGGTGGTGGTTCTGATGCAGCGGCGTCGGGGAGCTGTTCGTGGCAGGAGGGAGTTGCAGCGGTGGTTTAGTGGCAGCACAGCCGGGTGGAGCTAAACCTGGTGCTGTCGGAGGGAGGCAGGTTCGAGGTGGGTCCGGCGGAGATGGTGGAGGGTGGCCGGACTGAACTGATGATGGTTGTGGTTCTGGAACTCCGGCCGGAGGGGAAGAGTGGAGTGGCCGGGGAAGGAAAGAGCTCGGCCAAGTGGAGCTCGGGTTAAAGCAGCCGGGGTTGGACTCAGGGAAGAGGGGAGTAGACAGGGAGCTCGGCCGGGGTTGTGACCCGAGGGGGCGGGAGTTTGGCCGGGTGGTAGTGGTGGAGTTGGTTTGTATTTACCCCCCCCCCCCTTTTTTCTTTTTAAAAGGAGAAGAAGAAGAAGAAGAAAGGAAGAAGAAGAAGAAGGAAAGAAATGGAAAAATAGGAAATGCTACGGTTGAGTGAGAAGGGAGGAGAGAGAGAGGTGGGGGCTTTCCTAAGTTTGGGGATTAGGGCATGCTTGGGAAGAGTTCATTGAGGAGACATTAAATAGGAGATGTTGAGTGGGAATGTGTGGTGATGATGCTCCCATTTTGAATGGGTGGCCAGGATTTGACATAAAGAAATCATTCATGCAAGGAGAGGGTTGTCTTGACTAGTCAAATATTAGGGCTCTCTATTTGCTTTGAACCAATGGGGTGTTGACACCTAATGTAACATTTACAAATAAGCCCCCTTAAATTTCGGTATTTGTATAGACACATGAAATGATAAAAAATTTGTGGGCGATTTGGTGTTTGGTGTTTTGTAGGGTGAGGGGGGCCTTGTGTGTTTCGTATGGGCTTAATTAATAGGGTATTTGGATTAAATTAGGATTAAAACGAGATTAGTCAAAGTTGGTATCCCCAATTTAATTAGAAATAAATGCAAGCGATGTTCTAAAATTAATTAGAAATACATGGAACTAAAATTAAGTTGGGACACAAATATCATTAGTGAAGAAGACTCAGAGCAAAATATTACCCTAATTTGGGTTGCACGAAAATGGGTCGAGATTGTCTCCAATTTCGATTGGAACGCACAACTATACAAAGTTGGATTTTATTAAGAAATTAAATAAACGTCCGCGACGAATATTTTTGCGGCTAAAATGAAGCACAAAAGAGCATAATTACGAGTTACAAAAAGGTCAGAATAGAAGGCGGGCACGTCTAGGGCAATGTTGTGAAATTTGTTTGAAGACAAAGGATAGGGTAGCACTCCAAATATCGAAGCAACGGCAAGGCGCAACAATTAAATAAAATTACGGTAATTAATTACAACCTCAAATAATTAAATCCTAAATAATACAAATTAAATTCATAATCCTATAATTCGGTCAGGTGTTCATCTAGTGGGCTTCTAGGTCAAGTCTACTAGCTCAACATTAAGAACACTGCATATAATATAATATAATATATATATATATATATATAAATACATATCTCATACAATTATTTAAATTAAATACACGTATCATGCAATCATTTAAAATAACTACCACAATATTAATAATATATAAAAAGTCAAAAATATCCCTATTTTCAGGATGTGGTAGTGACAAGTTGGATATTCATGTGAGAGTGATTAGCTAGTATTGTGACCTAGACAGCATTCTACCGCGGATGTTGCGGCATAGGCTAGACGTACCCACGTGTTTGTGCCCCTACAGCTGGTGCGGGTCATGACAGTATCGATGTTCAGCACCGAACATCATGCGACTAAGATAATAGATCACCTGTTCATAGCCTTCGTTACTATTCTGTGCAAAAAGAGATCCTAGGGAGTGATCCATTGCTCGAACATACAACAAAAAGGATTTTTCTACGATCGGAGACACCAAAACTAGAATATTTATGAGGTATCATTTAATATCGTCGAATGCTTATTGACATGATTCGTTCCAGACAAAGGGTACACTTTCTTTATTAATTGAGTGAAGGGTCGACATCGTTCTTAGAGTTTGGAGATGAACCTCCTAATGTACGACAGACGACCCTACAGGCCACGAAGTTCTTTAAGATTACATAGAGGCCATATTTCGAGGATAGGTTTGATTTTATTAGGGTCGACATAAATACCTTTGGAGGTTATAACAAATTCGAGGAACTTGCCACTAGAGACTCCCAAAAAACATTTAGTTGGATTCATCTTCAATTGGTGATGGTGCATCAATTCAAATATAGTCTTCAAATTTTGAAAGTGATCATCTTTGAGATGACTCTTGACATCAATATCATCCACGTAGCTTTATACTTTCTTCCGTAAATGCCTCTAGAAAATTATACTCATGGCTCGTTGATACGTTGCTCCCGCATTCTTTAAGCCGAAGGTCATGACTATATAGCAGTATACACCCAATGGTGTACGGAAAGAGGTATATTTTTCGTCATCAGAAGACATCTTAATTTTATTATATCCCAAGAATGCATCCATGAAGGACATGCGTTCAAAGCTATAAGTATTATCGATCATGACATTTGTGATGGGGAGAGAAAATTTGTCTTTTGGATAGGTATAGATTAGGTCTCGATAATCTTTAAAGATCTGGACCTTCCTATTCTTTTCATAACTAGGACGACATTAGCTACCCAGTCGGGATACTGCTCATTTCGAATGAAGTCACATTCTATCAGTTTCTTGATATATGCTTTAATTGTATCCATCATATCTAGATTTAATTATCTTTCCTGTTGTTTAACTAGCATAGTATTTGGAAGAATATTGAGCTTGTGTATAGCTATTTGAGGGTCCAGGCCTGGCATATCCTCGTAACTCCAGGCGTAGGCATCAATATACTCTTGTATTAGCTGGATTAAAGCTTGTTTATCTTCTTCAAGAAGACTCATGCTAATGAAGATTGGTCTTGGGAAAGATTCTTTTCTTACAATAATTTGGACTACTTCATCCTCTGTAGGTGGTTCATATTTCTCAAACTGAACCTCCTATTGACTATCCATCCATTGTCCATGGATTATTCTCGAATGGTTTTAATAGTTCAACGTATTCGTCATCTGGACCAGTTGATACCATATTTAAAAAGAAAGGCTATTTGGTTACGTTACCCATGGTTTCGTCAAAATCCCATAATGATGATTCAGAGGAATGAGAATATGTCTTTTCTTTTAATTTCAAGACTTGGTGGTGGTGTAACATATCCCAAACCATGAGTAGTCTGCTGGTAGTATATTTTTAGCTTACTTATTAGAGAGAAGTGACATATAAGAGTTCATCTGCCTTTTCCATAATTCAGTCCCAAACTAGACTTTAAGTTGTAGCCCATCCCTTGCATAATATTCTTGGCTGGTTGGCTGTAACGATACTGTTGTATCTTCCTAATATCTTTATCAGAATCATTAGTCTGCGTGACTATTTTATTTCTAGCTTTGCCAAAAATTATCCGATGTTGCTTGTCTTGTCTTGCCGGGACTATAAAGTAAGTATCCTCAAATTCTTCATAAAATAAACTATATTGAAATGGAGATGCCATAGGTATGGATAGAGGTTCGTGAAGATGAAGAGCCTCTAATAAATTTTTAGCAATGGGTTCAACATCAATGTAGTATGAAGTAGTGTCTTCTTTATTATTGAAATAAAGGATCTCTTCTTCTTCCACATAGTCAACAGAAACTTCAGCCTTGACAGGAGGCTTGGCAAAATTAATTACTAGGGGTCGATTCACTGCTATTGGTTGCTTGTAACGACGAAGGTCAATAACAAATAGCTCATTTACCAGGGTCAGTTGTTCATTGCATCAAAGATTGATAACTAATAGAGGTCACTTATACAGGTTAATATTGAGAGGCTTCGAAGGAGTTGGACGAGTAGTACGTCCTTTGACTTAGATCATCAAAGTCTCTTCCTTTGGGGTATTCTCAGCTTCATCGCCATCTTGATTAGCTTCTTCTTCCATATACTCTGGTGTATAGAGTACATAGTCAGGGAAATAGGCTTCGACACCTTTAAATGGGTCGAGGTCAGCTACCTCTGTTTTAACTTCTTCTTGACTGTTCACATATTTGAAGCATTGGTGTAGGTTGGAAGCTATAATTTTATACTCGTGTATCCATGATCGTCCAAGCAAAATATGGTTAGATACGTCAGAGTCGATCACATAATATATGACATTCGTATGTACGTACATCGCCTATATGTATTTTTAGGCGTATCTTTTCCAGCGATTTTCTTCTTTCATCATTGAATCCTAGAATGGTAGCGCTAGTGTCAGACCTGTTGTGTATTGGCATCTTTAATCCACTGAGTAGGCTTTTAGGAATGATGCTAAGTGAAAAAAAAGGGTCAATATAAATCTGGTTCACTTTAATAGATTCGATGTAACCAGTATAATACAGAGGCATGTCAGGTCGGTTATCCTTGAGTACCATGTCATCTTAAGTGAAGTGATGTTGGGGAACTTCTCAATCACGCTGTGGCATTGAGGGCATGCTAGTCACTCTTTATTAGGAGTCTTGAGTTGAGCTAGGCATGAGTCTGCATGTATCAGAGCTTTTCTCAAAGATTTACGAGTCTCCTTCGACAAACGAAGAAACTAGAATATGGAAAGTCGTGCTGGAGTATTGGCCAGTTGTGCTAATATATCAAAATTATAGGGCTTTTCAAGTCTTTGAGGTACATTCTTCTTCAGAGATTTATCGAAGCGTACTTCTTTTTGTTTCCCTTTCTCTGTCTTAGTAGGCTGAAGGACCAGGTTCGGTACAAGTTATGACTTCTTCTTCGTGCATCGGAACAAGAAGCACCATGTTACAAGACTTGAGTTTCTTTTTGGACTAATTTTGTGGGTTAACTTGATCGTAACGCAATCCTCTATGGGATTTGTTAGACTGTCCTTGGAAATGTAGAGGAGTACGTCATCCCTTGCCAAAATTTAAACTTTCAGCTTTCTGAAATTATACCCCATGGTTTGCATTATGTATATATATTGTTAGTTGTATTGATGAAATTGGGAACGCTTCTCCTCAGCCACACTAATTAAGGTTGATGCTCTAATTGTAGAAGAAGGAGAAGGATTTTGTGTAGGAACACCTTCATAAGCAATAAAGATTTATTGTGCCCTATTCAGCAGAACACTGTCAATCACGCACCATTGCTTATGTGTCAAGCGGAGCTTGTGAGTAGAGATTGGTGGGACAATGTTCAGGTTTTATTATACACTAATATCATTATATTAATCGGCCAATACTTCATATTTTTTAGTATATTTAATGAGAAAATGAGGTCGAGAACACCATACATGAAAGATGATGACTTACAACAAGAAATGAGACTTCATTTCCTTTCTTGTTGGGTGCATATGTAAGGAGCTCGCTAATTTCTTTTTGTATATGCACTTTACAAAATAATTAACTGAATGTTGAACTTAATTTCTTATCTTGTGGTATTTAGGTTGATCGTCTATATGCAAAACTTGAGATTGAATCTATTAGAACTTTAGCTAAAGGGCCAATTTATGCCGTCAAAATTTAGCCAAGCTATTTTGCAAAGAGGTTTATGTTCAAGTCAATAACTGATCCGATCAGAGATAACTTCCTAGATATCGATTTCATAAAAAATATTTATTTGTGTATCATATCTTCGAACTACCTAGATTTCGAGACATGCAATAATTTTTATGGCATCTTACAGAAGATTGTGGAGTTGACATATAATTATAGAATAGAGCATGCTAAGATCGTGTTATTCATGTGTGATTTGTTCGATCTGATCTAAGATCAAGGATGAAACATAGACAAGCATGGTCTTCTGGATATAAATTACTAGCGTAAATATCAAGGCTACGAACCATTTGTCCTATCAAGTCAGACATAGCTCGTGTACTTCACAACTTATCCTAAACGGGGTAAAATGAGGTCAGACTGGTTGGCAGTATACAAGACCAAAGCTTGAAATACTTTTGACTTTGACGAAATAGCTTATCAGGAGGATGAGCTATCTCTTGTAACAAATATTGTATATATGGACTCAATAAAAGTTCCTCATTACACGTCTAATCGTGTAAAAGTGGTAGAATTATCCAAAGAGCAAGGCAAAGTAGATGAAAGTGAAGATGAGGATGAAGAGGAAGTGGAGGACGAGAAAAACGAAGAAGATAAATTTTTAAAATTGGATTGAAATATAAAATCTATTTAGTGACATGTACTTGTGTCTATGTACTATATTAAGTAATATTTTGTGATATTATTATATTTTAGTTGTGGAATATAAAATCTATTTAGTGACATGTACTTGTGGCTATGTTTTGTGATATTATTGTAATTTAGCTATGGAATGTAAACTAGGTTTTCTAAGTCTTACTAGGCCAATCAATGGTAATTAACTATGGTAGTCGTTATAGACTTGATATAGGTTACACATACATACTATTTACTATTTTATCTTAAAATATCTCATTAATAACTTAGTATCCTGCGATACCTACACTATATATAGACTAATTACCTTAACGCTCACTAAATACAGTGCACCATAGAACACCCCCTCCAACAGCAATACACAAAATCATTACACACAATTCTCACTAAGACACCTACACATATCTATACACGCTTCACATGGAATCCCAAACTCTAACTGTAGTACACTTGCACTTGATATACAAATCATGTGTATCACATTCAGCAACAAGGATACTCCTATACTGCACAGTAACTACTAAATTTTTTATGGAATGACAAAAATATCCTTAGTTTGGAAATATGGTGGTTACACTGACATGTACTTGTAACTTTTATTTTGTTTATCGTAAGTCATGTATGACAGGACTGCATGGATCGTTCGGTCAATCCAAAGGTAGAGTATCTATACGACATGCTACTCCGACTGGTAGTTCTCCTTCGGGACATGGTACTGGGTCTGGACCCTCATCTCTCGGTACTCCACTATTTTGACCACTATCTCCTCCTGGCAGTACTCCTGTGACGAGCAGTTCTAGGCCTGAGACTACTTCTACATCCACCGTTCCTCCTATAAATGATACCATGGGGACCGAAGAGTATATGGACGAGGCACAACTGACTGCACCTTCGTCTTTTTGTTTCAGAGCGATCCTCCGTGTGCTCCTCCAAATGAGAGAAGGACAAAGATTTGGGCCGAAGGGTCTACAAAGTAAGTTAATTAGTTTTATTTTTCTTACGCATATATAAATATATATTTACTATTTCTTTAATATAATTATCTATGTATAGATATCATCCCTCGTCGGTACAGAGATCATTGGGGCATTTTTGAGGTACAACTATGGTGGCCCTTGGATCAACTACTCTGATGCTCCGGACAAGAGAAAGGCATTATGGTTTGTGCACTTCAAGGTAAAAGTAAATTTGGTTTTTTTATCAATCATCTAATTTGGCCTTTTTGTATATAACTTTCTATATTACTTTTTGTTGAAAACGTATTTCTATCCGCCACAACGTGCTGAGGTGATCAAGAAACACTTTCCTTCCATCGTTGCCAAACTTATCTGAGATGCGTTACCATAAGTATCTTCATCATTTAGGAAAACCAATCCAAAGTTGGATCACGCATGAGCAGTAGATTTTAATGACAGCTAGATTTAACAATCCTAGGTACAAAAAAAAGTCGGCAAAAGCGAAGGCAGCTAGGAAGAAGTCAGAAAAGTGGTGTGGTGGGTTAATTTTGATGACAGAATATTTCTGTCGTATGTTATGTATTTTATTATATATATAGTATTTTAATCAAAGTAGGATAAAATATTTAATTTAAGTAACATACAATATATTTTTTAATAGGTCCAGAGGGGTGAGGATGCTAACATGATGACAGTCTATCTCGCCACCCATAGGAAGGGCGGACAAATCATTGATGAAAGGGCCACATAGATCTACATAAGTATTACTTTATCTTTTGTTAATTTTAATATAACTTAGAAAATATACAAATAAATATTCATGTAGTTAGTAATAAGTCCCTTAGATATATATTAACAATTATGCATGACGAGTTGATAGTAAGTAGTACGTTTATCGAGAGATACATATTTTTTAGGATAAGTATCTCAGGCTCCGTGAGCATTTGACCCAGTCCACACTGGGAGAGGCTGGTAGTTCCTCGCAGCCCCCCGCCCACCCATCTCTGTCGGCTGACGAGCTGTGGATGACCGTCGTTGGTAGTCTGCAGAGAGGTACGTACTATGGTACGGGTTCCTACGATGCATATGTTGCGTCCTAGTCCTTTAGGACCCCCTCTGCCAGAGTACATACCACACATCCTTCCCATGAGTCAGTGCGAGCCTAGCAGGAGAGGGTTGACCATCAGATTACATTTCTGTGTGACGAGCGGCTGCAGAGGATTACATCGCTGCCCATACCTCAAACGGACGATGCAACGATTATAGCACATTTTGATTTGCTTGAGTGTAGCTTGGCGGAGCTAAGGGATATGTCAACGTCGATAGAGCACAACGTGACGACTCTATAAAGGTCGCTTATAGCCATGGGCGATGTACTGAAGAGGCTGAAGAGGACACAGGTTCAGATAAGCCAGTCAGTGGAGCAGAGCACTGTGAGGATGTTATCTATCATGGATACTTATAATGCTCGACTGACAGCATTGGAGCAGATACGTCCTCCTGGTCTGCCGACATCGACATCTACATCGACTGCACAGACTCCTTCATCGGGTGCCATGATGATTTTACCGAAGAAGTGGGCCTCGCTGATATCCCAGATTTGCGACGGTACTCCTCCGCCTTCTCCTGATCAACATTAGTTGTCCTTTGGACAAGCTCATTTCTTAGGCTCTCCACGGTGCTCCTCTTCCTCCGGATCAATAGTAATACTAATTAGGACAGTTTATTTATTTTTATACATTTGACCCATAATCTTGGGTCACTTAATTATTGAGATAGTCTTTCAGACTTTATTTGTTCACATCCAATACCAGTTGTGATGCTTGTTGGATATTTTTTTAGACTTAGTTTGTATGATGCATAGGAATTTGCTGGATATTTATTTTCAAACATTATTTATTAAGAATGTGTCAATTTCCTTTATTAATTATATTGAGTGTATGTGAATTTATCGATGTTGAGTGTTCCACCAAATGGGTCAATGAACCCTGAAAATTCAAAGGATGGTTGCTCCGATCTTTCCATTTTTATGAACTGTGATATGGCAGGGATATACGACAAACCGTGATATTGCAGGAATATCCTATTTTTATAATGTTTTTGGCAATTTAGCGACGTTTAGCGATGTTCACATATGTCATAACTATAACAAGATGTCTCTATTGTTGTCGTTAAATATCGCTAAATTGCTAATATGGCAATATTTACTAGGTATGCAGAACATCGCTAAACGTCACTAAATATGTCGTTAAACGTCGCTAAATATATCGTTAAATGTCGCTAAATGTGTCGCTAGATAGAAAAATATTAGCGACGTTTAGCGACACACAACATGTCGCTAATATGGCTACGTTGTATTGCTAAACGTCGCTGATATGAAAATTATCAGTTACGCTAATACGTTGCAAGAAAATGTCGATAAAGCGGCATTTTGCGGTATTTTCTCGGTTATCGACTTGCTTAAACGCGACTTCAATAAAATGTTGTTAATTGTATCGCTTAATTTTTTTAGCGACGCTTTCATGCCATTTATCGACATTTTTAGACGTCGCTAATTGGACTTATTCTAGTAGTTCTCATGGAGATTAACCTTAAGTCTAGAATTCTAGTCAGAATCGTTATAAGTATCATTTATTTCTCTTAGTAAAGATGTAAGACTCTCTATCTAAGTTTGATAAACTTGAACATCTTTTTTATCATGCTTATATTTATTCCTAAGTTTTTTAAAATCATCAAGCAGATCACTAAAGTCATTACCTAACTCATCAAATGTAAAATTATCAAAAGTATTTTTATTTGTTACCTAATCAGCCAGTGCCATAAAGCATAGGTTTTTTGCTTCTCGAGGATTTTCCTCTTCGGATTTACAAGCTTCGCTTTTATGTTAGACGCAAGTATTTGCATACTTCCTTGATGAAGTTCTTCTGGATGAGTGATCGTGGCAATTTCCTTTCTTTAAGGTTGGACAATCTTTCTTTATATGCCATGTCTTCTTACAGTTGTAGCATATAGTCTCTTCATCACTGCTTTCATTGAGCTCCTTCTTTGATCACCAAGTTTAGAAATTTTTTGAAGTTCCTGGTGATTAATGAAACTTCTTCATCTTGAGATTTATCTTCATCGGAGTCATAATTGGTGACGTTCTTGTGATGCGCCTGGAATGGGTTCTTCGAATTCCTTGAGATCTAGCTCGTGAGTCATCAGCTTGCCCATGAGCATCTCGAGGGTCATCGTGGTGAGATCATTCCCTTCTTTGATTACATTAGCCTTGGGATTCCAGTTCTTGGTAAGTCCTCAGAGTACTTTACGAATCTTCTCATGATTGTTGTACTCCTTGCTAAGAGAGGATAGAGGGTTGACGGTATCGAGGAATCTTATGATTAGTTGAGTGATCGCCTCATTTTGTTTCATCTTCAATGATTCATACTCCTATCTCAGTCCACTTATTTTTGACTCCTTTACTAGTGAGTTTCCTTCATAAGTGACCTCAAGAAGTTTCCAAACTCTGTACAAAGTACCACAAGTGGAGACCCTGTTAAATTCAGTTGTCTACAGCACATAATAGAGCATTAATAGCTTAAGCATCAAGACTAGCCTATTTTTTCAGTGTTTGTGTACTTATTATGAGGTTTCTCTACAAGGTTGCCATCTACGACTTTCTAGGAGGCTTCTTGTATCCTTCTACTACAAGGGCCCAAAGGTTAAAATCAAGTGACTTCAAATAAAAGCTCATACGTGTCTTCCAGGAATTGTTGTTAGTACCGTCAAATAGGGTGGCCTATTTATGGACTGGCCTTCACCATTGTTTGTGTGGATACATCTAATAATTGCCATAAGTCTTTTAGGATGTTAAGCCAATATCAAGAGAAATTTCTCTAATAACAATTGAAGGACCGTAGGGCATCTCTAGTGGGGATTGAATAGAGTGCAGTAGAATAATCTACCCACTTAAAAATTAAGCAGAGTGAAGGTAGCTAGCAACTAATAGTGTATATGCAAGACAATAATGTAAAGTAGTAAGAGTAAGAGAAAGGAAATGCAAACACATGATGTATACTGGTTTTCCTCTGAGACGACTAGTCCAGTCCCGAGAACTCTTGCTCGGAGTTGTATCTACTAAAATCACGAATGGTGAATCACAAGCTTTGATCCGAAGGCTTTTCATTTCTTTACAACGACGAGATTTGATACGAAGTCTCACAACTTTACAGGAAGAGAGAGAGAGAGAAAAAAATAGTTGAGCCACGCTGTTTACAACTCTTGTAGACTTCTAGATCGAGACCAGACTTGGCACTAAGAAGTCTAGGGAGTTGCACTTAGAGATGGAAAATTTAAGGCTCAATGGTATTGCTTCACTTAAAGATAAGAAGATTGATTGGAAGAGTTAAGTATGTTGGAATGATAGAAATTTAATCATATTTATAGGGTGGTAGCAAATCGAATTGGGCCAAAGTTTGAATAGGTTTTAATTAAAAATTTTGAACGTTGGGCCAAGAAATCAGGGATTTACAACTGGGCTAATTTTATACAAAATAAGTGACCGAGTTTCATTTGAATTTGGCACAAATTTGGTCCGATTTGGTTGCTTATTCTAGTAAGGTTTGAGTTTGAATTTGGGATAATTTGGTGGAAAGATTCAAGGGTTTATATGAGTGGACTTTGGGTTATCCCTGTGTGACTCGATGAACATAATTCCTAGAATTAAATAAAGTAAAAAATTATATTTGAATGATACAGTACAATCAGCATTTGCAACAGTGTTAAGACTTCAGATTTTGACATATCGATACATTATTCAGTTAACTATCAAAATCAAGTTGATTAAGACCGGATGGGCCAACATCGTCGTTCATACGACGGCCTTCTTCTACGATGTCTATCGGACGCAGAGCAAAGCAAGCACTTTGTGAGGCTCACGACGGTGTTTGAGACATACACCAACCTAGTCCTAAGCTATAGGACCGTCTCAGATGTACAGGCTACTATTGGCCAACGATGGTAGCAGATGTCATACATTATGCAAGAAGGTACAAGATGTGTCAAATCCATGCTGACTTCATCTACCAACTCTCGGAGTTTCTACACCCGATCGTTGCATCTTGGCCAATTGAAGCATGGGGTATAGACATTATCAGGCCGATTAGTCCTCCTTCTTCTAAGGGATTTGTTTCATGAAGTAGTTCCACTTGCAGAAGTAAAAATATCCAACGTCATTAGTTCCATAAAATATCACGTCATCGACCACTATGGGTTGCCATGCAGGATAATTCATGACAACGGTCCATAGTTTGTGAGTCAAGCTTTCTTTCAATTTTGCGATAAAAACCAAAATGTAGCTTCGACTGCCTATAACCCAGCAGAAAACAAATTGGCAAAAGCGTTCAACAAAAGGATATTCATGCTACTTAAAATGTTTGTTTCGTCCAACAAGAGTGATTGGAACAAGAAGATCTGCGAATGTTTATGGGCCTACGGTACGACGGTCCAAACTTCGACTGGCAGCACACCATTCTTTTTGGTATACAAAAGTGAAGTCGTGCATCCTCTGGAAACCAGATTTCTTCTCTCTAGGTAGCTCTCTCCAACAAGCTAACCATCGAGGACAACCATCGTCGGCGTCTACAAGAATTAGAGGCACTTGACCAAAAATGCCTCTTGGCTCAGCAGCACATCGAGCTGTATCAAGTATGAATTTTTGGAGCCTTCAATAAAAAAGTGATGGAAAGGACATTCTAGATCGGCAACCTCTTCTTAACAGTTAGAAGACCGATGGTCATGACACACAGATCAGTCATAATATCTAAGCAAAGTTGGAGGAATGCCAATCAACGACAATTTCCAAATAAAATACTATGCCTAAGTTAGGCTTGTAAAAAAAATGTATTACATTCTTTTCTTGGCATGTAATACGGTCTGACTCCGTCGTATACTGTAAAAATCTATTATTCGTACTTGGGAGTCCCGAATATGTAATAGATAATAGGTCCTCAAAAATTCTCCAACTAAGTAGTTCACGTCTACATCACCTCTGAACTATGAGTTGTCCATATTCTCCATACTACCTTTGACTTGTTTCCATTATCTCCACAAAATACTTCACCATGATCTCATTCATTATCCACAAGCCAACTTTCTCGCCTACCGATTTTGTACCAAAAAGCTCTGACCATCGCATATGGTATCTACTTCAAGATTTCTCATAAGACCGCTCTAACCTATCATGTTCACATTACCTCTGATAGTGTCTATTTATCACAAGTTATGATAACAGAATACGTCCATATTTATCTCTGGTTTAATATTCGTAACCATGATACACACAATAATAGAAAAGTTCTAAAAGGATAAAGAATATTTTCAGTAATATTCAAGATCATGAGTATATATTAGGGCATATTTGGTAAACTGAAAGTGAATTTGGATTTGGATCTTGGAAATTCGGATTTGAATTCCAAGTTAAATCCTACATTTCCAAATGCAAAAAAAAGTGCTTGGTAAAGTAAAATTTTAGCATTGGATTTTTTCAAAATCCAAATCCATTGTTTGGATAGCCAAGTTGGATAATAGGTGGATTTACACTTCAAACACATTTATTGTTTTGCTAGCCAATATGGATACTGGTTAGGCTCACCATATTTGAAAGTGGTCATCTTACCACTACTTAGAAATAAATATTGCTTGCATACAAACAAAACCTGCAACCATAGGCAAACTTGATAAAAATATTTGGCAACTTAAATCCAATTTAACAAATTATATTTCCTCATATCTAATTTTCAAATTTTCACAAACAACCCAGAACATACCATTAAAAGTGAGAATCAAACTGCCCCAAACATGTCTAAAAATTATAATAAGAACTACCTACACACAAATAATAACTTGAGAAAAAAAACACGAATACAAAGAATTCAATTTTGACTTAGAGTGCATAGTAATAACCGAAGCTTTGATAGCTATTTCCAAACACACTGGATCTCCTGCTTCTACATCATCACTGCCAAAATAGAAATTTTGGTTTAGGGCAGCTTTGCTAGAACAAAATAGCAATTGAGGATGCAGATAGTCTCATCACTTGGTCATAAATAAATTACAACATGTCCGGCTATTTGGTGAAGTAATGTGGCTTGGTTTTTGGCATATAGGGTTTATTTGATAAACTAAAAGTGGGCATGGAATCAAAAATTTCCAGAATAAAATGACCATCATCAATGAAAAAAAGTAATTGGATAATATCGGCACATAATATACATGATGATTTATATCACTAATAAACTATCAAAGATGGTTAGCTCTTCAACCTTTGTAGCATGATGAGGAATGCAATAAAGTACCTCTTCAATCCACCACACTACTTTTCCCCCTCACGAAAGGGAAAATGTATCCAAATCTTTCATATCTACCCCCTCATCAGAGGCTATATTTGTACAATAAAATTACATATGAAAGAAGAAAATATAAGAAAAGAAAAAATTTGGCACAAAAATACCTGATGAACCAAGAAATACAACAATAATATAAATCAGAAAATTTTGGCTTAGAGTATTAGAAATCGGACACGTCCTACAAGCGTTTCGATACCGTATCTGAGAGTGCCTATAGTAGAAACTTTAAGCCAACCCACCTGAGATTACCAGTACCCGTCTAATGTACACCAAGCAGAGCTAAAGACAAGTATATGTCGTGGACTATATCACCTGGACAAATTCTAACCTCTATAACTCAGGTAGACAAAATTAATGTTGAACCCTTTTTCTTAATTGATTTAACCACCTTACCACACTCAAGAAGAAAAGAAAGAAATTATAATTGAAATAACTCACCAATCCGTAGCAATATCCCTGAGATAAGGCGGCGACTCCTCGATCAGATCTCTTTCTTCCTTCTGTCCTGGATGGCGAAGTCCTAAGAGCAAAGCACAGACTTTATCTTAGATTTCTTGTGGACGAGCACCCCGAATCTTTAACTTGTGCTATATCTTTCTACCTCTACCCTCTATGAACCCCCTCACCCAAAATAGGTATTTTGTGTGTATTTTATATTATTACATTTACTATAGATTATTTTAAATATTAAATTTTTTTAGAGTATTTTCTTAGTTATTTAGAAAATAATTTTTTTTGATATATTTACTTATTTAAATATTTATTTAGACTCATTTTTAGGCTATTTTAAATTTTTGGAGATTTTTCAAGAATTTTTGGGTAATTAAAACCTAGAAAATATAAATTTTTAGGACTTTCATGATTTACTATGATACCATACTTGCATATTATTCCTATCAAACATTTATTTTAGGTTAAAATATTTAATTATATTTTTGTGTAATTTATTTAGAATTTTAAGAAATTTATTTATATTTTTGAAATTATTTAGGATTTATTTGGATATATATATGGTCTTAATATTAGACATATGCTAATTTAGTCTTAATAGATATTAATAAGATTATATATAAATTAATTCTATTATCTTTAATTCTATTTAAGATTATAAATTTTTGAGATAAACTCAAACTCTATTTTAAATTAATTCAAATCCTGAGCATACTAGGAAAGCAACTTCATGCATAACCTATCCTTATTTAAACTGATCCTAATCACATCCAAACTCCTAGGAAAGCAACTTCATGCATATCCTATCCTTAATTTTATTTTATTTTTCATATTTTTTTTCCCCAAACTCCTCTCTTTTTCATCTAAAAATAGTTAAAATTCGTCATATATTCAGTCTTATTTTCTAGTAGTTGTGACGACTTAAAAAGACGATATCGCCTATCTCCGGACTCCAAACGTGCTCCAATTTTTTTTTTGAACCATATTAAGGTTAGTTTTCTGAATATATAAATTATTTTAATAATTTATGAACCTATTTTTTCAAAAAAATCTAAAAGTGCCAGTTATCCAAAATCAGATGCGTTTTCGTATTTTCGATATTTCGGGAGATCCCGAATTCTGAATTATGAACCGTGTGAAGTTTCGAAAAGTTGACATGATGAACTTACATAAAATAATATTTTCTGAATTTAACATGTAAGTTTAATCTACTGTAAATTCGTGCAACGTAGACGAAAATAGAAAATTATCAAAAAAAAATTTTTGTGCGACCTTGTGACCATAACTCTTTACCGACTTGTGATTTTATGAAACCGTCGATTCCGGAATTCATATAGCACTAAAATTAAAAAATTTTATATACAAATCCAGGATTTGAGTTGGTTGACTTTTTGGTCAATGGATTGCCTCGATTTGTGTGCCACGGATCATAAATTCGTAAAGTTGACTTTCTTTGGACCAAAATTATGGTTTAACAATAAAATCAGATTATAATAAGATTAAAATACTATTTTAGGTTATTTTATTTAGAGTTAAAATAGAGTAAAATGGTGAGAACTATTCACCCACTTTCGTAACCTAACTTATTTAATTAATGTGACGGGTAGATCGGACGACGTCTTGAGTTGGGACTTTATTATATTCAGACCAGGCAAGATACCTTGACAAATTGCTTACAGTACTTTTGCATGCTTATTATATTTTATATATTTATTGCATGTGTATTTTTTTTAGTCATAATTATATACTATATATATGTTTACACACACTTTACACATAGTATCATGGGAGGGGAGGACAATCAGTAGGCGTATGGACTATAACCACTCTGGTAAACCGTAGTAACTAGCACACACTATGGTAGTCATATCCGATGGTCGCTACCCTCGCGGTATGTCGGCTGATGGTGTCACGATGGTTGCTACCCTCGCGGTATGACGGCTGATGATGTCCCTAACGTGTGTGTGAGTTGTGAGATTAGATAGAGTAGCCTACCCATGCCCATACGTCAAAAAGTTGTCCTCATTATGCATTTATATAGATTGTCTTGTACAACGTATTTATATATTTTCTACCTATTATGCATGCTTACTGTATTCCAATTGGCATACTTCTATGTATCTTGTTACGTTCTTCTGAGGACCTGGTCCCTTTCCAGGTGTAGACGATCTTGACTATTCACAGGAGCACGGATCAGGACTTGCTACTTATCTCTTTCGAGGAGGTCTTCTCTTCGAGTCTCATTGTTCATTAGATGTACTTATGTGGTTTCTCTTATATTCTAGTTGGTAGTAGATTTGTCTCCACCCAACTACTTGTTCTTATCAAGCATTTTATACTTGATTCAGTTATATAGTTGATTGGTTATTTGATTTTGTGGATGAGATCTAGTTATGCCATGTGACTTATGATAATATATATATATACCACATGTGAGTTAAAATTTATATTACAGGGTACGTGTGTATTATGGTATTCATATATTGGAGTTGCCATATACATACGGCTGGCATGCTTATGTATTTCTAGTCCTACGTATTTTGGGGCTGGGGCGTGACATATTTTTGTGGTGGCCCATGCAGGTCGAGAGTATATTGTCTTGGTTACGTTACTGTACCAAGCAAGCCTACAAATAGGATTAGAGTATAGGATCTCATCCATATTTGACTATAAGTCACCTTACTTCTAGTCTGTTCTATTTAGATAATTGCATCCTGCTTGATTCATGTGCTTCCCTAATAGTTTCTTGAGTATAGCCTTCTACTAGAATATAGGAATCCTTGTTATTAGGATAATAATTAGGGTAATATTTCTACTAAGAATACAACTAGAATATTGACACATCACTAAGTTTAGAATATCTAATGAACCCTAGCATCCCTTACCTGTAGGTTAATTGAACACTATCCCTTGATATATTTATGACGGACTTGAGAGTAGCATAGACACGACTAGAGTTAGTAAGAAATTTGACAATATTGTTTGACCCTAGTATTGAGGAACCAATAGAAATCCAAGATTGAACATTAGGACTAAACCTAACATTCATAGTGAGATAATATTAGAACTATAAATTTAGATCATTGTCTTGATATTAGCATAACAGTACCTTAATAAGCCTTGAGGGAAGAATATAACACTTTTCTTGATTATACCTCAAATATAGCGATTAGCATACTACCTTTCCCTAAAAAATCATGATATTATCAAGAGTCTCTCTATTAATTTCATATATTGTTCCTCCAAAATCTTAACGCTCGATATTGGTGCGATGACTAAAATATTCTTTCATCTTTTAATTCGTGCCACCTAACTCTTCTGATTGTAGGCTAAGTGATTTTGTTTTATGTTAGGATACATAGTTTGGTAGGAATATAGTTTGTTAATCTTAAATTATGTGCTTAGTAGTTAGAACTTGATAGTTGAGTTGTTCATTTAGGTTATGATTTTTTGATTATCCTTTAGTTTTAAATCATATAATTTGTACTTTCACTCCTCATAATCCAGCGTACCTATATTTATGTACTACCTCGACTTATGCTGCTATTATAGCCTAGTTTTGCAAGCTTATTCTTTTATCGACCTTGTTCATGATATATGTATTAGTAGGGGCCCACACTAATACATTGTCTAAATCAGAATTAGTCTATTATGGTCTGATCAACCTTAGTGCGCTTGGTTCGCTCTTCGCATGACTACTTTACGTGGATTGAGATATAGTTAACTCAACTTGTTAGATGAATATACTTACCCTCTAGACTGGTCAGAGTATATCACGTCAGGTACATAACCGTTCTGATATGAACATACAAATAGGAATTTACCAAAATAAGATTTCAATCCACAACTGCCTTGGCCACTCCCTTTTGAATTCTTTAATCGCTTTGAACCCCGTACTTGTATTCTATCACCTCCTCCTTGAATTCTTTATTATTGATTTATGTCTTCCCCTATTTCAGAAAAACAAACACTCGTGCTTGGTATAAGTTTGATACACGAAGAATACTAGATATACCCTATATGCCAATCATATTACTTGGTGACTATCTTTTGTAATTAAGGACATGAAACATAGGAGATATTTTGTGGATTGAATAACACGACTAAATAATTTGAGAAAGTTTTTCTTAAATGTATAGCCTATGTGATAGATCGGTAAATTCTAAGTTGGATAGAAGTTACATTGTCAACTTGAGGTAAAATTTTTTAGATTGTAATCAAGTAGATTAGATTGAGAGATTTAAGTTATTTTAATTTTGAGAATTTTTACAAGAATGATTTAGATTATGATGATTTAACTTTAAAGATAA
Organism: Iris macrosiphon; assembly: GCA_036927795.1. Classification (NCBI taxonomy): domain Eukaryota; kingdom Viridiplantae; phylum Streptophyta; class Magnoliopsida; order Asparagales; family Iridaceae; genus Iris; species Iris macrosiphon. Next base: position 120,203,917 of record JAYESA010000019.1, on the reverse strand, counting down.
GAATGCCTTATAGAATAAATTTTAAAACTTTGTGGTTGTGTGTGAGTGAGAGGCACTGTGCAGTATTAGTGCATAGTGACATCATGAGGTTAGCAGTATCAGGATCTGGGCAACTAAAGAGGAGATCCTTCCCTGCTAGTCAGCAACTGAGGGTTCAACATGCTCAGCAGAGGGGAGCAGTCCTACAGTAATCCAACAGGGAGCCATCAGTAACTGCTCGAGTGATTGGCTTATAGAACAGTGTCCCACATTCTACGAGCCGCACGACAACATACCTTTAGAGGATACTCCTATAGACCAGGAGGACTTAGTTGTAGAGCCCAAAGAGGTCTAGTTATTTGTGTTGGCTTGTATTAGACTATTTTTGGAGATTCACAGTTGTATATTATTTTAGATTGTGGATTGTATCTTGATTTCATTCCTTCGCTATTCCATTCGTGCTATATCTTCCTTAGTTTGTTTTGTGATTGAAATTAGTTATACTTGTGAGATACAATATTGTTCCTCCGTTTGGAGTTGAGATAATTGACAAGTACCATATTATATTGTTGAGATGTTAGTTAGTTAGAAATGACCCAGACAGCGTTCTACCGCCGATGCTGCAACGTAGGCTGGGCGTAACCACGTACTCGTGCCAGAATATCAGGGTGCGGGTCGTGACACGACCAGGCTTATCGTACCACCATTCAGGCCCACTGATTGGCCAACTCCATTGCAAATCTTCATTACCACCATGCTCATAATTCTACCATACCATATCCATTGGCTCGTGAGCCCTCTCGTCTAGGCTACCGGTCGGACGATCCTTTTGTCCAGCTATACTTCGATCCCACTAGAACTTATTTTGATTATCACTCGCCTGTTGATGACCCTACTGCTGATAATAATCTTTGTCTACTCAGGAGATAGCTACTTATATCTTAGTTTATATTTTTAGCTATGTGGACTTTTATTTTAGTGTACTAGAAACATCTATGATCTATGTTAGATTATTTGCGACTCTTTGCTATTTGGGACTTTATGTTGTCTTGACATATGATCTTAGCATTACTAGTCTATCTACAATATTTTTATGCTTTATCTATCTTGACATATTATGTTGTCTTGACATATATTGTCTTATATCTAATATACTAGTCTAGTCTAGTTAGCTGTAAACACCCTGATTTTCAGAATAAATTTTTAAATAATATTCCCGGATTTTGGTAATTTCTGAAAAAGAACCAAGGTATTTAAGGAATTTTATAAGCAGTTATTTGGAATTAAAATATGATGGGAATAAGATTTTGTGGTATAAAATGAAAAATCGGACATGTGGTATTTTTTGGTGGATTAATTGGACTCCGAAGTAGCGTTTTAAGCCTTAAAACTATTTGATAATTGAACCAAACCCAAACTCGAACCAAACCGGGTCGGATGGGACTGCCCAGCCCGAGATCCGCTCACCCGAGTCCTAAAACCCCAAACCGGGTGGGAAACACTGTTCCGACCCGGCGGTACCGTATAAAGACCCTCGGGATCCGTGTAGCCCTAATCACCCCCGCCGCCTTCTTCACCTCTGCCGCCGAGACCCTCATCTTGACCCCTGGCTACCTGACTCAGCCGATCAACTCCCCTCCACCGCCGCTCGACGCCGAGTCCGCCAGTCCCTGCCCCCTTGACCCTGACGCCTTCCATCGCTGCCGCCCTGCGAACTGCGGTCGTCGACCAAGCCCCGCCGACCTCACAGCCGACCGACTGACCGAGCTCCGACCCTTGGTCCAGCGGTCCAAGCACAGCCGGTCGATTGACCAAGCCCCGACCGACGAGCCGACTCTGCTCTGCCTGGCGAGCCTCCCCTCGCCGACCAGAGCAGCCCCTCTCCGTCGGTTCATCGACGGAATCCTGAACCCTAGTCTGGACACAGCAACTCGGTCGCAGGACACGGAGTTGACGCTCGGACGCGTGAAAACTCAGGTTCACGGAGACCTGTTCAGGTACCGATTTCTCTCAACTCGCAACTCCAATTTTGATTCCGTCAGTTTCTATGCGTAGACTGTATAACCCTCTCGGTGCCCGTGCAACCCGCTCGGTGCATCGCGTCCTGTGGTGATCGCACACCGCGATCCAAAAACAGGAAAAACAACGCCTTGTTTCACCCAGGAACTGAGTGCGCCCCGCCAAGCGGGACGACTTAGTCGCACGCGGTCTTTACCGAACTGTGCGCGACGTTGATACAGTCGTGTGGGATTTCGCAGAAGTCGATTCGGATGTGCGTGCACCCCGGAATCAACGCATATCCGCGAACAACACCCCGTATCCGACTTTTCTGAAACATGCTGTAACTTTGTGTACACTTGTCGGATCAAGACGAAACTTGTGCCATCGGACTCGTAGAAATACACTGGTCCTGTGACCCAAGTTTGGTCCGATTCTGAGAACGTTGATAAAATCGCGTATCGTGGGCCCCATAGGCTCCACTTGACGGGTGATTTTGTGATCGGCTCATTAGAATCCAATTCTGGAAGTTTTATTGGGTTCGTATCATCGTTCCTGACTTGTAGACACTAAGTTTGAGGAATTTGGAGACCTTTGACCCTGACACGCTTTTCGGTGCAAAGTGGCCCATATGTGGACCCCGCTTTGGCCCGGAAATGTCATTTTTGCCCCTGTGTCCAAATTGGACGTAAGGATAGGCGTTTCTAGCTATTTGACATCTTCTGAGACAGTTGGTGATGTTTATTACAGCTTTTGGAGTAGTACCTACCGGATCCACTGATTCAGGCACAGTTGTTGATATTCAAACATCAGTCAAGTGTACCTTGCCAAACTCTGCAGTATTGTTATATATTTTCCTGGCTTCATTATATTGCTGTACATGCTTAACCTAGGACCTTGTGACGTACTTAGCGTCCGATTACTAGTCGGGTGCTAATACTGTATGCGGTGTTGGGTACTGTCATCTAGAGATGGACATTCGTGACACTTTATATTCTCGTACTTGTCTTATCAAGTACCATATGACCCAGGACACTTGACACCATTCATGAGACAGGATTTTCCTAAGATATTCGTGGTAATTCTGTATAGGATACAGGACATGGACATTATATTCTTAGATATAGTATGACTGGTTGTATTAGCTATGATCCCGCTTGACATAGACATGAGACGTTATGGTCATGATATGCGTGGTTACATTCGGTGGGGAGAGACACACAGGCTACAGGCTGTTCCATATATATATACATCCACTATTATTGAGAGGTCGTAGACTCTCGGAGCAGAGCTAGACCCACTACCGGTTATTACCACTACCGGCTCCCCGACACAGAGCTTGTAGTAGCCCAGCCTGAGTACTCGTGCTGCTCTCACTTGCATTTTTACTTAGATGGTTACTTACTTGCCCTATTTATTCCATTTATTTTCTGCACTGCATTTATTTTGGCATGAGCTTTCTTGTACCTTACTATGTCCCCTGAGGACCAGGATCCGGATTATGTCCCCAGGATTTGAGGACGAGATCTATCCCGAGGTATACGGGACCGGAGCAGAAGCTGATCCAGGAGTTGTACCGCCTTCCAAGGATGAGGTGTTAGCCGAAGACTTCTCCTGAGCATCCATGTTTCATGCTCAGTATTTATTATTTATTTCAGTCATTTACTTTCTGGTCTGTTGAGCCATTGTATCAGATATTTATCAGGTTGTTCCCCGAAGTACTTTGTTGAGATTAGCATATGATTTACATTCCTTATTTATTCTGTGGATCAGATTTTATATCTTGTTTGGATAAGATTAGTTGTGCCATGATTGTCGTAGACTTGTTATATTATAGCTTAAGTATGCCCTGGTGGATCCATTAAATTGGGTTGTCCATCGGTGCGTACTGCTGGCCATTATCACGCGTCCGGTCGCACGGTATTTAGGACTGGGGCGTGACATGGTTTTTGTGGTGGCCCATGCAGGTCTACGACTAAATTGTTCGGCTTCAACTTAGGGACCGAACCAGCCTGCCCTAAGGATAGGATAAGTTCTAAGATCTCATCCATTATTTAAACCATTATTGAACTCTATATCGAACTCAAAATTGTTACTTGATTTGCATCATGTTTGATTCCTCTGAGCGTTCTTACAGTTTATCTTTTGGTTGCAGAGTAATGGATCCCAGGAACGGAGACGAGATTCCTTTGGATACGCCATACGACGTTGTGGTTACTTATACAGACGGAGTGACCCCAAGGAATGGAGGACAAGCATCTCAGAGCGATCAGACCGGTCAGCCTAATCCAAGGTTCCGGAGAGATGACATCCCACCTCCACCACAGTTCACTCCCCAAATGCCAGTTTTCCCGCCAGGACAAGCCATGGACGGGCAACAGATATTCCAGATGATGTATGCCAAGATGCAAGCCCAGCAGCAGATTCAGCAAGAGACCCATCGCCAGGAGGCAGAATATCTGAGGACCAGCCTGGTATCCGTATTGGAGCAGGCAAATCCACCAACGAGGCGAACAATGACGTGATCTATCACCGATTTCCGTCATCTCAAGCCTCATACATTTTCTGGCAAAGAAGGGCCAACAGAAGTTCATGAATGGCTCACAAACATTCAGCATCAGTTGGAAGCCGCTGAACTTCCAAGAGAGAAGTGGATGACTGCAGTCAGAATGCAGTTAACTGAAAATGCACATCACTGGTGGATAGCAGAGGAAAGGAAGCTCGGACAGGACCGGGTCACATGGGAAGAGTTCTCCAGACTCTTCCAAGAGATGTACATTCCAACAGTTGCACGATCAGAACTCAGAGACAAGTTTAACCACCTTATCCAGGGCAGTATGACAGTGGAAGAATACAACGCGGAGTTTATTCGCCTAAGTCGCTTCGCTCCAACATTGATCTCGACCGAGGAAGAGAAAGCTGAGAAGTTCTTTGACGGATTAAAGTTCGAGCTCCAGAGATTGATTGGCTCAGTCGCACCTATATCTTATACCGACGTCCTTGCAGCAGCACGACGCATGGAGCGCGTCACTAGAAGGGAGTCGAATCTGAAGAGGTCAAACACATCAGCACTATCCAAGACAGCACTTGGAGATTCTGCAAAGCAATTCCAGAGGAGTACACCGGAGAGACCAGCAAATAGGGACAGACCTCTTCCTACTTGTCACCACTGCGGCAAGGTAGGGCACATTGAGAAAGAATGCAGACGTAAGTTAGGACTATGTCTGAGCTGCGGATCTAACCAGCATTTTTTCAGGGACTGTTCTGAACGTAGAGACGGAGCACCGAGACTAGCCTTGCCTGCACCACGACCAGCTTATCCAGCAGTAAGAGCACAGCAAACAGGAGCTGGAGGAGTTAGACCACCTGCTACAGGGGGCTACCAGCAGAGACCACCACTGGCACCACAGGCAGCCCTATTTCAGCAGCAGCAACAGCAGAGAGGTCCAGCTCAGGGAAGAGGCCAGGCATTCACATTAGCTGTTGAGCAGGAAGCTACTGCAGGCGAGGTCATCGCAGGTACTATTTTAGTAGATTCATTACCAGCTGTAGCATTATTTGATTCTGGAGCATCGTATTCATTTATAGCAGCTAGCTTTATAGCCACCCATAGAGTAGCTACCGTACCCCTTTCGAAGATGAAGAGGATTCTTACGGGAGGTAGAATTATTCCGGTTAGTTAAGTCTGTAGATCATATTCTGTAGTAGTTTGTGGGAGAGAGATACGAGCTCAATTTCTGATATTTTCCATGCCTGACTATGATGTTGTACTTGGTATGGACTGGTTAAGTCAGTATCATGCGACTCTTGATTGTTGGCTTGGAAAGGTTATATTTAGACCGCCAGGACATCCAGAATTTGAGTTTCTTCGAGGACCAGTCAAGCAAGGAGTTCAGCCTACTCTTAGGGTACTATTTGTAGAAGGGGAGACAGGTTACCCAAGAGTCATATCAGAATTTGTGGATGTATTTCCTGATGATCTTCCAGGTTTATCGCCTGATCGGGAAATAGAATTCACAATAGATTTAACTCTAGGAGCAGAGCCTATCACTTCATCAGTATATCGGCTAGCACCTAAGGAGTTAGTGGAGTTGAAAGAACAGGTTGACGACCTTCTGGAGAAGGGTTTCATTCGACCCAGTATTTTATCTTGGGGAGCACCCATATTATTTGTGCCAAAGAAGGATGGAACAGTACAGTTATGCATTGACTACAGGGCACTGAATGCTGTGACCATCAAGAACAGGTATCCCTTACCACGTATTGATGATCTATTCGATCAATTGAGTGGTGCAAGGGTATTCTCGAAGATTGACCTTCGATCCGGCTATCATCAGATCAAAGTAAGGAATGAAGACATCCCGAAGACAGCTTTCAGGACCAAGTATGGACATTATGAGTTCTTGGTGATGCCGTTTGGTTTAACCAATGTGCCAGCAGTGTTTATGAGTTTAATGAACAAATACTTTCATCAGTTCTTGGATAAATTCGTGGTGGTGTTCATTGACGACATTCTCATATATTCCAAGAACCACGAAGAGCACAAGAAGCATCTCAGAATCGTGTTAGAGACCTTGAGACAGGAAAAGTTATACGCCAAACTCAGTAAGTGTGAATTTTGTATGGACAAAGTGCCTTTCTTGGGACATATCATCTCAGGAGAAGGACTTTCAGTGGATCCAGAGAAAGTTGCGGCAATAGAGACTTGGCCTACCCCCACATTAGTTGCGGAGGTGAGAAGTTTTCTCGGACTTGCGGGATATTACCGAAGGTTTGTAGAAAATTTCTCGAGGATCGCAGAACCGATGACGAAGCTGACACGCAAAGACCAGGAGTTTATATGGACGAAAGACTGCCAGAAGGCCTTCGAAGAATTGAAGAGAAGATTAACAACATCACCTGTCTTGACTCTTCCTTCAGGGTCAGGAGGTTTTGTTGTTTACAGTGATGCATCGGGTAGTGGACTGGGATGTGTTTTGATGCAACATGGCTAAGTCATTGCTTATGCGTCGAGATAGTTGAAGGTCCACGAGAAGAACTACCCAACACACGATCTGGAGTTAGCTGCAGTTATTTTTGCACTAAAGATTTGGAGGAACTATCTTTATGGAGAAAAGGTAGAAATCTTTACAGATCACAAAAGTCTGAAGTATGTATATACTCAAAAGGAGCTTAACATGAGGCAAAGGCGTTGGCTTGAATTGATGGTAGATTTTGACATAGATCTGCAGTACCATCCGGGGAAGGCGAATGTCGTGGCAGATGCCCTCTGTAGGAAGTCTACGGCTTATTTCTTGACGATGCAGCCCGAGTTATTGAGAGATCTACAGGAGCTTCAGATAGAGGTTGTCTTACCAGGACATAGTGTATTACTGGCTAATCTTGAAGTTAAGTCATCACTCGTGGAGAAGATTAAAGAGGCATTGCCCACCGATGCTAGATTTAGAAGACTCAAAGAGAGGACAGAAGCAGGCATACAGACAGGACTTCGCATACACGAAGACGGGACATTGAGGTTTGGAAATTGCCTGTATGTTCCAAATGGAGAATTGAGACAGGAGTTAATGACTGAAGCACATAGCTCTATGTACTCTGTTCACCCAGGAGGAACCAAGATGTACCGAGACTTGAGACAGTATTATTGGTGGCATGGAATGAAAAGGGAGATTGCAAGATTCGTGGCAAAATGCTTAGTCTGCCAGCAAGTAAAGGCCGAGCATCAGAGAACTGCAGGTATGTTACAGCTGCTTCCTATACCAGAATGGAAGTGGGAACATATCACGATAGATTTTGTCACAGTATTTCCGAGGAGCCCCAGCGAAAGAGATGCAGTATGGGTTATAGTGGATCGACTCACTAAATTGGCACACTTCTTGCCATTTAGAGTTGGACAGTCCACAAAGGTACTAGCCGAAATATATATGCGATAAATCGTCAAATTTCATGGAGTGCCGGTTAGTATTGTATCGGATCGAGATTCGAGGTTTACATCTCATTTATGGAGAAGCATGCAAGAGAGTCTGGGCACCAGACTCAAATTCAGCACGGCTTACCACCCACAGACAGATAGTCAATAGGAGCACACGATTCAGATCTTGGAGGATATGTTGCGATCATGTATGCTAGACTTTGGAGGATCTTGGGAAGATTATTTGCACTTGGTGGAGTTCTCCTACAACAACAGTTATCAGGCCAGCATTCAGATGGCACCATTCGAGGCATTATATGGAAGAAAGTGCAGATCGCCTATATGTTGGAGTGACATTGGTGAACGTCAAATACTGGGTCCAGAATTGGTAACGTAGACAGTGGAGAAGATAAAACAGATTCAGAATCATCTTCGAGCAGCTCAGGACAGACGGAAGCATTGGGCAGATACGCACAGACGTCCCCTAGAGTTCAAAGAAGGAGAGCACGTGTTCTTGAGAATTTCGCCCACTCGTGGTACTATCAGATTCGGGAGCAGAGGCAAGTTGAGCCCAAGGTATATTGGGCCATTTGACATCCTAGAGCGCGTTATTGAGGTGGCTTATCGTCTTGTATTACCACCATCCTTAGAGGGAGTGCACGACGTATTCCACGTCTCACAGCTACGAAGGTACGTGACCGACCCAAGTCACGTAGTCGATCACTCAGAGATCGCAGTAGGCCCAAACTTGAGATATGAAGAACAACCAGTGGGCATCCTCGACGTCAGTGAGAAGATATTGCGGTGGACAGATAATCAGACTAGTTCGTGTAGCTTGGAAACATCATTCTCCTGGCGAATCGACTTGGGAACGAGAAAATAGTATGCGCCAGCGTTACCCCCACTTGTTTGAGGAGGCAGGTGTAAACTAAGCAACCATGTATTTCCATAAATCTTTCTTTAGCAGCTTATGCTTTGATTGCGAGGACGCAATCCTTTTAAGGAGGGAAGATTGTAAACACCCTGATTTTCAGAATAAATTTTTAAATAATATTCCCGGATTTTTGGTAATTTCTGGAAAAGAACCAAGGTATTTAAGGATTTTTAAATGCAGTTATTTGGAATTAAAATATGATGGGAATAAGATTTTGCAGTGTAAAATGAAAAACCAAACATGTGGTATTTTTCGGTGGATTAATTGGACTCCGGAGTAGCGTTTTAAGCCTTAAAACTATTTTATAATTGAACCAAACCCAAACTCGAACCAAACCGGGTCGGATGGGACTGCCCAGCCAGAGATCCGCTCACCCGAGCCCTAAAACCCTAAACCGGGTCGGAAATACTGTTCCGACCCGGCGGTGCCGTATAAAGACCCTCGGGATCCGTGTAGCCCTAATCACCCCCGCCGCCTTCTTCACCTCTTCCGCAGAGACCCTCATCTCGACCCCTGGCTACCTGACTCAGCCGATCAACTCCCCTCCACCGCCACTCGACGCCGAGTCCGCCAGTCCCTGCCCCCTTGATCCCGATGCCTCCCACCGCTGCCACCTTGCGACCTGCGGTCGTCGACCAAGCCCCGCCGACCTCACAGCCGGCCGATTGACCGAGCCCCGACCCTCGGTGCAGCGGTCCAAGTACAGCCGGTCGACTGACCGAGCCCCGACCGACGAGCCGACTCTGCTCTGCCTGGCGAGCCTCCCCTCGCCAACAAAGCATCCCCTCTCTGCCGGTTCATCGACGGAATCCTGAACCCTAGTCTGGACACAGCAACTCGGTCGCAGGACACGAAGTTGACGCTCGGACGCGTGAAAACTCAAGTTCACGGAGCCCTGTTTAGGTACCGATTTCTCTCAACTCGCAACTCCGATTTCGATTCTGTCAGTTTCTACACATTGACTGTATAACCCTCTCGGTGCCCGTGCAACCCGCTCGGTGCATCGTGTCCTGTGGTTATCGCACACCACGATCCAAAAATAGGAAAAACAATACCTTGTTTCACCCCGAAACTGAGTGTGCCCCGCCAAACGGGATGACTTGGTCGCACGCAGTCTTTACCAAACTGTGTGCGACGTTGATACGGTCGTGTGGGATTTCGCAGAAGTTGATTCGGATGTGCGTGCACCCCGGAATCAACGCGTATCCGCAGGTCCTGTGACCCAAGTTTGGTCCGATTCGACTTTTCTGAAATATGCTGTAACTTTGTGTACACACATCGGATCGAGACGAAATTTGCGCCATCGGACTCGTAGCAATACGCTGGTCCTGTGACCCAAGTTTGGTCCGATTCTGTGAACGTTGATAAAATCGCGTATCGTGGGCCCCATAAGCTCCACTTGACGGGTGATTTTGTGATCGGCTCATCAAAATCTAATTCTGGAAGTTCTGTTGGGTTGGTATCATCGTTCCTGACTTGTAGAGACTGAGTTTGAGGAATTTGGAGACCTTTGACCCTGACACGCTTTTCGGTGCAAAGTGGCCCACATGTGGACCCCGCTTTGGCCCGGAAATGTCATTTTTGCCCCTGTGTCCAAATTGGATGTAAGGACAGGCATTTCTAGCTATTTGATATCTTCTGAGACTGTTGGTGATGTTTATTACAGCTTTTGGAGTAGTACCTACCGGATCCACTAATTCAGGGACAGTTGTTGATATTCAAACATCAGGCAAGTGTACCTTGCCAAACTCTGCAGTATTGTTATATATTTTCCTGGCTTCATTATATTGCTGTGCATGCTTAACCTAGGACCGTGTGACGTACTTAGCATCCGATTACTAGTCAGGTGCCAACACTTTACGCGGTGTTGGGTACTGTCATCTAGAGATGGACATTCGTGACACTTTATATTCTCTTACTTGTCTTATCAAGTACCATATGACCCAGGACACTTGACACCATTCATGAGACAGAATTTTCTCGAGATATTCGTGGTGATTCTGTATAGGATACAGGACATGGACATTATATTCTTAGATATAGTATGACTGGTTGCATTAGCTATGATCCCGCTTGACATAGACATGAGACGTTTTGGTCATGATATGCGTGGTTACATTCGGTGGGGAGAGACACACAGGCTACAGGCTGTTCCATATATATATACATCCACTATTATTGAGAGGTCATAGACTCTCGGAGCAGAGCTAGACCCACTACCGGTTATTACCACTACCGGCTCCCCGACACAGAGCTTGTAGTGGCCCAGCCTGAGTACTCGTGCTGCTCTCACTTGCATTTTCACTTAGATGGTTACTTACTTGCCCTATTTATTCTATTTATTTTCTGCACTGCATTTATTTTGGCATGAGCTTTCTTGTACCTTGCTATGTCCCCTGAGGACCTGGATCCGGATTATGTCGCCAGGATTTGAGGACGAGATCTATCCCGAGGTATACGGGTCCGGAGCAGGAGCTGATCCAGGAGCTATACCGCCATCCGAGGATGAGGTATTAGCCGAAGACTTCTTCTGAGCATCCATGTTTCATGCTAAGTATTTATTATTTATTTCAGTCATTTACTTTCTGGTCTATTAATCCATTGTATCAGATATTTATCAGGTTGTTCTCCGAAGCACTTTGTTGAGATTAGCATATGATTTACATTCCTTATTTATTCTATGGATCAGATTTTATATCTTGTTTGGATAAGATTAGTTGTGCCATGATTGTCGTAGACTTGTTATATTATAGCTTAAGTATGCCCTGGTGGATCCATTAAATTGGGTTGTCCATCGGTGCGTACTGCTGGCCATTATCACGCGTCCGGTCCTACGGTATTTGGGACTGGGACGTGACATTAGCCGCGGTCTGAATAATATATAATCATGTAAAGGAACTAATATTCGGATAAATCGTCTAACAAATATCGTCGACTAAACGCCAAAGGGTAATACAAAATTATACCCATAGTGGGGGAGAAGAAACCCACTCAAGTTCCACGGCGGATATCCTCATGGTATGCGCTATCGGTCGGATGCAGCACAGGATCCTCGGACTAGGCTACTAAACCTGGCCAAACAAAACCAGCGAAGTCAGGCCCCGAAAGCAAGTACCACAAAGAAGCACAAGTGAATGAAGCAAAACCAATAAAGTACATAAAATAGGAATCCATGCCATAATTGTAAGAGTATGATCTTTCATCAAAGCAGTAGAATACCTTTATAACCAAACAAGGACAAGAGGTGCCACACTACGCCGAGACATGGTACGACTAACAAATTATGAACATGACGAAGATACAACACATTAATATAATCCATAACACATATGCCATAATACAAGCTAAGATATAAGTATAATATGCAACTTCGATACATAACCTATTGTGACACATTTGTGCAACCCTACAACCAAACAAGGACAAGGGTTAAACCATCGTACCACAATAGTTTATGTCCCTAGAATACTAGCACATGCACAGAGTGTCAAGTTATAATGGCTAATCAGTTCTATGGCTTGCTATGTGATATCTGGCTTATCCCAGAAGAATAATACAATATTGGAACCCTCAGATCATGTTGATGGTAAGGCGGGCTGGCCGAGCTAATAAACGCATAGTACATAGTATATAAGCACTGGTCCCTCGTAATTCTATCTTACAAGTAATCATGTAGTAATATATAATATAGCCATATACTGTACTCTACTACTGTAGATGATATACAGTATCCGTTGGGGACCAACATGATGCCCTAGTCGTATGTCCTACCGGTAGCTACCACGCATGATCTCGAGATTCTATTTTCTCCTAATGCTTCTACAAATTTAAGTTACCTAATTAACCCTAGGATTGTATAGAATCTCGTGCTATGGTCACATGATCATCCTCCTTAAATGATGTACTTTAGTACGTGTACACTAGGTACGAATCTACATTGTTGCACGATAGCCAAATTTGGATTTCTCCAAGCGTAATGCAACAAATCAAGCAAGCAACCTAACCATGTTATGATCACTGACTAACTACGAGGCACGTGGTGGAGAAATTATATAATATCACATGTAGCTTAGAATAGTAAAATATGTAACACATAGCACGTAGCAAGATATATCGCACCTCAGTACACATGTAACACATAGCACATTGGAACGTATATCAAGTAGTAACAGAATTAGCATGGATACACTATGTCAAGTCAGGAAACCAGGCTTACCAGTCGATTAAATAACCATATTAATCAGGTCAAGAGTCACATAGTTATATTACATCTAGCAAGGTTTGACGCACTTCGGTGCTCATATAAAATCATGTAGTACACTCGGTGTAAAAGAGAGTATCAACTGGGATACATGTAGTCAGGCCTATAAATCAGTCACTTTAATCTTATTATCACATTAAATCACTTAATCGCATAGAACCTCCTCAAATCAGATACACAGATTATCAATCAATCTACTAATTGGGAGCCTAAATTATAAATTCCTCGAATTACTAATTAATGATGACAGACATGAGCAAGAGAAAAAATATGACCCACTTTAGAGAAAATCCACAATCCTTAAACAAATAAGGACCGGGATTGCAGATCGTCTCCCGAGCAGAACTACTCTCCTTACTCTATTTGACGAACAAAGGTAAATAATCTACTGATCTAAGTCCACTTAGCAGGTACTGGGCCAATATTACTTTAACTCAATTGGGTCAACACATAGTCTAATCCAACATATTATCATGTCATGCACATAGTCGATTCTAGTACAAAACCATGTCTAGCACAATCTAATTCACTAAGTCCATTATACGTAGAGTCACAACACAAACAAGCACTAGGATCAGCTCATAGAACATAACACTCAATAAAAATATTCTATAAAACAGTAACTAAATGAAACAAAATATGCATATGGGCCATTAGGGCCGCATGGGCGCATAGCTATGTCTGACGCATGGGATAGACCGTCGCATGAGACAGGTGCCACATGAAAAAACTGGGCCCATGCTCAAGGCAAAGTCCACTCTTCATGACAACTGCTAAGTGATGGGTCATAAATGCATATCGAAGAAATAACTGATGTGAAATGTCAAAAATGCATGTCAAAGAACACACAAAACCATAAAAATATATGCATGAAAATAAGTGCAAAAAAAGACACATATATCGCTTCTAAGTCAAATGACAAGCTAGCCGCATGCACTATGGACGCATGGACAACTAGCCTTATGAGCTTCTGGCCGCATTGACACTTGCTCTTTGGAAAATCCTATACGTTCAGTATTCTGTGCATTTAGCTTTGGGACGAATATATAAAGACAGTCATGTGCCTAACAAGATAGACGTCTGGAAGGGGCGCATGTAGCTTGGCCACATGAAACTTCTTCGTCCCAAAACAACACAAATTCCATGAAAAAAAGCTCAAAAAATATGATAAACTTATTTTCTTCATAAAATTTTGATTTTAAGTCCAAATCCAGTGAAACAAAATCCAAAACTGTACAAAATCAAATGCTTTATCACATAGAACTACTAGTTTTTGAAAAAAAATAAGTTTTAATACACTAAAACAAAAGAAAACTAATATAACCCATGAAAAATCTTAACTTGAAACTCGGATCTACTCCAAATCATTCACTAAAGCCCAAAACTTCAAGAACTAAAAATAATGAGCACATCAAAAAGAACATTTTCTATCAAACATAATTTAATTACTATATATATATATATATATATATATATATATATATATATATATATTTATTTATTTATTTATATATATTATTCAAAAATTATGGCTTTACCACTTTGAGCAAGATGTACTTGCCTAAAAAACCTCTTCCTAGAACCAAGTCTAGGAATAGGGCTTGCGCTAGGGTTCGGCCAAGGAGGAGCAATTAAGGGAAGGAGGTAGAGGAAAGATGAAAGAAAGTAAAAATAAGGGAGAATGTGAGAGGAGATAGAAAACCACATATATATATATATATATATATATATATATATATATATATATATATATATATATATATATATATATATATATATATATCAAGTAGAGAACTGAGGTTAGCCATAGGATTAAGTCATAAAACTCTCCAATCAAATCTCAGCCGTCCAAAATAGGCTTAGTGGTTCCGAAAGTGAACCGGATCAGGTATACATCCTATGTACGGGTCCTAGTATGGGTTCATGGCAATTGCCAATATAGGCAGGAACCAACATACAAAATACAGCAAAAATATATTTAGAAGGAAAATTTAAATATCACAAATTAATAAATAACAAATTTGGGAACTAGTGTGAAATCTCTACCCACCTTAGAGAAATTTTTTCCTCGAAATTCGCTGAGCTAGTCGAGCTGATCACCAAGCAAGGAAATTCAAGAATCATGCAAGAAACTCATGAACTAAGCAGGAAATTCAGAAACTACAACTCATTAAGCAGAAAATCTCATTATCTAGAAAACTCAAGAACCACAATCTCATACACTATAAGATTTCATGAGTGACAACTAGCTAGAAACCAAATCAAATATGCAGTAGACTACTAAATAAAAGCAATCAACCACATAGAGTAAATGCATAACCAATCCAAAAATCAGAGAGAAAGGAAGATAGGAAGGGTTACAGAAAAAGATATCTCATGAGTCAGCTAAAATAGTAACTCATCCTCGCTGGCCTATGCTGACTCCCAAAAATGAATAAGGATCAATTCTCGAGATAAGTCGGTACTAATAACTTAGTCAAGAATATTAGTCTCCCCAGGACGTACCTTCGTAGTCGAAATATATGACATATATCATGTATCATGAGATACAGAGGTAGAGGAGTGAGACGAAAGATTATCTCTACTCACCGAAAATATGAAACCCAAAAGATAGATAAAACTAGAAGAAGCTCAAAACTCACCCTCGACTTGACCGCCCTCGACCACCATCTGCTATAATATGCCAAACCCTGTTTGCTCACATCTCGATGCTGTTGCATCCCTATCGTGAGGATGACGCTGCCGCTATAGTCCCTACTAAACAAACTGATATTGTCTCTGGTAAAACACATGTGGTTGTCTCAATATCGGATGTTGTGCTAACGGCCGTACTACTAATGTTGGCTCTTGATACATAACTACTCTTGATACATAACTACTTCTGAGGGCAAGTAGCTATCATGTATTCTAAACCCCCACACCTCAAGCATCTTTCACTTGTCATCATAAACAAATCCTGATATGACCTCCTTTGCCAAAATAAGTACTTCCTGCTGGATTCTCATCTGATGCCACTGGCCCCTGTGGTGCCAAATCACGAATGCGAATGACGGGTGTTGCTGATATCTTATGTGGTGCTGTTCTTCCTCCAATATTTTAGACATAAGACCTATTATTACCTCTGGGACATTCTCTAGATAGTGAGCTCATGCCTCCTGGCTGCTACAAGTATGTCATCGAAAATTTGATAATCATATCCTTCCACTAATTACAAAATCTCGAGATGAAGCCCTTGCTGGAATCTCATAGCCCTTTCTTGCTCCGTCATCACCATAACTGAGCAAACCTTCTTAGCCGCCAGACTCTGCTGCATATCCATCCATTGTTCTACCGGATTGATTGAGATCAATAAATTATTATTACAGCTCCAACTATGCCACTACTATGAAATACTTGGTCTTGAACTGGGTTCTGAAGTTGTCCCAAGAGATAGGATGCTTCAAGACGACTTTCTCCGTTGTACACCAATCACGAGCAAAATCTTGTAGTTCTAATTGAACTTGATTAACTTGCTTCTCTGCTGGAAACTTAGCTACCGCCATGATTGTCTAAATGCATCCGCCGTAATAGCATCCACTGTGCCATCGAAATAGCTCGGGTTGAGTCGATAGAATCTGTATGAGGTCTCTGAATCTTCTTCTTCACTCTCCATAAGAGCCTCCTGCAGTCCTTGGTTCAATAGAATATTATTTTCCTATTGTCGAAGCTATTGGTGCTGTTGTACCTCTATGTTATGCTATTGTGTAGCCATCATACCTCTGATAATTTCAAACAGTGCTGGGGTATCAAGTGCTGCTGGTTTCACTGGTACTGCCGGGGGTACCGGGATCTCTGGTATATATTGTCTATCTACTAGCTCTACTCAAAGCTGATCTTGAGAAAGTATTATCTCTTTCTGGTGCTCAATGGTATCTTATTCTGCTAGCTATTCTACTACATCTGCTGCTTTAACAGCTAAGGAAGAGGTCCCCTTTAAGGAAAAGGACACCAAGACATCAAAGGACAACACGAGAAAGGACAAGGAAGCAAACTGTTGATTGTTCAAGCTCGGGATCGAAGAAGACTAATTCAGGATAACAAAGGAAATAATTTTGATTGTGACTCCTAGAACAAGACACCCCACAAGTCTGAAAAGACAGATAGACATACATGGGCCACCACTAAAATCTTGTCATACTCCACAACCAGAATACTGGAGAGCGGGAGCGTGACTCGGCCAACCACACCTTACGAAATACCAAACTAACCCACAATATGCAAAGGTTGTCTAGAGACAAAGGAGTGCATACTATAATCAAGTCACCTAGGGCCAAGAACATCTATATCTCAATCATCAACCAAGAAATAATAAGAATGAACATGTAAGATAAAGAAGTTAGGCGTCCCTGATGCTCTATTGATCATGAAACCAGTTATACAGAATGATAAACTAGTATATTGTCAAGAGTATATAATTGAAGTCAGCTACGGTCTGAATAATATATAATCATGTAAAGAAACTAATTTTTAGATAAACTGGCTAACATGTATAGTCGGCTAAACGCCAAAGGGTAATACAAAATGATACTCATAGTGGGGAAGAAGAAACCCACTCAAGTTTCTCTACAAATATCCTCCTAGTGTGCGCCATCGGTCGGATGCAAGCCAGGATCCTCGAGCTCGGCTACTAATCCTGGCTAAATAAAACCAGTGGGGTCAGGCCTCGAAAGTAAGTTCCATAAAGGAGTACAAGTAAATAAAGCAAAACCAATAAAGTACATAAAATAGGAATTCGTGACACTACTACAAGCGAATGATCTTTCATCGAAGCAGTAGGACACCTCTACAAACAAACAAGGACAAGGACAAGAGGTATTGTACTATGCCGAGCCAGGGTACGAATCACAAATTATGAACACAACGAAGATACAACGCATTAATATAATCTAGAACACACATGTCATAATACAAGCTAAGATATAGGTATAATTTACAACTTTGGTACAAAACCTATTGTGACACATAGGTGTAACCATACAACCAAACAAGGACAAGCGTTAAACCGGGGTACCACAATAGTTTATATCCCTAGAGTACCAATACATGCATAAAGAGTCAAGTTATAACGACCAATCAGTTCTACGGCTTGCTATGTGATATCTGGGTTATCCCAGAAGAATGATACAATATTGGAACCCTCAGATCATATTAATGGTGAGGCGGGCAGGCCGAGCCAATAAACGCATATCACAAAGTATATAAGCACCGGTCCCTCGTAAGTCCATCGCACAAGTAAACATATAATAGTATATAATATAGCCAGATATTGTCCTCTACTAATGTAGATGATATACAGTATCCGTTGGGGACCAACATGACGCCCTAGGACGTTTGTCCTACCGATAGCTACTACGCATGATCTTGAGATTCCATTTTCTTCCAATGATTCTACCTGTTTAAGTTACCTAATCAACCCTACTATTGTATAGAATTTTGTGTCGTGGTCACAAAATCATCCTTCTTAGATGATGCACTATAGAAGGTATATGCTAGGTACGAATCCATATTGTTGCTCGAGAGATAAATTTGGATTCCTCCAACCGTAATGCAATAAATCAAGCAAGCAACCTAACCTTGTTATGATCACTGTAGCCCGTACTAGAGAAATTAGATCATATCATATGTAGCATAAAAAAGTAAAATATGTAACATGTAGCATGTAGCAAGGTATGTCGTACCTCAGTGCACATGTAACAGATAGCATGTAGAAATGTATATCAAGTAGTAACTACATTAGCACGGATACAAGTACTCGAGTCAAGATATCAGGCCTACTAGTCGATCAGATTACTATATTAATCAGGTCAAGAGTCACATAGTCATATTACATCTAGCAAGGTTTGTTGTACTTTTGTGCACATGTAAAATCATGTGGCACACTCGGTACGAAAGAGAGTATCAACTTAGATATTTGTAGTCAGGCCTATAAATCAGTTACTTGAATCTTATTATCACATTAAATTACTTGATCGCATAGAACCTCCTCAAATTAGGTACACAGATTATCAATCAATCAACAAATTGGGCGCCTAAATTATAAAGTCCTCGAATTATTAATTAACTATGCCAGACGGGAGCAAAAAGAAAAATATGACCCACTTTGGCGCAGATCCACAATCCTTAAACCAAATAAGGATCGGGATTACAGATCGTCTCCCGAGAAGAACTACACCCTTCACTCTATCCGACGAACAAAGGTAAATAATTTACTGATCTGAGTCCACTTAGCCGGTACACATAGTCATGTCTAACACATTGTCATTCACTAAGTCCATTATACTTATAGTCACAAAATAAGAAAACACGGTGTCCAGCAAATAGAACATAACACTCAATAAAAACATTCCATGAAATATTAACTAAGTGAAACAAAATATGCATATGGGTCACTATGGCCGTATGGACGTATAGCTATGTTTGGCGCATAGGACAGGCCGCCACATAAGACAGGTTCAGCATGGACAAACTGGGAGCATGATCAAGGAAACGCCTACTCTTTGGGACATGTACTAAGTGGTGGGTTATAAATACGTGTTAGAGAAGTAACCTATGTGACAAGATATAAGTGTGTGTTAGAGAACAAATAAAAGCATAAAAAGGTGTGCATGAAAAGACATACAAGGAAAATACACATATATCTCTTCTAAGGCCAATGACAAGCTGATCGAATACACTCTGGCCGCATGGACAACTGGCTGCATGGAAACTTGCGGTTTGAAAAATCACATGCGTTCAGTGTTCTATGCATTCAGCTTAGGAACACATATGCATAGACAGTCATGTGCCTAACAAAATAGGCGTCATATCAGAAAGGGCTCATGTAGCTTGGCCGCATGGAACTACTTCGTCCCAAAATAGCACAAACTCGATAAAAAAAACTCAAAAATTCAAAAAAGTTATTTTCTTCCCAAAATAGCACAACACAATCCTCAAATGCTCCTCATGCTCCTCCGGTGTACTCGAGTATATGAGTATGTCGTCGATGAACACCACCACAAACTTGTCAAGGTACTGGTGGAACACCTTGTTCATCAAGTTTATAAATACCGTTGGTGCATTAGTCAAACCAAACGGCATCACCATAAACTCGTACTGACCATACCGAGTTCTAAAAGCAGTCTTCGGTATGTCCTCCGGCTTCACCTTCACCTGATGGTAGCCTGATCTCAAATCTATCTTAGAAAATACCTTCGCACCACTCAACTGATTAAACAGATCATCAATCCGTGGCAGAGGATACTTATTCTTGATAGTGAGATTATTCAAAGCCCTGTAATCAATGCACATGTGCACCGATCCATCCTTCTTCGGTACAAACAATATCGGGGCTCCCCATGGTGAAGAACTCGATCTGATAAACCCCTTATCCTGCAATTCGTCCATATGCTTCTTCAACTCGACCAGCTCGCTGTTGTTTACTCTATAGACATGCTGCAAAATTGGTTCTGTACCTGGCACCAAGTCTATAGAAAATTCAACATCTCGATCTGGCGGCAATCCTGGTAATTCCTCAGGAAAAATATCCAAGAATTCTGCTATCAACGGATGCGGCAACTCCTTATCTTCCACCATAGCTCCACAAATAATGCTTTCTCCCTGCTCTGTAGCTCCTCTAGCAAACTCGAACTCTGGCTCTCCTGGCGGACAAAATAAAACTCTACTTCCACTATAATCTATGCTAGCACGGTGCCTACTCAACCAATCCATCCCAAGTACAATGTCGTAGCTCGGAAGTGGCATTACAAGTAGACATGCACTCAACTTCCGGCCTCTGAAAGTAACTCTTCGATCCTTGCAAATATCATTAACCAGGATAATGCCTCCCCCGGTCATGATCTTGCAAGTCCTAAGCAAAGACTCAGCTACCAAACCATGCTTTAGAGCAAAAGAAATAGATACAAAACTATAGGAAGCACCACTATCAAATAAAGCTAAAGCTGGAATAGAATCAAGAAGAATAGAACCTGCAATGACATCTCCGGTGGGTTTATCCTCCTCGACGGTCATAGCAAACGCTCATCCCTGCCGAGCACCTCCCTGCTGCTGATGCTGGACAAAACGCTGCTGCTGTGTCGGAAGCGGTCCCCTCGGCTGTGCTGCAGGTGGTCTCGTCTGTGCCCTCGGAGCTGGAGCTGCTCCCTGAACTACACGACGAGGACACTCCCTAGATTGATGCCCTTCAGTACCACAATACAACAAACTCCTAGCCTTCTCCTGCAAACTTCCCAGATGTGGCTGGGCTTTTTACAGTAGTTGCATGGAGCTTGTTGTAACTGTCTCTGCTGCTGGGGTTCCTGGTAAAAAAGCGCTCTAGTTGGAGTCTGGTTCTGCTGTGGCTGCTGGAAAGGTCTGGACTGGAAATGAGGACGTTTGGCAGATACTGCACTGCCGTTGGCCCCCAGAAAAGAATCACGGTCTCTCTTGGTCTTCAAACCCAAATCCCGCTCAACCTTGCGTGCCTCCGTAAGTAACTCCGAGTATGTTTCATAAAAAGACGGAATGAGAATCTTCACTTCCCAGTTTAGACCCTCACAGAAACGAATGGCTCGCACCTTCGGCTCCCTCACAAAATACTCTACAAATCGGCTTAACCTACCGAACTTCGCAGCGTATTCCTTCACAGACATGCTTTCCTGAATGAGACTCTCAAACTGTCTCCCCAAGTCTAGCCTATCTGCCCGGGCGAAAAACTTCTTCTTGAAATTATAACCTCCGATTTCCAATTTCCAAAAATAATTAGATTTTAATTTATTTTAAAATATCAAGTTTTATAAAATATTTCTCCTTGAAATTTTTATTTGATTTTGAACGATGTTTGATTGTAGAAGGTAATTTAAAAATCCTTTATAAAAATCCTTTTTCCTAAGTGTCGATGTAGTACAAAATAAATAAATAATAATAATATATATATTCCTCTAGTTTCAAATGTTTATTGGCTTGAAATCATAAAATTATTTATTGGATAAAATTAATTAAAAGACTAGTTGTTTCTTCAAAATAATTTTTATATTTAATGGGATAATAAATAAATAAATTACATAGCTTTCCTAAAATATTTTCTGAAATTATAATCTTTATTTTTATTTTTACAAGTTGCCATTTCCCATCAACTAGCCTTCACACCCTCATTTTTCCCCACGTGAGAAACCCGTTTAATTAATTCTGGGCCATTCATTATTGGGCCACCCCGCAACCCTTTATCCCACACCATCTCTCCCTATTTAAGTTCTCATTCTCACAATTCCCAGGAAACCCTAATCTCCAGATTATTAGCTAGCCCCCACAATTTCCCACAAGCCAAAGCCATCACCATTTTTGTGTGCTCGTGTCCGTGTGTCCAGCATCACCGTGTCAGCCGTGATGGCCTCGGGTTCGACCCCGGGTGTCCCATCGTATCCATTTATTTCTTGTGTCCGGTTACAACTTTACAACCTGATTTCCGTGTCCGACACACCCGGACACAACCCCCACACCACAGCAACACCCACCCCGTGTCCAACACCCGGACACGTCCACAGTACAGCAACCCATCGTGTCCTGCCCCGGACACGATTCACCACAGAACCGACCCTAACCCTAGATCAAGCCGCCGGTGGCCGCCCAGATCCGCCGAGAAAGACGCCGACCGCCTCGGATCTCCTCGGGACGAAGCCGCCGACCGCCTCCTCGATCTGGCCAGCCGCTGAGTCGAACAGCCGCCGCTGCTCCTGAGAACCGCCATCGCCGAGTTCGAGCAGCCCGCCACCGCCTCAAGTCGAGCCCGCCGTAGAAGTTTCCGTCGCCGCCGAGTTCCCGCTGCCGCCTCGGGCCGCCTCACCTGCGCCGACCCCGGCGAGCCCCGCGCCGACGCCGGAGAAGCCCTCGTGAGCCTCTTCTTCCCTTTCCCCTTTTCCTTTCTTTTCGGTTCTGTAAATGAGTTGAGATGAGTATATAATAGATTAATTAGTAATAAGTAATAGTTAGTTAATTATTAATCATTAGTTAATTTTTATTAGTTTAGTAAATTTATAATTAGTTTAATTAACTCAAAATAGGTTTCATTAATTCATAATTAGTTAATTAATTATAAAAATCAGTTAGTATATATGATTAGTTATTTTATATAATTAGTTAATTAATGTAATTTGGTTATATTAATATAATTAGTTTATATTAATATGTATTTTGGTTATTTATATAAATTAATTTTATTAATATGTATTAGTCTAGTAAATTCATATAATTAACTTAGTAAATTCATGTAACTAGTTTAGTAAATACAACATGATTAGTTTTATTG
Organism: Iris macrosiphon; assembly: GCA_036927795.1. Classification (NCBI taxonomy): domain Eukaryota; kingdom Viridiplantae; phylum Streptophyta; class Magnoliopsida; order Asparagales; family Iridaceae; genus Iris; species Iris macrosiphon. The sequence continues at coordinate 120,180,519 of JAYESA010000019.1, read as the reverse complement.
TTTTAATTTATAAAATTAGTTTAGTTAATTTAGTAATCATTAATTAGATTAATTAGTTAATTAATAACCAGTTAGTAATTTCTTAATAAATTAGTAATTTGTAATTAGTTTGGAAATTTATGTAACTTGTTTATTAATTAAATATAATTAGTTTAGTAATTTCCTATAATAAGTTTGGTAATATATATATATATGCATATTAGTTTTATTGTTTATAATTTAGTTATGTATTATGTATAAGGATTTTTGATTGATATATATACAAATATGTATTTTGGTATAAAAAGTATATATGTATATACATCTATTAGTGTATATACACAAATACGTATTTTTTAAATTACTAATAGACACTTATATATATATTATATACGTTTTATTGGTATACTAAGTATTAAGGTATGTTTCAGTATTTAAATATAAATAAATGTATATTGGTATAAATGTATATATATATATATATTGTACATACAATTAATGTATTGTATATGTATTTAATGTGATGTACTAGTATTAGTATATATTTTAATAATAATAATAACATTGACAATACATATATATATATTTTTTAAAATATATTTTAGCATATGTATGAGTATACATATATAATGTTCAACTAGTATAAATCAAATATATATTGTAAATACATTTAAATTGGTGCATGTATAAATATAGTAAGTATTAATAAGTGTAATGTGTGTTATATACGTATCCCTACTAGATGACCTAGTTGACTAGAGCCATGCCTGGCAGAGCCCCTGAGTTCTTGTAGTTGTGATGTGTTAGTGTAGCACCTGATGCAAATGTTGTATTTGATATATTTTAGGACTGTTGGTTCCTCCAGACGATACTCTGGGACAGGACATTGGTTTTACCAGCTAAGGACCAAAGGCGAGTACATTCTCTGATTAGTTTCTAATTTATGATATCTCCTATGTTCACTGTATCTAGTGTAAATATCCATGTTCCTGACACGTTGGTTACACAGATTGGTATATACGGATCTCGTCATGAGATGTTATTCCTTATTCATGGTGTAGCTTGTACAAGACTTGTTTCCTTGATATCTTGTGCATGTACAGACACTGATTCCCGAGGAGATTTGCTACCTTCCTAGGGAATCCCGTGCCATAGCGTACCATGATTGGATCTACTATACCAGTCGGGGGGTGGGGAGTATTTTAGTGTAGATATGTGATCATACCCAACTTTTCATGCATCATAGCTCACCCCACATCTCACGTCGGGTGCAGCCTGACCATCTCCGTGCCTCATAGCTGTTACGTGTGATTAGCCTGACCCCTACATGCATCATAGCTAACCAACGGTTAGCCTGACCTTCGTGAATCATAGCTAATCACATGTAACCAGCCTGATCAAGTTCCCAAGCCGATCACATGTTAAAGCTAGTACTCACACACTTAGTCATAGGTTTCTTGCTCTTGGACATATTGTTTTCTTTTCCTGTAGTTACTTACAGTATTTCCAGTATTTCTTTCATTGTACATTTCTCGTACCTATACATGCATCTGGTATGTTTCCATCTAGAACTGCTACATAGTTTATGTCATTTATATAGAACTGCTATTTAGAGATGTACTTTGCTCCTTCCTGACTGGAAAATATTTTTCCAGACTGTGACCTTAGTGGACTTGTTTCTGACATTGGGGATTGGATGTTACTGATTGCAGGTATGATTATGTTGTCTTTAGACTTGTGTTGTATTCTTTTATTTCTTCAAATTCCTATCGTGCTGTAGTTGTGATTGAGTATGTTGTGAGTATTTTTATAGTATTATCCGAATCTCCTTATGGAGTTGGATACTAGCGTGAGATTGTTAGATAGTACTCGACCTAGACAGCGTTCTACCGCCGATGCTGCGGCGTAGGCTGGACGTACCCACGTACTCGTGCCCCTAAACCGGGTGCGGGTCGTGACACGTTTTAGTGGTGGCCCATGCAGGTCGACTTCGCTAGTTGTGCGATGTCGTAGTAGTGCGACGTCATGGTTGTACTACTGCGTACCTGCTATAGAATATAGGACATAGGATACTAGGATGAGAGAGGATACTCAATCACAAATTCTTGAGAGATTCCTGGGACGACCCCTTGAGAATCTTATTCCAATTTAAATCTTTTTCCTTGATTTCGTCCGCTCTCGCTTGTTGTCACTGAACTTGATTCTTGTTGAGCAGTTATTAAATTAAATTCTTGGTATCATTGTTGAGTTTGATTCTTGTTGACCAGTTGTTAACTTTAATTCCTGGTATCGTTGTTGAGTTGATTTCAAATTGAGATGAATTTTACAGACTAAAATTTACGGTATCATCTGATGACATATATTGATGAGGACAGTGAGAAAGGTAAAACGTCTACTTTGGTTATGGAACCTAGAGTTTATCGCAGCCATATTAGCTGTCGTGACGAGAACGTAGGAACCTAACTTGGATGTACATACTTTAGTTATGAGATTTAGAGTTTTTCGCAGCCATACCGGTTGGCGTGGCGAGTATTCTAGATGACATGATTATAGGATTGCATACCTTAGTTACGGAACCTGTCGTTTATCGCATCTATGCTTACTGGCGTGGCGAGGATTCTGAGTGTCATGATTTCGGACAGACGTGTATGATTATCAGGTTGTATCTTAAATTAGTTCTTAAAGTATCATCTCAAGATTTATCTATTTCTGTTATTCCAGGACTTTGTTCCACCGCTTCTTTCTTTACTAGCAGTAAGGATACCTTCTGTCCTCAATTCAGTCTTTGAGCTCCTATTCCTTGAGGATTTCTTGTTAAGCATGGTAATTAGTGGCTTGTAATTTTGTTTGTGTCTTGTATTAGTATTGACTGTGTTGCTAGTGATTTGTAAGTGTTTCTTAGATGGGCATGTGAGCAGTAGGCTTTAATCTAGAGTTAGCCCTTAGCATAGTACCTTGTACCAATGATTCTAGGAGTATTATCATTAGAGACTGAGGGGTAAGGAGAGTATAGAGTATCAGTGATAGTTCTCAGAGTTAGTATCAGATCCAATTACCCGTCCTGGATAATCATGATTATGTAATTGAGTGATCTATGTAAACGATTAAGTATCCGGAAATTGTGTTAAGGATTTATGGAGCATGATGTCCAATTTGATGATTGATATCGGAAATGTTAAAGGTAAAGAAATGTATATGTATAAAGGGTTTAATGAGATGTCATAAGTAGAGAAATATCAGGATTAGTAATGGAAGTTGTGAAGCGTATCACGGATTAGTTTAATAGGCTTTAAAGGATTGAAGGAAATACATATACAACCATCGAGATGAGGAACCATACACATACCCATGAGAGTAAAGAAACATGAGTGTTATAGAGGATACAGGTGATCATGAGTCTAATGAGCTTGATGAGATAATCCATTAATGCAGCTAGTGATATAATACCAAGAGTGCTAATGATTCTATATCGAGGATTAGTCAAGGATGACGTTAATAACAGTAAGCACTCTGTGTGTTGATAATTAGATGATATACCAATTGACATAAATTGAAATTATGAAAGAAAACACAGTTGATGGTAACTTTGATCATCGGAGGTAATAGTACAAGTGATTCGGGCAGTACAATTTAGTACAAAATTATAGACACTAGATGCATTGAGTGCACCTTGAGTATCAGAGACCGTGAGCACTAATATGTACATTGAGGAGTTATAAATAAAAAGGTGGAAATGAATTTTAAATTTTCAGAATTTTTAAGGAGTTGAGATTTTATGTTGTTAAAATATTGAGGATTTAAATTTGATTCACTAAACATAGTTAAGGCTACAAAGATTTTAGAAGTGATTAAATTTTATTTCGATGTAAAGTATCTAATTTTGAGGAGGCATATGCATTTTATTTTAAGTTGATCGGGAAGTTAAACCTTGACGATTATTTTGAGAATTAATTTTTGGTAGATGAGAGATATGAATATTAATATATGATTAGTTGATATGGGTACCAGTGTACATGAATAGGAATTAGTTAGTGAATGTGCTAGAGTTAAGTATTTGTTAGAGATAGTAGACACTACAAGTAATATGTTAACATGATCCTTCTTCCTTCCTAATGTTCCTTTTCTTTCGCCTTCGATTGATTGATTGATTTTCCTAGTACTGTGGTTAACATGCATGATTTTCTTGTTAGAATATAACTAGTAGTACCCCCCTAACAGAGACTGAAATACCATGACAAAAGACACATGACCTATATTTTCTTAAATTGCGTGGCTGTAGGTAGAGTTTTCTTAAACCATGATCATTGGGTTTTGACCATAGCAAGATCTATGACGAGGTTATGACTGACAAAAAGATACAAGAGGATTAAATTTGTGGATGAGCATTAAATTAAATAAAGAATTTAGGGGTTGTTATAACGGAGTTGATGGATCATTGATTTTATGAAAATCGAGGTATGATTGAAATTCGAGGACAAACATTTACTTAAAGGGAGAATCAAGAAATTCACAGAGCCAAAAATTTGAGGATTTATTAATTTTAAGGAGGTCTTGATATGATTGAATTGATTATTAAAAAAAAAAAAAAATTTGAGAAATTTGAGAGATTATCTTATCTATTTGATTGCAAGATAGAAATTTTATATAGTATGAATGTTGCATTGAAGATACTGGAAGCATCGCATCGTTGAGTATTTGAGGAAAAAGAAAAGCAGGAAATAAAATCGTAAATGGAATAGTGTCAAATTAAATTCTTGGGATGAGGAGTTAGATTGGAATAAGCATCAATTGAATTTGAGTTAGATGATTGATGAGTGTTTAAAGTTAAATTTTGGGATGCAGATTTTTAAGTTTTATAAATATGCATTGATTGGATTTCAATTAAAAGGATAGGATAGTAAATCTTGTATTTAGTTATTTACTCAAAATTTGAGGAGATTATGATACGACTGGAATTCAATTAAAATATTGAGGATTTGAGTAGTAAAAATTTTACATTGGGATAATAAATTCAGAGGATGAAAAAAAAAAATATTAGTTCAAAATTCGGAAACATTATACATACGGATAAAGAAATATGGAATGAAATGAAGCTCATGGTAAAGAAGATTATAATATAATTGATTATGGGATCATATAATTGAAGATCGTAAGGTAAGATCATGGTATATTGTGGTTGTGATTTAAATTAAAATCTTGACCATGACAATAACATTTGAAATCGAAGAAAATAATCGAGGTATAGTTGATGTTAAGATAAACAAACTCGAATTTGATGATAAGGATTTTGGACATGTAATAAATTTTGATTCAGAAATTCTAAGATCTAATCTAATAAAGTTTGTGGAATTTGAAACTTTTATAGATATTAGTTAATGATGAATCACAAGATTGAGAAAAGTAAAATAAACGAGGATAAAAAGGAAGGATTAATTTCAGATGGTAGTAAAGACTATTTTTCCTAGAAATTAAGAAAGGCGATTAGATGTCTCTTGATTACATTCTGAAGGATGTATTTAAGTTTCTTAAATCAAATTGTCGACCGTATCTTTCGAATTAGCTATAACTTTCATGTCTATATCATTCATTATATTGGGTCTTCCTTGGTTTAGTTACTTTGAAAAGGTAACGTGCATTATTCCAATTATCTGTTTTTTGTGATCGTGTCTACTTCCCAAAACCTAAACTTTCTAGAGGATTCAAGGCCGAGCCATGATTCCTTCAAGTTATTCCTGTCTTAAACCATATTTTCTTTTTCTTCATGTTTTCTTCTGTTTGGTAAATATTCTCCTTATAGAAATATTTTATTCAATGATATATTCATCATTATGAACAACAAATTTTTTCTATCCTAGTCATCCCTAAAATTTCGAGGACAAAATTTTTCTAAGGTGGATAGACTTGTAACCTCCGATTTCCAATTTCCAAAAATAATTAGATTTTAATTTATTTTAAAATATCAAGTTTTATAAAATATTTCTCCTTGAAATTTTTATTTGATTTTGAACGATGTTTGATTGTAGAAGGTAATTTAAAAATCCTTTATAAAAATCCTTTTTCCTAAGTGTCGATGTAGTACAAAATAAATAAATAATAATAATATATATATTCCTCTAGTTTCAAATGTTTATTGGCTTGAAATCATAAAATTATTTATTGGATAAAATTAATTAAAAGACTAGTTGTTTCTTTAAAATAATTTTTATATTTAATGGGATAGTAAATAAATAAATTACATAGCTTTCCTAAAATATTTTCTGAAATTATAATCTTTATTTTTATTTTTACAAGTTGCCATTTCCCATCAACTAGCCTTCACACCCTCATTTTTCCCCACGTGAGAAACCCGTTTAATTAATTCTGGGCCATTCATTATTGGGCCAACCCGCAACCCTTTATCCCACACCATCTCTCCCTATTTAAGTTCTCATTCTCACAATTCCCAAGAAACCCTAATCTCCAGATTATTAGCTAGCCCCCACAATTTCCCACAAGCCAAAGCCACCACCATTTTTGTGTGCTCGTGTCCGTGTGTCCAGCATCACCGTGTCAGCCGTGATGGCCTCGGGTCCGACCCCGGGTGTCCCACCGTATCTATTTATTTCTTGTGTCCGGTTACAACTTTACAACCTGATTTCCGTGTCCGACACACCCGGACACAACCCCCACACCACAGCAACACCCACCCTGTGTCCAACACCCGGACACGTCCACAGTACAGCAACCCATCGTGTCCTGCCCCGGACACGATTCACCACAGAACCGACCCTAACCCTAGATCAAGCCGCCGGTGGCCGCCCAGATCCGCCGAGAAAGACGCCGACCGCCTCGGATCTCCTCGTGACGAAGCCGCCGACCGCCTCCTCGATCTGGCCCGCCGCTGAGTCGAACAGCCGCCGCTGCTCCCGAGAACCGCCATCGCCGAGTTCGAGCAGCCCGCCACCGCCTCAAGTCGAGCCCGTCGCAGAAGATTCCGTCGCCGCCGAGTTCCCGCTGCCGCCTCGGGCCGCCTCACCTGCGCCGACCCCGGCGAGCCCCGCGCCGACGCCGGAGAAGCCCTCGTGAGCCTCTTCTTCCCTTTCCCCTTTTCCTTTCTTTTCGGTTCTGTAAATGAGTTGAGATGAGTATATAATAGATTAATTAGTAATAAGTAATAGTTAGTTAATTATTAATCATTAGTTAATTTTTATTAGTTTAGTAAATTTATAATTAGTTTAATTAACTCAAAATGGGTTTCATTAATTCATAATTAGTTAATTAATTATAAAAATCAGTTAGTATATATGATTAGTTATTTTATATAATTAGTTTATTAATGTAATTTGGTTATATTAATATAATTAGTTTATATTAATATGTATTTTGGTTATTTATATAAATTGATTTTATTAATATGTATTAGTCTAGTAAATTCATATAATTAACTTAGTAAATTCATGTAACTAGTTTAGTAAATACAACATGATTAGTTTTATTGTTTTAATTTATAAAATTAGTTTAGTTAATTTAGTAATCATTAATTAGATTAATTAGTTAATTAATAACCAGTTAGTAATTTCTTAATAAATTAGTAATTTGTAATTAGTTTGGAAATTTATGTAACTTATTTATTAATTAAATATAATTAGTTTAGTAATTTCCTATAATAAGTTTGGTAATATATATATATATGCATATTAGTTTTATTGTTTATAATTTAGTTATGTATTATGTATAAGGATTTTTGATTGATATATATACAAATATGTATTTTGGTATAAAAAGTATATATGTATATACATCTATTAGTGTATATACACAAATACGTATTTTTTAAATTACTAATAGACACTTATATATATATTATATACGTTTTATTGGTATACTAAGTATTAAGGTATGTTTCAGTATTTAAATATAAATAAATGTATATTGGTATAAATGTATATATATATATATATATTGTACATACAATTAATGTATTGTATATGTATTTAATGTGATGTACTAGTATTAGTATATATTTTAATAATAATAATAACATTGACAATACATATATATATATATTTTAAAATGTATTTTAGCATATGTATGAGTATACATATATAATGTTCAACTAGTATAAATCAAATATATATTGTAAATACATTTAAATTGGTGCATGTATAAATATAGTAAGTATTAATAAGTGTAATGTGTGTTATATACGTATCCCTACTAGATGACCTAGTTGACTAGAGCCATGCCTTGCAGAGCCCCTGAGTTCTTGTAGTTGTGATGTGTTAGTGTAGCACCTGATGCAAATGTTGTATTTGATATATTTTAGGACTGTTGGTTCCTCTAGACGATACTCTGGGACAGGACATTGGTTTTACCAGCTAAGGACCAAAGGCGAGTACATTCTCTGATTAGTTTCTAATTTATGATATCTCCTATGTTCACTGTATCTAGTGTAAATATCCATGTTCCTGACACGTTGGTTACACGGATTGGTATATACGGATCTCGTCATGAGATGTTATTCCTTATTCATGGTGTAGCTTGTACAAGACTTGTTTTCTTGATATCTTGTGCATGTACAGACACTGATTCCCGGGGAGATTTGCTACCTTCCTAGGGAATCCCGTGCCATAGCGTACCATGATTGGATCTACTATACCAGTCGGGGGGTGGGGAGTATTTTAGTGTAGATATGTGATCATACCCAACTTTTCATGCATCATAGCTCACCCCACATCTCACGTCGGGTGCAGCCTGACCATCTCCGTGCCTCATAGCTGTTACGTGTGATTAGCCTGACCCCTACATGCATCATAGCTAACCAACGGTTAGCCTGACCTTCGTGAATCATAGCTAATCACATGTAACCAGCCTGATCAAGTTCCCAAGCCGATTACATGTTAAAGCTAGTACTCACACACTTAGTCATAGGTTTCTTGCTCTTGGACATATTGTTTTCTTTTCCTGTAGTTACTTACAGTATTTCCAGTATTTCTTTCATTGTACATTTCTCGTACCTATACATGCATTTGGTATGTTTCCATCTAGAACTGCTACATAGTTTATGTCATTTATATAGAACTGCTATTTAGATATGTACTTTGCTCCTTCTTGACTGGAAAATATTTTTCCAGACTGTGACCTTAGTGGACTTGTTTCTGACATTGGAGATTGGATGTTACTGATTGCAGGTATGATTATGTTGTCTTTAGACTTGTGTTATATTCTTTTATTTCTTCAAATTCCTACCGTGCTGTAGTTGTGATTGAGTATGTTGTGAGTATTTTTATAGTATTATCCGAATCTCCTTATGGAGTTGGATACTAGCGTGAGATTGTTAGATAGTACTCGACCTAGACAGCGTTTTACCGCCGATGCTGCGGCGTAGGCTGGACGTACCCACGTACTCGTGCCCCTAAACCGGGTGCGGGTCGTGACAGAAATGGTCCTTGAATACCTCCCAAGATTGTCCTGCGTCAACTAGAACCGGTCATTCCTGAACCAAGTGCGAGCGACGTCGAACAGTTGAAGTCCTACCGCCTCAACCCTCAGATCCTCAGAAAGACGGGATACCCTCATATGACGCTCAATGTCCTTGAGCCAATCATCAGCATAAACGATGCCCTCCGTCCCTTTGAAAACCCTAGGCTCCAGTTTCTTGAAGTCTTGAATGTTACCTGGCCGAAGCTGAGCAACCTGAGGAACAACCTGCTGCTGGACCGGAACTCCTCTCTCAACTACAGCACGAGAAAGCTGATGAGCACTCTCGATGCCCTGTCGTAGAACGTCGGTCTGCCTCTGATGTGCCTCTGACTGAGCCCTCTGTGCCTCGAGCATCTCACGAAACAGTTTAAACATCTGTGACGCCTCTGCTGGCACAGGAGGTGGAGGTGGAAGCCCCTCAGATACAGCTGGCATAGTCCTCTGAGTATGTGGTGGACCTCCGAAAGCAGCTGACACTCCAATCACCGGAGAAGTGACTGGTGCAGGCCCTCGGGATGTCGCAGACCTCTCAGAAACTTCTCTCCCCTGTTGTGATCTAGTCTTAGGCGGCATCCTGAGATAAAGCGAAAGAAAGAATCAATATGGCACAAGATGTAAGACATCAAGGATAGGACAGTTTATAGGATCAAGTATCAATATCAAAGGAGAACAGTTAAATCAAAATAATTTTCGTAGATGTGATTGAGTATCTCAGCCTATATCCTATATCCTATTGCAGGCTCGCAGTAGTACAACTAAATTGTCGCACTACCACGACATCACATACTTTGTGAAGCTTGACCTGCATGGGCCACCACCAAAAATATGTCACGACCCGCACCCGGTATAAAGGTACTAGTCGGAAACAACGCCCAGCCTACGCCACAGAATCGGCGGTAGAACGCTGTCTAGATAATCTATCTAACAATATAATAAACCACCAATAATGATAGTATACTCAATCACAGAACTAAGATAAAAATGAGCACGAATCAGATAAAGAATAGAATAGTCACAATACAACTCATGAGTCTAAAATAATACATCAATGAGTCTGAAGAAGTAACAAAATAAGCTGGAGACAAATCCAGTACAAAGAATACTATGAAGCTACAACTCCAGGGTCAACTGTCTCAGTTGGGATAAGTCCCTCTTGAGCCAGGGTCTCAGAATCTAAATCCACAACATCCTGGGGTCCATAATAGGTAGGGTACCACTCCTCAGTGTCATCTGAAAAAATATATCCAGTCAGGAAAGGAGCAGAGTACATCTCTAACAGCAGTTCTAATTAATGATAAAAACTATATAATAGTAAATAGCTGTGGATAAACAAGATACACAAGAGATACAAGAGATATATATACAATAAGGAAATACTGGAAATAAAAATAATAATGAACAATATGCTAATGAAACAATAATACTAATGACTAAGTGTGTGAGTACTAGCTTAACATGTGATCGGCTTGGACAAGATGCAATGCGGCCTGGCTAATCATACGTGCAGTGCATGATCAACACTATTCAGTAATCAGTACTTTATTCAATAGGGATATTGATCACATATCTATACTAATACTCTCCACCCCCGACTGGTATAATAGATCCAACCACGGTATGTTATGGTACGAGATTCCCCAAAAAGATAGCTAGTCTTCCCGAGAATCGGTGTCTGTACATGTACAAGATAACCAATGAAACAATGCTTGCACCATATACACCATATACCAAGGAATAACATCTCATGATGAGATCCGGATATACCAATCCGTGTAACCATAGTGTCAAGAGAACATGGATATCTATACTAGATACAATGAACATAGAGGATATCATAAATGAGAGACTATCAGAGAATATACTCGCCTGAAGTCCAATGAATAGTCTCACAGATGTCTGACTCGGTGCCTCGAAGACCTAGATATGGAATACAACATCAATACAAGGTCCCGAAAAGAGAATAAGTTAAACTAGTCAACTTCTAGGTCATTAAGTCAATTCTAAGTCAAAAGTCAACAATGGTCAACTCTAAGTCAACTATGGTCAACTATGGTCAAACCAAGGTCAACTATCTATTTCTAGGTTGCACAAGTCTAACACAAAAATCTCGGGTCAAAATACTAAAATCTATGTCATAGAAACCACATCCTAAAATATTAGGATACCGTATCTCCGGATACGTGAATCCAAGGTAAACCTCACAATACATATATATCAACAATAATGTATAATAATATAGTATATTAATTATAAACAAATAGGAACCATGGTTTTGAACCAACTTGGTATCCCCACAAAGTCACAAACTCGATACCCAAACACCGTATCTTTAGTATCCAACTTACCTTGGTTTTCACAAGGTAACACTCAATATCTTGATATAATAATTACCCTCATTAGTAATATAATATATATATACAAATATTATACAATTAAGAAATATAACAATACTAGTATTATATCTCATAATTAATACGTATATATATATATATATAATATAAACTATATACTAAAACTACCTAACTGTCACTGAAAGCTGTGTTGAAAAACACTAATTTTTCAGTAAACAGACCTTCAGTGACAGTTCAGGCTGTCACTAAATCGCCGTCGCTACTGCTGCTGCGTATTTGAACTGCTGCCACCCCTTTGGTGACAGTTCTCAACTGTTACCAAATTCTCCGTCGCAACTGCTGCAAATTCCCGCTGCTACATGCGGTTATTAATGACAGTGGCGGCTCTGTCATTAATTCCCCACCGCCACTGTTACAGCGGCTGCTGCTGTAACCGTTCTAATAATGACAGTTCTTCTGTCATTAATCCTACCGTCACAAAAAAATAATAAATATATATATAACCTATATATATATATATATATATATATATATATATATATATATATATATATATATATCAATATATATATAAATCAATAATTCAAATATATACTTCTATATATATATAATCCAACACATATATATTATATACATCTATATAAATGAATACCAATAGCTATAATACACATCCTATGTACTAATGTACATACTACAACATGGTTAAAAGTACACATACATAAATATGTTTAATAAAAATACATCCATTCATATATATAAATAATCATATAATAATTATAAATAATATAATACTTAATTAAACACATATATATATTTTATAAAACATTTTCATATATTTTATATTACTAACATATTTTGTAACATATATAAATGCATGTAAAAGAAAGCTACATATATATTTATACATTATATTAGTACACATATAATACATAGATCTATGCTACCATAAATATCATAATAAATATACTATAATAAATATATAACATCTATATGTATATACTTAATTATAATTCAAGAATTAAAGCACAATAATTAGATCTACACATAACCACACCACAAATGGAGAGTATCACACCGTATCCTCTAGATCTAGGATACGCATGCGACACGAGTCCAACACACAATCAATTGCACCTCGAAGGACACATGCAAGTCACAAATATTATTTATGAACAAATCAAAGTGTCAAATATAGATCTATGTGTCCGTGTCAAAATATGACATGTACAAAGTCCCGTGTCGGAGGGAAAACCCCCAAAACAACACGTATCACCAAATTATTGGGATACGACCTATACGTACCCAATTATGGACACGACACTAGCCCCAAACACATAAACACATGCCCAATTGATCTATAGGATCAATTGACACACACAACAAAATGTTAATTTGGAATTCCCCCAAAATTGACACAAAAAGCACCATAACTTTCTCCATGGGTCTCCTATGAACACAAAACCAAGTCCTATGGGTAGTACATACATATGGGTTGATTTTCCATGATTAAATCTCAGATTTAGAAGCTATTTAAGGGGAAAAACTGAATTATAACTATTGGGAGATGGATTTCCAATGAAACCTCCAATTGAGATGAAATTGCCTCCAAATTATAGATCCTTGCTCCTCTTTGTAGATCCTTGCTTCCTTCTTCTAGATCCTTGCTTCTCAACTCTCTAATGGTGATTTGGGAAGGAATTGGAATGAATTTGGTAGGAAAATGAAATGGGAATGAAGAAAATTTTGTAGTGGGAAATTCTAGATCTAGATTTGGAATAAAAAAGAGAGGAGAGAGAATTTTCCCCCCTCTTTTAATAGGCCGTCCCCTACCTCTCCCTCAAGTAATTATGAAATATCCAATATACCCCTTGGGGCCTCTCATAAAGAAATAATTAAGGAAGGAAGCTTCTAGTCTAATGATTTAATTAATTTAATCCATCTCTTTAACAATGGGCTTTCTAAATGGGCTAAGTCTAACTAATTAATTCATGTTGGTCCATGGGTCCAAACTAAACTAGTTGGGTCCACTAATACAAGTCCAAAATAATTAAATAATATCTAACAATAATTAAATAATACAACAAATAATTATTTACCAAGCACAATAATTAATTAAATAGGAAAAGACTAAAATACCCTTTCCTAGAAAATGTGGTAGTGACAGGAATCATGGGCTACTCCTAGTTTAGAAGCTGAGATCAGGAGTTTTCTTGGGCTAGTAGGTTACTTCAGGAGGTTTGTACAAGACTTCTCTAGGATTGAAGAGCCAATGACTAGGGCTGACCAGGAATGATATAGATTTTGTCTGAACAGAGGATTGCCAGGCCTTATTTGATGAGCTGAAGAAGAGATTGACGATAGCTCCAGTATTGACGTTGCCATCGGGGACAGGTGGATTCACTATCTACAGTAATGCTTCAGGAAAGGGTTTGGGTTGCGTTCTTCAACAGCATGGAAAGGTGATTGCCTATGCTTCCAGACAATTATGTCCACATGAAAAGAACTACCCCACTAACAATTTGTAGTAGGAAGCAGTTATCTTTGCTCTAAAGCTGTGGAAAGACTATCTATACGGAGAGCGTATGGATATCTTCATAGACCACTAGGGCTTGAAGTATGTGTTTACACAGAAGAAGCTAAACATGAGGCATAGGAGGTGGTTGGAGTTGATGAAAGACTTTGACATTTTATTATAGTACCACCCAGAAAAGGCTAACATAATCGCCGATGCCTTGAGCTGCTATCCAATGGCTATGTACTTAACGACAGATAGACATTTGTTGGCTGATCTTGAGAGCATAGGAATTGAGGTGCTAGTTCCAGGTATTAAGATTCAGATATGGGGATTGAAGATACAGTCTGAGCTGATAGACATAATCAAAGCTACATAGTATGATGATGAGGCTCTGAAGAGTATCAGGGTACAAGTTCGGATAGGTTTATCAGAAGGCTTTACTATAGCTGATAATGGGTCTTTACGGTACGGTACGAGGATGTGTGTGCCGAGCGGGGAGCTGTACGAGGAGGTTTTGCAAGAGGCACATCGCTCTCAGTAACCGATGCATCAAGGTGACAACAAGATGTATCGATACCTGATGGAGCACGTATGGTGGTATGGTACGAAGCGCGAGGTAGCACCCTTTCTATCCCGGTATTTAGTATGCCAGCAGGTAAAGGAGGATCGGCAGAGGCCAGGTAGATTGCTTCAGCCTTTACCTAACCCAGAGTGGAAGTGGGAGTACGTGACTATGAATTTCATCTCAGGGCTTCCGCGTTCTCCAGGAGGAAAGGATATGATTTGGGTCATCGTGGATAGGTTGACCAAATTAGCCCACTTCTTACCATTCAAAGTGGGTACATCGACGGAGAGGCTAGTAGAGCTGTATGTGATGTAGATTATCAGATTTCATGGGGTTCCTGTGAGCATCATCTCGGATCGGGATAGTCGTTTATTTTCTACTTCTGGAGGAGTTTGCAGGCTAGCTTGAACACGCAGCTAAAGTTCAGTACCGCATATCACCCCCGGACAGACGGATAGTCTGAAAGGACTATTCAGACTTTCGAGGATATGCTACGCACTTGTGTTCTAGATCTCGGAGGTTCTTGGGAGGATCATCTACACCTGGTAGAGTTTGCTTACAACAACAACTACCAGCCCAGTATTGAGATGTCACCATTCGAGGCTCTATATGGACGAAGGTGTCACACACCGTTATCTTAGGATAATGTCGAAGAGAGGCCCTTATTAGGACCAAAAAAAGGTAAAACTCATCAGAGACAGACTTCGAGTAACGCAGGACAGATAGCGACATTTGGCCGACAACTACCGTAGACCCTTAGAGTTTGAGGTATAGATTTTATTATTTTTGACTTAAAATTATTTTGTTTTAGATTGCTTGTTAAGAGTGTTTTGTTCTAGGTTGGCGATCTGGTGTTCATACAGATTTCTCCAATACGGGACATAATTTGCTTTGTGCAGGCGGGAAGCTTAGTCCATGGTACATCGGACCTTTAGGTATTCTTGTGAGGGTCGGTGTAGTGGCCTATAGACTAGACTTATCGCTTCCACTAGAGGGGGTATATGACGTGTTCCACGTGTCACAGCTAAGACTATATGTGGCAGACCCTATGTCACCCTCATATTTTTCACTCAAGGGTAGTTTGATAATTGACATGGGGTAATTATTTGGTATTGTAATATTTTGTATGCATGATTTATTTAATTATTGGATTATTTATTTATTACAAGTTGTAGTTTTGTTTTAGATTTGTGTCGAGGACCTAACCTATTTATTAGATTGCATGAACCAACATTTTGGACGAGCTTAGTTTGAGCTAATGAATTAGGCCCATGGATTAGGAGGTTAGATTAATTAGAGAAACCATTAGACCAGAAACTTCTCTCCCTAATTAAATTTCTTCATGAGAGGCCCCAAGGGGTATTTAGAATATTTTATATTGCTTAGAGAGAGGGTTATATGGCCGACCCGTAGAGGAGGAGAGAGAGTGCTATCTCATTTCAATTTATTCCCAAATTCTTAGATCTACAATTTTCCTCTCCCATTTCCCTCTATTCCCTCAGCAATTCTCCACCAATTCTTCATTAATCTCTTTTCATATTCTTTATTAAGGCTTTTACATCATGGATCTACAAAAAAGAAGTAAGGAGCAAGAAAGAGGAGGACAAGATCTACAAGGAGAGGAGCCACTTGGCACTTGGGGACTTTTTATTAGAAATCCATCATCCAATCGGTATATTTCAATTTTTCCCCTTCTAATAAACTCTAGATCTGAGATTTAATCATGAGAAACCAACCCACATACATAGGCTACCCATATAAATTGATTTTAGGTTCATTGGAGACCTATGGTAGAAATTATGTCCATTTTAGTGCCAATTTTGGAAGAATTCTGAGATTGGTACATGTAGTAGTTGTCATTGGATCTAATAGATCTAATTGACACATGTGAGTGCTTGTTTGTGACTAGTGTCGTGTCCACAATTAGGTACGTGTAGGCTGTATCTTATCAAGTTGACAAAACAGATTAATTTTGGCAATTTTTTTTGACACGGGGCCTTATGAATATTATATTATGACACGGACACGTAGATACTCTAATTACTATACATATTATTCATAATTAGTGTTTTAGACTTGCTCATATCCTCCAGGATATATTTGGTTGTGTGTTGGAGCCGTATCACAAGCGTATCATAGAATTAGTGTGATACGGGTGCGGTGCACTCCACGTGTTTGATATTTGGTCCTTTTTGCTATACATACATGTATATTTTTGTATATATACATGATATTTATGTGATATATATATGTATATAATAGTGTATTTGAGTTTATGTATATGTGCGTGTTAATGTATGTATATATTAGAGTATATATAGATCTATATATATGTTTATATGTATCTATATATATATATATATATATATATATATATATATATATATATATATATATATATATATATATATATATGTTTGTATATATATATAAAAGTGTAGTATATATATACTTATGTAGATATGTATATATGTAGAGAGTTGGTTTTATATACATAGAGGATTGTGTGTATATGTATTTGTGTAGGTGTGATAGTGTGCTATGATGGCATTTGTATGTGTATGAGAGAGTAAGCTGCTCAACAGGAAAGTCAGTGCACAGCGGCTATATGAAACTGCACACATGGAGACACTGTACAGTTATTTAACTAAGGGTGTCGGGCATGGAAGTATCAGCTCAGTTGATTGTAGTGTATGCAGAGTCAATATCAAGATCCCTCACTGTAATAGCAATTAACTGGAGAGGAGGGAGCTGCTGCAGCAGACTGTGCGGCAGTTCAGCTAGCTGCACTCGGGCAGCAGGGACTGCACAGTCAGTTCACTATGCTGCTGCACATAATTTTGGTATATGAGGCTTCATTGCATAGCATATAAGGGGCTAAAGAAGGCTTAACTGTGCAGCATATAAGGGGTTCGAGGAGGATTAACTACATACAATGTAAGGGCTCAGGGAGAAACTGGATAACAGTGAGTATCAGTGACTCACTATGCACAACAGTGAGTATCAGTGACTCACTGTACAGTGACCAGTCGGGCATCAATAACAGTGCAAGTTGCACAGTTTTTGTGTAAGTTTCAGTATAGTAGCAGTTCAGCCAAGCCATAGAGAGGCTTGGGCACCAGCAGTAGTCAGTGCACTATGCAGTGTCTGCACAGTGCAAGTGATGCACAGTTGTTATGTTTTGGTTCAGTAGTTAATTGCAGCCTTCAGTTTAAATTTTCGATTTTGTTTTACTGTACAGTTTTAGTCCAATATCTGGGAGTGTGGGTTTAGCAAGGTATTGAGGTTTCACTTGGGTTTGAGTTTTCAAGTAATTATTAGTAGTTAGTGATTATATATATATACATAGTTGTTTATATGAGTTAGCTATCTAGCTATAGGTATATTTGTAGTTATGGGTTATTGAGATAGTAAGTTGTATAGTAGTAGTTACTTATGTATAGATATAGTGTGGTATTATTTTTTAGTAATTAGATACTTATATAGCTAGTGCTAGAAGTTTATGTATATGTGTATTAGCATAATTAGCTTGGGATATCATATATGTGTTAGCTATTTTGTTATTATTTGGGTTACCTTGGGATACCAAGGTATTGGGTCAATACCCAAGGTATTGAGTTTGGGTATCGAGATAGGTGCGATACGCATTGGTGCAAGGCCAAGTTATCCTATTTTAATTGATTTGATATAGTATTATAATATGTGCCAAGTTTTGGTCATTTGTGTGACAACCTAGTTTTGGTCATTTGTTCACCAACCTAGTTTTGGTGGTTTGTGCGCCAACCCTATTTTTGTCCGTTTGGCACAACTGCCTAGTTTTGGTTATTTTTACACCTACTATTTTTTGTACCATCGAGCCTTGTAAATGTGGCCATATATGCCCTTTCTACTTTACTTGCTAATTTGTTTACTTTTTCTTGATCACCTTATTATACGTTAGATAAAATAAGATGCGTAGTTCAACTCGGGTGACGTTCTGCAACCCCGATCCTTGTTTGATTTAAGGATTGTGGATATGATCTTGAGGGGTTCTCGCACTACTCTTATTCTTATTTTTCGATATAATAAAGTGTCAAATTATATGTGACCAGTATTTAAATATCATATCTTGAATAACTTGCTATCTGATAACTTGTTAATGATCTAGATAGTAGAACTTCTTCCTGCCCTAACTATTATATCTGTGTTGATACACTTGATCGCACCAACAGTATTACTTGATATATATATATAGTGAGCCTTTGTGCCAAATACTCTTGTTACCTGATATATGTTATTATTTTCATGTACGGATCTGGTAGTTGGATAATGACTTTAGCCGTGGTTAGATACTAATGATTATTGTATCACACTTTGGTTAATCCAGATTTAACTTTTGAGTGACATTATAGATTCGTATCAAGAGTGCCCGTAGTTAAGGTGCGACATCTAAGAAAGAATATTCATATGACTATAACATGAGATTCTAACTAACCTAGGATTAACTCAGCAACTTAATTTTAGAGCATTGAAAGGGAACGATATCTCGAGATCGTACATGTCGAACTATCCTAAATTAGCTGGGAGTAAAGGTTGGACACCACGAATACTGTATATCATCAGTACTAGTGGAGTGCAGTATCTGATTTAATTATAAGACTGAGCCAGTATCTTTTCTATAGAAAGCTTGGAACTGTTACTGATTATTGATTAGCTCAGGGCCCAAACGAGGGACTGGTGAATTATTTATATTATTGCTTGTATATCATTGGTTCAGCCAGCCATACTCGATTATGGCTCGATCTGAGGATACTCATATATTGCATTACTGGGATAACCCAGAGATCATAATTCAAGCCATAATAAATCACTACCAGAAAAAGTCAAATTAGCGACGTCTAAAACCATCGCTAAATGACCAAAAAACGTTGCTAAGTACATTTAGCGACGTAATTAGTGACGTTTTAAAGAAGTCGGAAAAAAGCAAGTCGCTAAAAAAATTGTCCCTAAAAGTTGCTATGCCGACATTTTTTAGCGACTTTAATGTGTCGCTAAATTTAGCGACGTTTAGTGACGCAACATCACTAATTAGCGACATTTATTAACGTCGCTAAACGTCGCTAATTAGCGACTTATATAGCGACGTTACACCGACGTCTTTAATGACCTAGCAATACTACCATGTCAGCAATTTGCGATTTACAGCGACGATTTTAGCGACGTCTTTAGCGACGTCATTAGCAACGTGTAACAGCATCGCTAATTAGCGACATTGTTAGCGACGTATATTAATGTTGCTAAACATCGCTAAACGTCGCTAAAAAAGTCGCTAATTTTACAGAAAAAACAAAAAAAAAGAATACTGAATTGAATTTCTGGGTTTGCCACCCCCCTTGGGTTCATTATCAGGTATATGATGGTTGTTAACTAATGTTTGATATAAATATAATAGTACATATAGCTATAATTATTACCTATAGTCTGCTTGATGTTTATTTGAATGTGCTATGGATGTGGTTCATTATCAGGTGGTGTGCAGGAGGGTGAACCTGCAGTGATTGTGTGTGTATGTGTCTCATACTACATATAGTATAGCAGTATTGACAGGGATGTATAGAGGAATAAACACCGTGGCTGTTAGTAGGTTCTGTGTGGTATGATCAGCTTATGTTCCATGAGGGGACTCGAGCATGTAGTAGAAATAATTGAATAAGGGACACAGTAGCAGCAACAATAAGTGAAGAATATTATGAGACCCCATCCCATGACCCTTCTATGATTAACAGGCTTATTTGGTCTTTCTTAACAGTGGCAGGTACTGAACCCTAACCTATATTATATTTCTTATGTTTATAAATCTTGGTCCTTTGCAGCACACGTACACACATATATGATGCCAATTCAAGAAAGGTCAAGATAATTAAGAACGTATAAATAGCATTTCTCCGTATAAAACAGAATATTCTACAATATATACAATAGCTAGATTACAAGGAAGAAGATGATCAGGAATTCGCGTGATGGGACTTAAGACTAGAAACAATGCGGCCGGGAATACTAAAGCCATGACTTGACTTTCTCCCTTGTAGCTATCACTAGATGCATGCAGTACGTTTGTAATTTGGCCCACATCGATCCTTCAACAACCTTGAACGAGTTTGCCATGGTTAATTAGCCCAAGTCCAAACGCCTAAAGTGTCAGGAGGGGGTGTGGCTTTGTATACACTGATATATGTAGTTCACTTCACTAGGCTGGGTTTGGGATTACTTTTTGGAGGCTGTTTTTGCTTCTGCTTTTGTCAACAATCTTACACAGATGTCAAATCTTGCTTCTACTGTGAACTTTTGGCAAACGACAACAATTCCAAACCAAGCCTAATAACTATAAACTGGATCTAATTATAGTCGTTATCATTGTTACCATCAGTTGTTTAACTTAATTCTTATCACCTTTCATTTACATCGATCGTTCATCACCAACAAACACAATATATAGATTCATGTGGACTTTGACGAGAAGCAAAGTATAGATAGCATCAACGTATACAAAGACATAATGATCGATTAACTCTTTTGCAGCTTTAATAAATATTGTAAGTCAAAGATCATTTGTAGCAATTGGTACTTACTTTAGTACTAATAAAGACTAAAATCTAGCTAGGGCAAAGGAAGATGAACGTGATTGTCTCCCTTTTAATATAGATGTATGTTGAATTATAGGGAAGTTAGAGGAAAACAATTTATACTTCATATTAGGCGTTTAGTAGACCGCGTTGAGCTAATTTAGATCTCGCAATGATGGCGTCTGTGCCAGTGTCTGTGTCAGTGTCTGTGTATGTCGTGTCTGTGTCTGTGTCACATGTGTGTCCTGTGAGAGAGAGAGAGAGAGAGAGAAAGAGAGTTAGGGTTTACCTAGATGAGGAGAAGGAGGAGGAGAGGGGAGGACGCGGCCGGAGAGGGGAGGACGCGGCTGGAGGGGGGTCGCATGGAGGGTGGAGGAGGCGTCGGAGGGAGGAGGGGAGCCGGAGGGGGAGGTCGCGGCCGACGGGGGTCGCCGGAGGGAGGAAGGAGGAGCCGGAGGGAGGAAGGAGGAGGGGAGCCATTAAAATTTGGGAGAGGGAGCGGGAGAGATCGAAGAAAATGGGGGGAATCAGCCCTAAGTAAAAAAATTAGCGACGTTTTAATGACGCCAATAATAACGTCGCTAATTTAGAATTTATTGACGTTTTAACAACGTTTTAGCGACGCCAATAATGACGTCGCTAATTTAGCGACATCTTAAACGTCGCTAATGACGTCGCTAAATGTCCAAAATATATACGTCGCAAAAAATATCGCTAAAAGTCTCTAAATAAAACATATTAGCGACGTTTAGCGACCAAAATTGAACTTATAGCGACTAATATTTTAAAAACTAAATAAAAGTCGCTAAATGTCGCTAAATGTCGCCAATTAGCGACGTCTAGCGACATTTTTACATTGAGTCGCTAAATTAACGACGTTTTTACCTGGAGTCGCTAAAAAATGTCGCTAATCCCGCTGATTCTAGTAGTGAATGATTGGTCATCTAATTTGCTTATATAGTTGACTAGCCAGAAAAGTAGGCTATCATGGCATGATGATTCAACCCATGTCCTTGTATGGTTGTTGGGTTGTGCTGTTGTGTTACGATACCTTATGGACTAAAGCTATATTATTTCTCCTTATTGTATCTCTTCTTGTGTATTGTGACTTCTGATAAGTAAAATTAGGAACACAGGCTGTTATGGAATGATAGTTCAACTCATATCCTTGTTTGGTTGTTCGGTTGCGCTGTTGTCTTACGATAAATTGTGGACCAAAACTACGACACAAAGTATTTTAGATTGACCAAAATCAAGGGACACATTCTATCTTGATATGATAGGGTACTTCATGTCCTTGTTTAGTGAAGGGATATCATATCATATCATGGATAGGATATATGCCATTGATTGTTAGCTCATGCATCTCGTGCAATAGATCTGGTTTTGTTTCTTTATTTTATACTTTAATTGTGTTACTTGCTAATTGGAGTCTGACCCCACTGGTTTTGTATGGCCAGGTTTAGATCCAGCATTAGAGGATTAAAATTACTTCTCCCTCACTGATGGCAGGCACCAAAAGGATGGCTGATGAGGGTTAAGAGTGGGTTTCTTATTTTATTACTTATTTTTTGTAAACTATGTTCTTTTGGGTGATTAGCTATCCGATACCTGTTAGCCAGCAAATCTGGACACTAGTTCTCTATATGACTGTATTTATACTCAGACTGTAGCTGACTTACTATTATGTATACTTTTGCTTGTATATTTGGCATATCAATATATATACTAGAACTCTAGAACCTTCTTATGCGGCATTTGGGATACTTTATAGCTTATTCTAAAATATTCTATGTTATTGCTACTTGATTGAATGATTGACATATAGATGTTCTTGACTCTAGGAGATTTGATTGTAGTATGCACCACCTCATCTCTAGACAACCTTAACACATTGCGGGTTACTTCGATATTTTGTAAGGTGCGGTTGGTTGAGTCATTCCTCCGGTCTCCAATATTCTAGATCTGGGGTGTGACATTAGTAGTACTAGCTGTGAGCCTACAAATAGGATTAGATTCAAGAATTAAAGTAGAACTTATAGAAGATACATCATCCATAGTTATGATTCTCACCCAATCAATCTAATATTATCTCTAGTCATAGGATTTCTTATGTGTATCTTGCTTGATTCCGTCCGTGATTTCTTTGATATGTTTGGATCTATCGTTCTAACCATTTCCTTTTTATCCCTTTCATTTAGAAATAGTTTATACAAGACTGTCACTCCCCTTTCCTGATATACGTATTTAAAAATATTAGTTTTTCTGACTATATTATTTGTTGCTTGCATGGTAATTAGGTTGCATATCATGGAGACTAAACCCATTCGTTGATTCAATTAGACTTATGGTTTAATTGTTGGGTTAGTTTGATCATGAGTTGAACCCATGGTCTAAACCTCAAACCCTAGCTTTATAAGTTAACTTATTTCTCTATCTTCTCTCATTCCCCCATTTTCCCCTTCTTTTCCTTCCTTCATTTAGGCAAGTACAACTTGCACTACATGTAGAATCTCTTAATTTTTGTGTCACCCTCACTTTTTCAACTAGGATAGTTTGGTAATTTGGCATGGATAAATAATTTTAGGAATAAATTTATTAATATTAGTGTATTATAGTAATTATTAATGATTGTATTAATTATTTAATTATTATTGAGATATAGATTAATTGTGAATTGTAGTAATTATTTTATTAGGAGACTAGTCCAATAATTAGACTTTTTATGACAACTAGTGAGCCTAACTTGGACCCAAGCCCATTAGACTATTCTCACTAATTAATTAAGAAGAATTAGCTTAATTAGAATTAGTTAGAAACTATCCAAATAATTCTTCCAAATTATCTCTTTATAATACATGATGGAGGGGTATATGAGCCATTTACATGTGACATGGGAAAGGGGGAAGGGGGCTAGCCACTACGAGAGGGCGCTCTACTCTCTCTCTCTCTCTTCTCATTTGTATTTATTCTAGATCTAGAAATTAGATCCCTAATTTTCCATCATTACCTATATTTAATTCTTACTCAATTTACCTCTATTTTCCCACTCATTCTTATTCCATAAGGAGCTTAGAGCTTGGAGAAGCAAGAAACATAAGAAGAAGGAGCTTGGGTGTAGAGATCATGTCCGAATTATGTTTGTGGGAACAATTTATTTGGAAACCATCTCCCAATTGGTAATTTCTGAATTTTCTATTCATTCTAGCTTCCAAATCATGCATTTGACCTTTAGGAATCATCCTATGGCATATGGATACCAATAGGATTAAGTTCTAGATCAATTGTTTTGTATTATGAATTCTATGTATTATTTTTTGTGTATTTTGGGAGAATTATGAGATTGACACATCAAGTATGTGTCATGAGACCAATTTAGCCTAATTAGACTTAGATCGGGATTGTGGGACTAGGTTCATGTCCACAAATTGATAAGTATAGGCCGTATTAGGGTATTTTTTGATACGGGGCTCAATTTTGGTTGTTTTATGCAATTACTTCCTAATTCTCATTGTAGCGAGTTAGTTTAGCTGTATTATAGTGTATTATTTATATATAAATGGTTATCATGGAGAAATTTGGGTTTTGACACCTTATTTGGAGATGTATCATTTTTTTCCTAAGTATGCTCTAGATGTATTTGACTAAATGCTAATAGAATATTATATGGAGTTAAGATATGCTAGCAAGTGATTATATGTGTGTATATATATATATAGATATTGTATGCATAGATATATCTATACTTATGTTAGAATCAGTGTGTGTACTATGTATGTGGGGGTGTGTTTCCCTTAACTAATTGAGTTATTATGCGTATCTGTAATCCATTGATGACTATGAGGGGAGGGGGTGAGTTACCTGAGTTCAATGTATACGTATTTTAGGTTAATTTTGTTGTGTACAGGTGATAAGGATGCTGGGTCGAGATTAAGTGTGATCAGTTAGACACAACAGTATCAGTAATTAGGAAATTTTGCATGCAGGCAAATGGTATGAAGGGTATCCGGTTGGAGGGTTAAGTCGTGCGATGTAGTAGCAACAGGTAGTTATCTTTAGGTGGCTGCCAAGCTTGAGCAAGATTATGTAGGAAGGCTCTATCTGAATAGGATAGTTAATAATTGCAGTGGTATGGTGAGAGGGGGAAGTGCCAGGTTTAGCAGCTATAGACTTTGGGGTCGGGGATACAGGAACAACAATATTTAGGCATCTTGCTGTGTTAGACACACAACAGTGGCCAGTGAGTGTATCTTCAACTTGGGGCTCAGGTAATAGGCTAGAGGAATATTAGATGAGTAGTAGTTATGGCAGTACATGTGTGTGTGAATGTCTGCAGTAGGGTACTTTAAGTAGTATTGTAGTGTGTGTGTTGATGACGGTTTGATGAATTATGGATGGAGGTAGCAAGCCTAACCACTATACCATGTATCAAGATCTGATACAGTAGGGTCTGATACTCAAGGTACAGTTGAGGGTTTATCTGCAATAATTAGGATGTTCACAGGTATCGTAAGGTGTAGTAGAGGTGGCTTGATAATGTAGTTCAATTACACTAGAACTTATCAAGTGATCGAGTATAACATAGTGTTCCCCTAAGCAGTTGATGTGTTCATACTTGTTCAGATTACCTGTTGTTGAGTCAAGTATAATTGCAGTAATATCAAGTGGGGATCAGTATCAAGTGAGAGAGATTCTAGAGAGTCTAGAGGGATATGTATCAGTACACTACAGAGCTGGATCTCTAAGTTAGTCAGAGTTGATATGGGACTATAAACCAAGGTAACCCTAGGTCAAGGTATTATTGTTTTTGATATTATGTTGATTAGTATACCAAGGTATCAACTATTTGACTAAGATGTACTCACAATATGTAGAAACAATACCTGGTTATCTATTACTTTTAAAGTAATAACTTAGAAACCTACCCAAGACCTAGTTGGACCTAGAAATAGCTTAGAAGCATGCATCGTAACTCATTTACCTCTTATCACAACCAAATTAACTTAAAATTCCTCTATAGGGTTGTGTGACACTTGCTCGGACACCCAGTTACTCTTTTGCTCTGGACTAGAGGCGAGTACATCTCTTTGATAGTTTTTATTTTATGATAGTGTATATATCGCATGTTCTAGAACTGTATACTTGATTCTGACATAGTATTTATACGGACTGGTACTATATAGATTCTATGAGGAGGTGTTATCCCTTACTGTGTTCAGCGGGTACTCCTTCACATATATTTTATTATGTATATCGGGTATTAATTATCGTGTAGTTCGTGTTCACATACTGCCCATGTTCAGTGTGCTTATATTCATGTTCGTAACTTGTCATGATTAGATCCATGAGTATTGGTTGGGGATGGGGGAGTAGGAGTTGGTTATGTTATCAAGCCCAAGTGTATTTGTGTATATGTCGATTATATATCGCATGTGTAATCGAGTTACCATATTGTAATCGTATTTAACCTAACCCGATCATATAAGAAACTTATACTCTATGGCACATTAGCTAGTTTTATCTATTCTATTTAAATTACAGTTCTTTATATTTCTAGTTATTCATTCCAGTATGTTACCTGTTCATTCTAGTTCACTATATTTCTTATGGCTAGTTATCCAGTATTCTTTTATATTATCTGTTATATATGCTCGATTATGTATTTGGAACTGCTTTCAGAGGTATGTACTTCACACCAATCCTGACTGAGTATATCTTTCAGATGATTGGCTTGTGACAGTGTCCCACCTATTACGGGCTACATGATGGCATACCATTAGAGGATACTCCTTTAGAGCAGGAGGACCTAGTACCTGTCACGACCCGCACCCGGTTTAGGGGCACGAGAGCGTGGGTACGTCCAGCCTACGCCGCAGCATCGGCGGTAGAACGCTGTCTAGGTCATGTAACTATCTAATCAACTCACGTGAATACCCAACTCCATAAGGAGACGTGGATATCACTATAAAAATGAATAACATACTCAATCACAACTACAACACGATAAGAATTTGAAGAAACAAAAGAACACAACACAAGACTAATGACAAAATAATCATACCTGCAATCATTAACTTCCAATCTCCAAGTGTGTCAGAAACCAGTCTACTAAGGTCACAGTCTGAAAAAATATTTTCCAGTCAGGAAGGAGCAAAGTACATCTCTAAATAGCAGTTCTATAAAAATGACATAAACTATGTAGCAGTTCTAGATGGAAATATACCAAATGCATGTATAGGTACGAGAAATGTACAATGAAAGAAATACTGGAAATACTGTAAGTAACTGCAGGAAAAGAAACAATCTGTCCATGAGCAAGAAACCTATGACTAAGTGTGTGAGTACTAGCTTTACATGTGATCGGCTTGGGAACTTGATCAGGCTGGTTACATATGATTAGCTATGATTCATGGAAGGTCAGGCTAACCGTTGGTTAGCTATGATGCATGGAGAGGTCAGGCTAATCACACGTAACAGCTACGAAGCATGGAGATGGTCAGGCTGCACCCGACGTGAGATGTGGGGTGAGCTATGATGCACGAAAAGTTGGGTATGATCACATATCTACACTAAAATACTCTCCACCCCCGACTGGTATAGTAGATCCAATCATGGTACGCTATGGCACGAGATTCCCTAGGAAGGTAGCAAATCTCCCCGGGAATCAATGTCTGTACATGCACATGATAACAAGGAAAACAAGTCTTGTACAAGCTACACCATGAATAAGGAATAGCATCTCATGACGAGATCCGTGTATACCAATCCGTGTAACCAATGTGTCAAGAACATGGATATTTACACTAGATACAGTGAACATAGGAGATATCATAAATTAGAAACTAATCAGAGAATGTACTCGCCTTGGGTCCTTAGCTGGTAAACCATGTCCTGTCCCAGAGTATCGTCTGGAGGAACCAACAGTCCTAAAAATATATCAAATACAATATTTACATCAGGTGCTACACTAACACATCACAAATACATGAACTCAGGGGCTCTGCCAGGTATGGCACTAGTCAACTAGGGTCATCTATTAGGGATACGTATATAATACACATTTACACTCAGAGTATATACCAATAAAACGTAAATAATATATATATAAGTCTCTTAGTAATTGTACAAAATACGTATTTGTGCATATACACTAATAGATGTATATAATATATTTTTATACCAAAATACATATTTGTATATATATATATATCAATCAAATATATTTTATACATATTAAACTAATCAGAGAATGTACATAATGCCACACTTCTCAAGGTGATCCCAAATGAATTAATAGTTAGTTCCAATGGGTCCGGAGCAGTCCAAATAGCTAGAAACTATATAAAGAAGTCCATGATCGGAGTTCGGCACGAAAACCGAGATAAGGATTCCAGGCTAATAAGAGAAAGGGTCGTTGTTGTTATTAAGGTAACACCTTAATTTAATGAAAATCATTTCGAAATTATTTTTGAACAGTAATTACAAGTAAAAGTTTATTTATAAAAATCTAAAATTTACGTAAAAGCCAATATATTTATATATCCCTAGAAATTTTAGTTACCAATCCAAATAACCAATTTTTGAACCAATTTTATTATTGAAACTAAAATTTTTAATTAATTATGAAACCCTAAAATTATTATATCTTACATAATCAAAAATCCTTATATATATACATAACTAAATTTTCATACATAATAATTAACTAAATTCGTACATTAAAACAATAAAACTAATTATATTTTATTTACTAAACAAATTAGAAATTAACTAATTGATTACAAATAACTATTGATTAATAAATTAATGCTGATTAATAACTTAATTAACTGATTAATAAATAATTTACTGATTAAGAATTAATTACTACTTAACTAAACTAATCTAATTATACTAATTGATTAATTAATTAACCACTAATCTAATTAACTAATAAACACTAAACTAATTATATATCTAAACTATTTACATACAGTATTCTCTTAGTCGAAGAAAGAGGGAAGAGAAAGAAAGAGAAGGGGCTCACAAAGGGGTCTACCGGCGTCGGCGGAGGAGGTCCGCCGGGCAGGGCGTCGGCGCGGTCGAAGCTCGTCTCGGCGGCGGCGTGGAACTCGGGGCAGCGGCGGTGCTCTCGTCCCGAGGAGGCAGCGACGTCGAATCTCCGAGCTCGACGCGGCGGTCGACGTTCTTCTCGGCGGCCACCGGCGGATCTGGCACGAGGAGGCGGCGGTCTACACCAGAGCAGCAATAGGGCGGCGGCGACGACGTCGGGTGCGGGCGGCGGGTCTGATCTAGGGTTAGGGTTAGGTTTCTGTGTCGGGGTGGATCGTGTCGGCTGGACACAATGGTTTTGTGTGGTGGCTGTGTCCGGGGCTGGACACACGGATTCGATGTACTGTGGTGTAGGGGCGGACGTGTCCGGGTGTTGGACACAAGGATGATGTTGTGTACAGTGGTGGATGCGGATGTGTCCGGGTGTGTCGGACACGAAAAAATCAGATTGTAATATTGTAAATCTGGACACAGGAAATGAATGGATACGGTGGGACACCCGGGGTCGGACCCGAGGCCAACACGGCTGACACGGTGATGCTGGACACACGGACACGAGCACACAAAATGGTGGTGGTTGTTGGCTTGTGGAAATTGTGGGGGCTAGCTAATAAATTGGAGATTAGGGTTTCTTGGGAATGGTGATGAGGGACTTAAATAGGGAGAGAGGGTGTGGGATGAAGGGTGAGGGTTGGCCCAAATAATGAATGGCCCAGATAATAAATAAACGAGTTTTCATGTGGAAAAAAATGGGGGTGAAATTGGAAGATGGTAACCTTATAAAATTAATAGAAAATATTATAATTTAAGAAAAATATTTTTAAAGGCTTCCAAGGCTAACTGATTAAATTAGCTACTAAACAAACCCATATTTCAAAACCCTAGAAAATATGTAATTCATTTATTTACTATTCCAAGAATGGATATGAAAATTTTATTATGAACAACTAGTCCTTCAATAATTTTTATTAAACAAATAATTTCATAATTTCAAACCAATAAATATTCGAAGCTATATACATATTATTTATCTATTTATTTATAATAAAATCGACATTTAGGAAAAATGAATTTTATAAAAGATTTCAAATCACCTACAAAAAATCAAACATTGCTCAAAATCTAATACCACAATTTCAAGGAGAAAATATGCTATAATCTTGATATAAAAATTAAAAATCTAATTATTTCGGAAATTTAAAAATCGGAGGTTACAAGTCTACCCACCTTAGAAAAATTTCGTCCTCGAAATTTAGGATTCTCAATAATTGCTTTTACTCATTATATTATTTCTATCAAAATTTAAATTTTAAACCAATAATCATGAAGTAATTTCATAATGTTATTTCACAACCTTTCAAAAATTATACAACATCATATTCCTGAAAAATCTTCAAGTTTAAAAATCAAATTCCCTTTGTCATAATCTCCTCCAAAAATTTAAAGTTCGCATCTAAATACCCAAGGATTTAATATCCAATCCTCCAATTAAAATCCAATCAATGCATATTTATAAAACTTAAAAAATCTGTATCCCAAAATTTAAATTTTAAACACTCATCAATCATCTTACTCCTCTAACTCAAATTCAACTGATGTTTATTCAGATCTAAATCCTCATCCCGAGAATTGAATTCGATACTATTCTATTAACGATTTTTATTTTCCTGATTCCCTTTTTCCTCAAATACTCAACGATGCGATACTTTCAGAATCTTCAATGCAACATTCATAATATAAATTTTTAAATTTCTATCTTGCAATCAAATAGATAAATGATAATCTCTCCAATTTTTTTCTCAAATTTTAATAATCAATTTAATCATATCAAGACCTTCCTAAGATTAATAAATCCTCCATTTTGCCCTGTGAATTTCTTAACTCTCCATTTAAGTTAATGTTATTCTCGAATTTCAATCATACCTCGATTTTAGCAAAATCAATGATCCATCTACTCTGTTATAACAATCCCCTAAATTCTTTATTTAAATTAATGCTCATCCATAATTTAATCATCTTGTCCCTTTTTGTCGGTCATAACCTTGTCATAGACCTTTGCTATGGTCAAAAACCCTAATGATCATGGTTTAAGAAAACTCTACCTACAGCCATGCAATTTAAGAAAATATATGAGTCATGTATCTTTTGTCATGGTATTTCAGTCTCTGTTAAGGTGTACTACTAGCTACATTCTAACAAGTAAATCACGAATACAAACCACGGTACTAGGGAATCAATCAATCAAAAGACGAAAACAACATGAGAAAAGAAGGAACCTACTAACATATTTCTTGCGGTATCTCCTATCTCTAACATACACTTAGCTCTAGCACATTCACTAACTAATTCCTATTCCTGTACACTGGTACCCATCTCAACTAATCATTAATCCACAAGATCCATGAATATATCCGTATTGCACACACCTGTTTATTAATACCAAAATCTGATGCCAAGAATCTCTAATATAACCATGATTCAATAATGCATCCAAGTTGATACCTCTATCTCTTTAGTACCATACCCTCTGACAGTTCCCGTTCCTACTATAATTGTTCATACTAATCGTTCTTATCACTCAATATACGTCAAGTGCAACACCGTACTAAATACTGCTCTTTCCAATACAATTTTAGATGGACACCCAAGTCAGTCTGCGGTGCCATCTCGATCATGCTCAATAACCAGATCCTTACACATGTATATCATCCACTCATATATTAATATTCATATCTCTCATCTACCATAAAATTAATCCTCAAATAATCGTCAAGGTTTAACTTCTCGAACAACTTTAAAGTAAAATGTATATACTTCCTCAAAATCAGATACTCAACATCGAAATAAAATTTAATTACTCCAAAAAATCTGTGTAGCCTTAACTATGTTTATTGAATTCATATTTGAAATCCTCAAAATTTAATGACGTAATCTCCACTCCTCAATAATTCTCAAAGTTAAAATTCATTTCCACTTTTTTTTTTTTTTTTATAAATCCACAAATATACATATAAGTGCTCACGGCCTCTAATACTCGAGGTGCACTCCATACCTCTATTGTCTACAACTGTGTACTAAATTTTTGTACTGCCCGAATCACTTACACTATTTCCTCCAATGATCAAAGTTATCATCACCTGTATTTTCTTCCATGATTTTCAATCTATATTAACTGATATGTCATCCAATTATCATCACGCAGAGTGCTTACTATTATTAACATCATTCTCGACTAATCTTCGATATAGAATCATTAGCACTCTTGGTATTATATCACTAGCTTCATTAATGGATCATCTCATCAAGCTCATTATAACTCATGATTATATGCACTTTCTATAATGCCCATGCTTTACTTCAATCTCAAGGGCAGGCATATGGTTCTATATCTCGATTGATGTATAAGCATATCTCTTAATCCTTTTACAGCCTGTTAAACTAATTATGATACACTTCACAACTTCCATTACTTATCCTGATATTTCTCTACTTATGACATCTCATTAAACCCTTTATGCATATACATTTCTTTACCTTTAACATTTCCGATATCAATCATCAAATTGGACATCATGCTCCATAAATCCTTAACACAATTCCTGGATACTTAATCGTTTATATAGATCACTCAATTACATAATCATGATTATCCAGGATGGGTAATTGGCTCTGATACTAACTCTGAGAACTATCACTGATACTCTATACTCTCCTTAACTCTCAGTCTCTAATGACACTACTCCTAGAATCATTGGTACAAGGTACTATGCTAAGGGCTAACTCTAGATTAAAGCCTACTGCTCACATGTCCAACTAAGAAACACTTACAACTCACTAGCAACACAGTCAATACTAATACAAGACACAAACAAAATTAAAAGTCACTAATTATCATACTTAACAAGTAATCCTCAAGGAATAGGAGCTCAAGGACTGAATTGAGGACAGAAGGTATCTTTACTGCTAGTAAAAAAAGAAGCGATGGAACAAAGTCCTGGAATAACAGAAATAGATAAGTCTTGAGATGATACTTTAAGAACCAATTTAAGATATAACCCGATAACCATACACGTCTATCTGAAATCATGACACTCAGAATCCTCGCCACGCCAGTAAGCATAGATGCGATAAACGATAGGTTTCGTAACTAAGGTATGCAACTCTATAATCATGTCGTCTAGAATCTTCGCCACGCCAACCGGTATGGCTGCGAGAGACTCTAAGTTTTATAACTATAGTATGTACATCTAAGTCAGGTTCCTACGTTCTCATCACCACAGCTAATATGGCTGCGATAAACTCTAGGGTCCATAACCAAAGTAGACGTTTTACCTTTCTCACTGTCCTTATCAACATATGTCATCAGATGATACCGTAAATTTTAGCCCGTAAAATTCATCTCGATATGAAATCAACTCAACAACGATACCAAGAATTTAAATTTAACAACTGGTCAACAAGAATCAAACTCACAATGATACTAAGATTTTAATTTAATAACCGATCAATAAGGATCAAGTTCAATAACAACAAGCGAAAGTGGACAGAAACAAGAAAAGATTTAAATTGTAAATTATAATAAGATTTTCAAGGGGTCGTCCCAGGAATCTTTCAAGAATTTGTGATTGAGTATCCTCTCTCATCCTAGTATCCTATGTCCTATATTCTATAGCAGGCACGTAGTAGTACAACTATGACGTCGCACTACTACGACATCGTACCACTAGCGAAGTCTGACCTGCATGGGCTACCACTAAAACGTGTCATGACCCGCACCCGGTTTAGGGGCACGAGAGCGTGGGTACGTCCAGCCTAAGCCGCAGCATCGGCGGTAGAACGCTGTCTAGGTCATGTAACTATCTAATCAACTCACGTGAATACCCAACTCCATAAGGAGACGTGGATATCACTATAAAAATGAACAACATACTCAATCACAACTACAGCACGATAAGAATTTGAAGAAACAAAAGAACACAACACAAGACTAATGACAAAATAATCATACCTGCAATCATTAACTTCCAATCTCCAAGTGTGTCAGAAACCAGTCTACTAAGGTCACAGTCTGAAAAAATATTTTCCAGTCAGGATGGAGCAAAGTACATCTCTAAATAGCAGTTATATATAAATGACATAAACTATGTAGCAGTTCTAGATGGAAATATACCAAATGCATGTATAGGTACGAAAAATGTACAATGAAAGAAATACTGGAAATACTGTAAGTAACTGCAGGAAAAGAAACAATATGTCCATGAGCAAGAAACCTATGACTAATTGTGTGAGTACTAGCTTTACATGTGATCGGCTTGGGAACTTGATCAGGCTGGTTACATGTGATTAGCTATGATTCATGGAAGGTCAGGCTAACCGTTGGTTAGCTATGATGCATGGAGAGGTCAGGCTAATCACACGTAACAGCTATGAAGCATGGAGATGGTCAGGCCGCACCCGACGTGAGATGTGGGGTGAGCTATGATGCAAAAAAAGTTGGGTATGATCACATATCTACACTAAAATACTCCCCACCCCCGACTGGTATAGTAGATCCAATCATGGTACGCTATGGCACGAGATTCCCTAGGAAGGTAGCAAATCTCCCCGGAAATCAATGTCTGTACATGCACAAGATAACAAGGAAAATAAGTCTTGTACAAGCTACACCATGAATAAGGAATAGCATCTCATGACGAGATCCCTGTATACCAATCCGTGTAACCAATGTATCAAGAACATGGATATTTATACTAGATACAGTGAACATAGGAGATATCATAAATTAGAAACTAATCAGAGAATGTACTCGCCTTGGGTCCTTAGCTGGTAAACCATGTCCTGTCCCAGAGTATCGTCTGGAGGAACCAACAGTCCTAAAAATATATCAAATACAATATTTACATCAGGTGCTACACTAACACATCACAAATACATGAACTCAGGGGCTCTGCCAGGTATGGCACTAGTCAACTAGGGTCATCTGTTACTCCTGTTTCCCAAAATCTCCAAAACTCTTGGGTTTTTTTTCTTTTCCTTTTGCTTTCTACTATTGTTTTTAGGAAAATGATTTCTTTAAAATTTTATTCATGGAATTTATATAAAATATGTTTTTATTAGTTTTGAGTTTCAATGCTAGTTCAAAAGTATGTTTTGAAAATCGTATTATTTTGAATAAGATAAATTATTTAAAACGATTAGGTTAATCACACGAACTATGATTATTATACCTTTTATAATTAATTATAACTATGATGATTTAGTTAAATAAATTACTTAAGTAAATAATAGTGTAGCAATTATTTGCCTTTATTATTTAATAAATGAAAGAGAATAGGAACGAGTGGAAAGCCATAAATTATCCTAACATTTGGTGGACCGATAGTCAATACAATTGTGTATACAAATATTTCTAGAAGAGAGTAGATCATCATCCCTTCATTTGATTATATTAAATCATGTCCATCAATTTTGATAACCATAAAATCCTACTCCTATAAGTAACAGCTACTCATTTCTCTCATTTCCAGAAGCCTTCCGCCCATTTCCTCTTCTTCCTCTTTTCTTCATTTTTCATTTTCTTCTTCCTTCTTCTTCCTCTTCTCTTTTACTTTTGAAATAGGAAAGAAGAGGGAGGGAAACCATCATCACCCATCTCCTGGCTGCTCCAACCGGCCACCGATTATTTCTCCTCTCCGGCCCGGCCAGCGGCCATCCCGAGCCCATCGACCCGCCGGCCTACAGCCCGGAGCTCCCTGCTCCGTTGACTTCTTCCCGACCTCGACGGCCGCTGCCACTCCGGCGCTGACTGAAATCCGGCCGAGCCTGCTGAACAACTCCGGCCTCCGACTTTACGACGTCGACCCCGCGGTGGCTCCACAGCACAGCGGCTGTGCTCTTCCTCCACCCACTGCCTCCGACATCCCGCTGCTCCGCCGCTGTCCCCGCATCCAGCGACGAGCCCGCTGCTATCACCACCCCCGCCATCAATTCCAGCAGCCGGCGTTCTCCCCCGCGGCGGTGCACCTCTCCCCGCAGTGCATCTTCCCCGAGCCCTAAATCGATTCAACCTCCCTCTCTTTATTTCTTCTCCTCCAAATTCTTTAGATCCAGGAACCTCACTGCACACAACCAGAGCTACAATAATAAGAAGCCAAGGAAGCACAGGCACACCTCGACCAAGGGGGTAAGGAAGTATATGCTCTTACGTGGGCATTGCAATACCTAAATATACTCTTGATCGGCACTGGATATATAATTTTAGCTGGGCAGGCTCTAAAGGTGAATCATGGAGCTAGGTTCTGGAGGCCCCATTCCACATGCTACAATAGTTCTATTTTTAACTATAAGAAGAAGGTTGTTTGTTGGGCGCTGTATTACACCATTCACAAGATAATGGCAGGCCTTCTTGATCGGTACACACTGGCTGGCAATGATCAAG
This sequence comes from Iris macrosiphon, assembly GCA_036927795.1. Lineage (NCBI taxonomy): Eukaryota > Viridiplantae > Streptophyta > Magnoliopsida > Asparagales > Iridaceae > Iris > Iris macrosiphon. The sequence continues at coordinate 120,143,555 of JAYESA010000019.1, read as the reverse complement.
CCTTGCAGATGGTGGTCTGGATGGCTGAATACTTTGGGAACCGTGTGAAAAATGTCATTCAAAAGTATACTATAGAAAGACATTGGTTGTCTCTAAATAAAGAAACAGGAGTTTGAAGATCCATTAATTTATCTTCAAAAGATTGCTCTTGAAGCAACCAAATATGGTATATGCAAGATCATTTCCCCTATAAGTGCTTCCGTGCCTGCTGGTGTTGTATTGACGAAGAAGTAAATGGGCCTTAAGTTTACTACTAGAGTGCAACCCCTTCGGCTTGCTGAGTGGGCTGCTGATGACAAGTCACTTTCTTCATGAGTGGAAGGAAGTATACATTTCGCGATTTTGAGAAGATAGCTAACAAGGCATGTTCTAGGAGATATTCTAGTGCTGGTGTCTTCCAGCCAGGTATGTTGAAGAGCAGTTTTGGCATGAAATTCTTTTAGTTTAGTAATGTTAATCAAAGATATGTAAATTATTTATTTTATTAATAATTAATTTTATAAGTATGTATGTAGATATTTAATGTATTTGTGTATTTGCGTATTTGTGTATGTGTATACAAGTACTAAAATGTATTTTAGCATAAATATTTCTTAGTATATATATGTTAATGTATATAGTGTATTTCTATTTAGTGTATATATATTTTATATATATACATATATATATATATATATCTTGCGTATTTCTCTATTTTCCTATATATGTATATTAAAATGTATTTTAGTATAAATACGTATTAAATATATATATGTGTATATATTTTGTATGGGTATATTTTAATAAAAACGTATTTTGGTATAAAAAACGTATATTGGTATATATATATATATACTTGTGTACATATAGGGTATGAGTATATTTTTAGTGTATATAAATGTATAAATGTATATATTCTTGAATAATGGGTGATGTATATTTTTTCATAAATAAAATATATTTCCACTTGTATATACTTTGGAATAACAATATATGTATTATATTTGATCATTAATAATACTACGTTTAATTGGTGAATATACTGGATGACCCTAGTTGACTAGTGCCCTGCCTGACATGGCCCTGAGACCAGTATTTTTGACTGTGTTAGTGTAGCATCTGATGCAAATGTGGTTTTGCTTGTGTTATGTTTATAGGACTGTTGGTTCCTCCAGACGATACTCTGGGACAGGACATTGGTTTTACCAGCTAAGGACCCAAGGCGAGTACATTCTCTGATTAGTTTCTAATTTATGATATCTCCTATGTTCACTGTATCTAGTGTAAATATCCATGTTCCTGACACGTTGATTACACGGATTGGTATACACGGATCTCGTCATGAGATGTTATTCCTTATTCATGGTGTAGCTTGTACAAGACTTGTTTTCTTGATATCTTGTGCATGTACAGACACTGATTCCCGGGGAGATTTGCTACCTTCCTAGGGAATCCCGTGCCATAGCGTACCATGATTGGATCTACTATACCAGTCGGGGGTGGGGAGTATTTTAGTGTAGATATGTGATCATACCCAACTTTACATGCATCATAGCTCACCCCACATCTCACGTCGGGTGCGGCCTGACCATCTTCGTGCCTCATAGCTGTTACGTGTGATTAGCCTGACCTCTACATGCATCATAGCTAACCAACGGTTAGCCTGACCTTCCTGAATCATAGCTAATCACATGTAACCAGCCTGATCATGTTCCCAAGCCGATCACATGTTAAAGCTAGTACTCACACACTTAGTCATAGGTTTCTTGCTCATGGACATATTGTTTCTTTTCCTGCAGTTACTTACAGTATTTCCAGTATTTCTTTCATTGTATATTTCTCGTACCTATACATGCATCTGGTATATTTCCATCTAGAACTGCTACATAGTTTATGTCATTTATATAGAACTGCTATTTAGAGATGTACTTTGCTCCTTCCTGACTGGAAAAATATTTTTCCAGACTGTGACCTTAGTAGACTGGTTCCGACACTTGAGGATTGGAAGTTAATGATTGCAGGTATGATTATTGTGTCATTAGACTTGTGTTATATTCTTTTATTTCTTCATTTCCTATCGTGCTGTAGTTGTGATCGAGTATTTCTAGATTTATTTTATGATATCCACGTCTCCTTATGGAGTTGGATACTAGCGTGAGATTATTTAGATAGCACTTGACCTAGACAGCGTTCTACCGCCGATGCTGCGGCGTAGGCTGGACGTACCCACGCTCTCGTGCCCCTAAACCGGGTGCGGGTCGTGACACGTTTTTAGTGGTGGCCCATGCAGGTCAGACTTCACAAGTTGTGCGATGTCGTGGTAGTGTGACGTCTTCGTTGTACTACTGCGTGCCTGCTATAGGATATAGGACATAGGATACTAGGATGAGAGAGGATACTCAATCACAAATTCTTGAGAGATTCCTGGGACGACCCTTGAGAATCTTATTATAATTTCCAATTTAAATCTTTCTCCTTGTTTCCGTCTGCTCTCGCTTGTTGTCACTGAACTTGATTCTTGTTGAGCAGTTGTTAAATTAAAATTCTTGGTATCATTGTTGAGTTTGATTCTTGTTGACCAGTTGTTAACTTTAATTTCTGGTATCGTTGTTGAGTTGATTCAAATTGAGATGAATTTTACGGACTAAAATTTACGGTATCATCTGATGACATATATTGATGAGGACAGTGAGAAAGGTAAAAACGTCTACTTTGGTTATGGAACCTAGAGTTTATCGCAGCCATATTAGCTGTCGTGACGAGAACGTAGGAACCTAACTTGGATGTACATGCTTTAGTTATGAGATTTAGAGTTTCTCGCAGCCATACCGGTTGGCGTGGCGAGTATTCTAGATGACATGATTATAGGGTTGCATACCTTAGTTACGGAACCTGTCGTTCATCGCATCTATGCTTACTGGCGTGGCGAGGATTCTGTGTGTCATGATTTCTGACAGACGTGTATGATTATCAGGTTGTATTTTAAATTGGTTCTTAAAGTATCATCTCAAGACTTATCTATTTATGTTATTCCAGGACTTTGTTCCATCGCTTCTTTTCTTTACTAGCAGTAAAGATACCTTCCGTCCTTGTCCCAGTTCCTTTTGGGCTCCTATTCTTTGAGGGTTCCTTGTTAAGTATGATAATTAGTGACTTGTAATTATGTCTGTGTCTTGATTATTAGTATTGACCGAGTGTTGCTTGTGAGTTGTAAGTGCTTCCTAGTTGGACATGTAAGCAGTAGGCATTTATCTAGAGATAACCCATAGCGTAGTGCCTTGTAGCAATGGTTCTATGATAGATGTTATAATTAGTATTGGTATTATAGAAAGAGGAGTAAGAGTATCAGTGAAGGTTCCAAGAGTTAATATCAGACCCAGTATACCCGTTTTGGATAATCATGGTTATGTAATTGAGTGATCTATGTAAACAATTAAGTATCCAGAAATTGTGTTCAGGACTAATGGAGCATGACGTTCAATTTGATGATCGATATCGGGTGTGTTAAAGGTAAATAAATATATATTCATGAGGAGTAATAATGAGGTGTCATGAGTAGGGAAATATCGGAATTGGTAATGAAAATGGTGAAGCGTATCACAGATTAGCGTAACAGGCTATGAAAGGTTAAAAGGAAATACATATACAACAATCGAGATGAGGAACCATACACATACCCATGAGAGTAAAGAAACATGAGTGTTATAGTAGATACATGTAATCATGAGTTATAATGAGCTTGATGAGATGATCCATTAATGAAGCTAGTGATATAATACTAAGAGTGCTAATGATTCTATATCGAGGATTAGTCGAGAACGACGCTCAAAACAGTAAGCAATCTGCGCGATGATAATCGGATGATATACCAGTTGACATAAATTGAAATCATGAAAGAAAATACAGGGATGATAACTTTGATCATTGGAGGTAATAGCACAAGGGATTCAGGCAGTACAATTTATTACACAATTATAGACACTAGATGCATTGAGTGCACCTTGAGTATCAGAGACCGTGAGCACTGATATGTACATTTGTGGAATTATAAATTAAAAGGTGGAAATAAAATTTTATTTTTAGAATAATTGAGGAGTTGAGATTATGTCATAAATTTTTAAGGATTTCAAATATTGATTCAATAAAAATGGTCAAGGCTACAAAGATTTTAGAAGTGATTAAAATTTTTTATTCGGTGTTGAGTATCTGACTTTGAGGAGGCATATGCATTTATTTTTAAGTTGATCGAGAAGTTAAACCTTAATGATTATTTTTGAGAATTAAATTTATGGTAGATGAGAAATATGAATATTAATATATGAGTAGATGATATACACGTGTAAGGATCTGGTGACTTGAGCATGGTTGAGATGACACCGCAGACTGACTGGGGTGTCCATCTAAAGTTGTATTGGAAAGAGCAGTACTTAGTATGGTGTGTTATACTTGGTGTGCACTTGAGTGATAAGAACAAATAGTATGGACAATTATAGTAGGAACGAGAACTAGCAGTGGGTGTACTGAAGTAGAACAGAGGTACCTAAAGAGATAGAGATATCAAACTTTACATACACCAATTGACCTATAACCGTGTTAGAGGTTATTGGTATCAGATTCTGGTATTAATAGACAGGTGTGTGCAATACGGATATATTCGTGGATCTTGTGGATTAATGATTAGTTGATATGGGTACCAGTGTACATAAATAGGAATTTGTTAGTGAATGTGCTAGAGTTAAGTGTTTGATAGAGATAAGGGATACTGCAAGAAATATGTTAGCAGGTTCTTCTCTTTCCTAATGTTCTCGTCTCTTGATTGATTGATTTTCCTAGTGCTGTAGTTTGTATTCGTGATTTACTTGTTAGAATGTAGCTAGTAGTACACCCTGACAGAGACTGCAATACCATGACAGGACACATGACCTATATATTTTTCTTAGATTGCATGACTGTAGGCAGAATCTTCTTAAACCATGATCATTGGGGTTTGGACCATAGCAAGATCTATGACAAGGTTATGACTTGACAAGAGACACGAGATGCTAAAATTTTGGAAGATAAGCATAAAGAATTAAGGATTAATATGGCAGAGTTGATAAAGTATTAATTTTATCAAGATTGAGATGTGATTGAATTATCATTAGACTTCGAGGATAAACATTAATTTAAATGAGAGGTTGAGAATTTAATATGGTAGGATTGATGATTATTGATTACGATATATTTATCATTAAATTTTTTTAAGGAAATTTAGAAGATTATTATTATATTTTATTGGACGGGAGGATAAAGATTTAATTGAAAACATTAATTGAGGACTTTGCGAGTATTATATTAATTGAGTATTGTGAGGAAAAAAAAAAAGGGGGATCGAGGATTTAGATCACTAATGGATTAGTGTTGAATTCGAATTTTGGGATAAAATTTTAATTTTTATAAACGTGCAAGGACAGCATTTGTCGATCAAAGGATGGGATGGAAAAAAAAAAAAAAAAAACTTTGTATCTAGTGATTTTGCTCAATTTTAAGGAGTAAGATGATAAATGGGTTAGTGTTTAAACACAAACTTTTTGGACGAGTTTTTTTTGGATTCATGGATTTGTGTTTTTATTTTGATGGAAATTTTAAATGTGCATTGTTGGATTAAGTTAGAGGAGTAGATATCAATTCGGGTTTCAATTACTAACATCAGATTCGTAGGAGATTATGATACGAATGGAGTTCGATGATAAATTTTGAGGACTTTTCAGGAATACAATAATTTTAAATTTTTGAATTTGTGAAATGACAAAGTGGATTATTTAGGATTATGTGGGTTGGTGAATTTAACTATTGATGGATAATAATATAATGAATAAACACTACTATGAGGATTTTAAATTTCGAGGACAAAATTTTCTAAGGTAGGTGGATTTGTTACTCCTGTTTCCAAAAATCTCCAAAACTCTTGGGTTTTTTTTCTTTTCCTTTTGCTTTCTACTATTGTTTTTAGGAAAATGATTTCTTTAAAATTTTATTCATGGAATTTATATAAAATATGTTTTTATTAGTTTTGAGTTTCAATGCTAGTTCAAAAGTATGTTTTGAAAATCGTATTATTTTGAATAAGATAAATTATTTAAAACGATTAGGTTAATCACACGAACTATGATTATTATACCTTTTATAATTAATTATAACTATGATGATTTAGTTAAATAAATTACTTAAGTAAATAATAGTGTAGCAATTATTTGCCTTTATTATTTAATAAATGAAAGAGAATAGGAACGAGTGGAAAGCCATAAATTATCCTAACATTTGGTGGACCGATAGTCAATACAATTGTGTATACAAATATTTCTAGAAGAGAGTAGATCATCATCCCTTCATTTGATTATATTAAATCATGTCCATCAATTTTGATAACCCTAAAATCCTACTCCTATAAGTAACAGCTACTCATTTCTCTCATTTCCAGAAGCCTTCCGCCCATTTCCTCTTCTTCCTCTTTTCTTCATTTTTTATTTTCTTCTTCCTTCTTCTTCCTCTTCTCTTTTACTTTTGAAATAGGAAAGAAGAGGGAGGGAAACCATCATCACCCATCTCCTGGCTGCTCCAACCGGCCACCGATTATTTCTCCTCTCCGGCCCGGCCAGCGGCCATCCCGAGCCCACCGACCCGCCGGCCTACAGCCCGGAGCTCCCTGCTCCGTCGACTTCTCCCCGACCTCGGCGGCCGCTGCCACTCCGGCGCTGACTGAAATCCGGCCGAGCCCGCTGAACAACTCCGGCCTCCGACTTCACGACGTCGACCCCGCGGTGGCTCCACAGCACAGCGGCTGTGCTCTTCCTCCACCCACTGCCTCCGACATCCCGCTGCTCCGCCGCTGTCCCCGCATCCAGCGACGAGCCCGCTGCTATCACCACCCCCGCCATCAATTCCAGCAGCCGGCGTTCTCCCCCGCGGCGGTGCACCTCTCCCCGCAGTGCATCTTCCCCGAGCCCTAAATCGATTCAACCTCCCTCTCTTTATTTCTTCTCCTCCAAATTCTTTAGATCCAGGAACCTCACTGCACACAACCAGAGCTACAATAATAAGAAGCCAAGGAAGCACAGGCACACCTCGACCAAGGGGGTAAGGAAGTATATGCTCTTACGTGGGCATTGCAATACCTAAATATACTCTTGATCGGCACTGGATATATAATTTTAGCTGGGCAGGCTCTAAAGGTGAATCATGGAGCTAGGTTCTGGAGGCCCCATTCCACATGCTACAATAGTTCTATTTTTAACTATAAGAAGAAGGTTGTTTGTTGGGCGCTGTATTACACCATTCACAAGATAATGGCAGGCCTTCTTGATCGGTACACACTGGCTGGCAATGATCAAGCCTTGCAGATGGTGGTCTGGATGGCTGAATACTTTGGGAACCGTGTGAAAAATGTCATTCAAAAGTATACTATAGAAAGACATTGGTTGTCTCTAAATGAAGAAACAGGAGTTTGAAGATCCATTAATTTATCTTCAAAAGATTGCTCTTGAAGCAACCAAATATGGTATATGCAAGATCATTTCCCCTATAAGTGCTTCCGTGCCTGCTGGTGTTGTATTGACGAAGGAGTAAATGGGCCTTAAGTTTACTACTAGAGTGCAACCCCTTCGGCTTGCTGAGTGGGCTGCTGATGACAAGTCACTTTCTTCATGAGTGGAAGGAAGTATACATTTCGCGATTTTGAGAAGATAGCTAACAAGGCATGTTCTAGGAGATATTCTAGTGCTGGTGTCTTCCAGCCAGGTATGTTGAAGAGCAGTTTTGGCATGAAATTCTTTTAGTTTAGTAATGTTAATCAAAGATATGTAAATTATTTATTTTATTAATAATTAATTTTATAAGTATGTATGTAGATATTTAATGTATTTGTGTATTTGCGTATTTGTGTATGTGTATACAAGTACTAAAATGTATTTTAGCATAAATATTTCTTAGTATATATATGTTAATGTATATAGTGTATTTCTATTTAGTGTATATATATTTTATATATATACATATATATATATATATATATCTTGCGTATTTCTCTATTTTCCTATATATGTATATTAAAATGTATTTTAGTATAAATACGTATTAAATATATATATGTGTATATATTTTGTATGGGTATATTTTAATAAAAACGTATTTTGGTATAAAAAACGTATATTGGTATATATATATATATACTTGTGTACATATAGGGTATGAGTATATTTTTAGTGTATATAAATGTATAAATGTATATATTCTTGAATAATGGGTGATGTATATTTTTTCATAAATAAAATATATTTCCACTTGTATATACTTTGGAATAACAATATATGTATTATATTTGATCATTAATAATACTACGTTTAATTGGTGAATATACTAGATGACCCTAGTTGACTAGTGCCCTGCCTGACATGGCCCTGAGACCAGTATTTTTGACTGTGTTAGTGTAGCATCTGATGCAAATGTGGTTTTGCTTGTGTTATGTTTATAGGACTGTTGGTTCCTCCAGACGATACTCTGGGACAGGACATTGGTTTTACCAGCTAAGGACCCAAGGCGAGTACATTCTCTGATTAGTTTCTAATTTATGATATCTCCTATGTTCACTGTATCTAGTGTAAATATCCATGTTCCTGACACGTTGATTACACGGATTGGTATACACGGATCTCGTCATGAGATGTTATTCCTTATTCATGGTGTAGCTTGTACAAGACTTGTTTTCTTGATATCTTGTGCATGTACAGACACTGATTCCCGGGGAGATTTGCTACCTTCCTAGGGAATCCCGTGCCATAGCGTACCATGATTGGATCTACTATACCAGTCGGGGGTAGGGAGTATTTTAGTGTAGATATGTGATCATACCCAACTTTACATGCATCATAGCTCACCCCACATCTCACGTCGGGTGCGGCCTGACCATCTTCGTGCCTCATAGCTGTTACGTGTGATTAGCCTGACCTCTACATGCATCATAGCTAACCAACGGTTAGCCTGACCTTCGTGAATCATAGCTAATCACATGTAACCAGCCTGATCATGTTCCCAAGCCGATCACATGTTAAAGCTAGTACTCACACACTTAGTCATAGGTTTCTTGCTCATGGACATATTGTTTCTTTTCCTGCAGTTACTTACAGTATTTCCAGTATTTCTTTCATTGTACATTTCTCGTACCTATACATGCATCTGGTATATTTCCATCTAGAACTGCTACATAGTTTATGTCATTTATATAGAACTGCTATTTAGAGATGTACTTTGCTCCTTCCTGACTGGAAAAATATTTTTCCAGACTGTGACCTTAGTAGACTGGTTCCGACACTTGAGGATTGGAAGTTAATGATTGCAGGTATGATTATTGTGTCATTAGACTTGTGTTATATTCTTTTATTTCTTCATTTCCTATCGTGCTGTAGTTGTGATCGAGTATTTCTAGATTTATTTTATGATATCCATGTCTCCTTATGGAGTTGGATACTAGCGTGAGATTGTTTAGATAGCACTTGACCTAGACAGCGTTCTACCGCCGATGCTGCGGCGTAGGCTGGACGTACCCACGCTCTCGTGCCCCTAAACCGGGTGCGGGTCGTGACATCATCTATTAGGGATACGTATATAATACACATTTACACTCAGAGTATATACCAATAAAACGTAAATAATATATATATAAGTCTCTTAGTAATTGTACAAAATACGTATTTGTGCATATACACTAATAGATGTATATAATATATTTTTATACCAAAATACATATTAGTATATATATATATATCAATCAAATATATTTTATACATATTAAACTAATCAGAGAATGTACATAATGCCACACTTCTCAAGGTGATCCCAAATGAATTAATAGTTAGTTCCAATGGGTCCGGAGCAGTCCAAATAGCTAGAAACTATATAAAGAAGTCCATGATCGGAGTTCGGCACGAAAACCGAGATAAGGATTCCAGGCTAATAAGAGAAAGGGTCGTTGTTGTTATTAAGGTAACACCTTAATTTAATGAAAATCATTTTGAAATTATTATTGAACAGTAATTACAAGTAAAAGTTTATTTATAAAAATCTAAAATTTACGTAAAAGCCAATATATTTATATATCCCTAGAAATTTCAGTTACCAATCCAAATAACCAATTTTTGAACCAATTTTATTATTGAAACTAAATTTTTTAATTAATTATAAAACCCCAAAATTATTATATCTTACATAATCGAAAATCCTTATATATATACATAACTAAATTTTCACACATAATAATTAACTAAATTCGTACATTAAAACAATAAAACTAATTATATTTTATTTACTAAACAAATTAGAAATTAACTAATTGATTACAAATAACTATTGATTAATAAATTAATGCTGATTAATAACTTAATTAACTGATTAATAAATAATTTACTGATTAAGAATTAATTACTACTTAACTAAACTAATCTAATTATACTAATTGATTAATTAATTAACCACTAATCTAATTAACTAATAAACACTAAACTAATTATATATCTAAACTATTTACATACAGTATTCTCTTAGTCGAAGAAAGAGGGAAGAGAAAGAAAGAGAAGGGGCTCACGAAGGGGTCTACCGGCGTCGGCGGAGGAGGTCCGTCGGGCAGGGCGTCGGCACGGTCGAAGCTCGTCTCGGCGGCGGCGTAGAACTCGGGGCAGCGGCGGTGCTCTCGTCCCGAGGAGGCGGCGGCGTCGAATCTTCGAGCTCGACGCGGCGGTCGACGTTCTTCTCGGCGGCCACCGGCGGATCTGGCACGAGGAGGCGGCGGTCTACACCAGAGTAGCAACAGGGCGGCGGCGACGACGTCGGCTGCGGGCGGCGGGTCTGATCTAGGGTTAGGGTTAGGTTTCTGTGTCGGGGTGGATCGTGTCGGCTGGACACGATGGTTGTTGTGTGGTGGCTGTGTCCGGGGCTGGACACACGGATTTGATGTACTGTGGTATGGGGGCGGACGTGTCCGGGTGTTGGACACAGGGATGATGTTGTGTACAGTGGTGGATGCGGATGTGTCCGGGTGTGTCGGACACGAAAAAATCAGATTGTAATGTTGTAAATCTGGACACAGGAAATGAATGGATATGGTGGGACACCCGGGGTCGGACCCGAGGCCAACACGGCTGACACGGTGATGCTGGACACACGGACACGAGCACACAAAATGGTGGTGGTTGTTGGCTTGTGGAAATTGTGGGGGCTAGCTAATAAATTGGAGATTAGGGTTTCTTGGGAATGGTGATGAGGGACTTAAATAGGGAGAGAGGGTGTGGGATGAAGGGTGAGGGTTGGCCCAAATAATGAATGGCCCAGATAATAAATAAACGAGTTTTCATGTGGAAAAAAATGGGGGTGAAATTGGAAGATGGTAACCTTATAAAATTAATAGAAAATATTATAATTTAAGAAAAATATTTTTAAAGGCTTCCAAGGCTAACTGATTAAATTAGCTACTAAACAAACCCATATTTCAAAACCCTAGAAAATATGTAATTCATTTATTTACTATTCCAAGAATGGATATGAAAATTTTATTATGAACAACTAGTCCTTCAATAGTTTTTATTAAACAAATAATTTCATAATTTCAAACCAATAAATATTCGAAGCTATATACATATTATTTATCTATTTATTTATAATAAAATCGACATTTAGGAAAAATGAATTTTATAAAAGATTTCAAATCACCTACAAAAAATCAAACATTGCTCAAAATCTAATACCACAATTTCAAGGAGAAAATATGCTATAATCTTGATATAAAAATTAAAAATTTAATTATTTCGGAAATTTGAAAATCGGAGGTTACAGTACCAGATGTTGAGGATGCTTAGACTTATTTTTTAGACTTGTATTAGACTTTTATTGAGGCTTTTGGCATGTATACATTATTATGGACTTGAGATTGTATTAAGATTCCTATTTCATCTTCTTATTGCACATCGTGCTTTATCTTCCTTAGTTTGACATTATGATTGAGTATTATTATCATATACCATATTGTTTCTCCGTTTGGAATTTAGATGACAATGATAGGTACCATATATATATTGTATGAGATATTTAGATAGTATGGTTGACCTAGACAACATTCTACCACCGATGCTACAACGTAGGCTGGGCGTTGTTCACTACTCGTGCCCTTATTCCTGGTGCGGGTCGTGATATTTTGACTCTTGTGCTTTTATTATATTTTATTATTCTAATATGTGCATATTATGATTCTAAATACTTTTAGTACTATTAGTTTTCGGTTTTAACGGGTAGATTTGAGTAGATCTACATTTGAAGTTTAAGGTTTTTATGGGTTCCAAAAGTTTTTCTTGGTTTTGATCTATTAAAATATGATATTTTAGAAAACTAGTTTTTATGGGTGATTGACCATTCCATTTAAGGCTGTTTGGCTTTTGGTTCACTTGATTTTGAGTTAAAATAAAGTTTTTATGAAGAAAATATTACTTTAATTTTTTGAGCTTTCTGCCATGGCTGAACTTGTTGTTGGGGGAGGCAAACTTTCCATGCGGCCATACTGCCTGACCCATGTGACACACGTGGTCATGCGGCCCGACTCATGTGACCCGTGCGGCCTGAGCCCATGCGACCCGAGTCCTGCGACCCATGTCGCATGAGCTTATCCAGCCCGACGGATGCAACCCATGCGGCAATGTTGCCCGACCCATATGTGATCGACTTTCTATGCGACAAACTTTCTATGATGCACCTGTCCTATGCGATTCTGACTCTATGCGTCTCTGATCCTTATGCGGCCTATGTGCATGTTTTATTGTTTTGCTTGGTTTGGATACTTTATTTTGTTTTGGGATTCCATATATGATTTTATTATTGCTAATGTATGTGAGCTACATGACCATGTGTTAGACCAGACTATGTGCTAGAACTCATGTGATTTAACAATGATTGGTAACTAGACTAGACTATTGGAATCCATGCTAATATACTTACTACGTGCTATGTGTTTCTACGTGCTAAGAGTTTCTACGTAATTATGTTACATATTTCGCACTAAGTTGTGCTACGTGCTAAGTGACATATGATGTTATAATTCCTCCAACATGGACATGATAGTTAGTCAATAACCAAGCGTGGCTAGAATTTGTTTGACTATTGTTCACGTTAGGGTGAATCCAAATTGAATTACAAAGTGACAAAGTAGATTTGTATCTAGCGTGGCCGTACTACGGTACGACATATAATGGGGGTAACATGTGACCACGCTATGTGATTTTAGCTAACCGTAGGGTTAACTAGGCAACTAAAAGATGTAGAGCATTGGGAGGGATGGAATCCCGAGATCGTGCATAACTAGCCACCGTCAATTATTATATGGCGTGTGAAGACTGGCACCTAGATATTATTTAAATGCTCATTAGTGGATCATAATATTCGACTATTATATTATACTATGTGTTCTATGCGATCTTAGTACGGTGGCCTTACGATGGACCAGTACATACTATTATGTGCTATACATCGATTTATAGCTCGGCTAGTCCCTGATAGAATATGGTTCGATCTAAGGATTCCTATTATATGCATAATACCTCTGGGATAACCCAGACTCCACCTAGTAAGCCGTACAACTGATTTGCCAATTTGGTAACTGATCTTGATTGTGATTGTACCTTCTGTTAAATAGTTTATGGACGTGGGCTATCATGGTGCGATGGTCTAACCCTTGCCTTTTGTGGTTGTAGGGTTAGATCGTTATATCACGGTATGCTATGAACCAAAACTACAAGACAGAACAAAAAAAATATATATATATATATGTATATATATATATATATTATAACCTGGTTTTATTTCTTCATTCGTGCTTCCTTTGTGGTACTTGCTATTTGAGGTCTAACCCCACTGGTTTTGTAATACCAGGTTTAGTGCAAGCACCCGAGGATCAAGCATACTTTCTTCTGAACCATGGCGCACACCAGACGAATGGTCATTATAATCCACCTTGACCAAATTTTGGTCTACTTGGCTTAGATAGAGAGATTAGGGTTATTTTGGATTCAATTAGCATTAGAACACAATATTTTAGAATTATTGTGCAATATTTATATCACTTAGTGCACCTTACCGTTGCTTCGATATTTGGAACGGTACACTAGCATTTGCTTCCAAACAAATTCCATACACTTTTCCTAGACATGCCTGCCTACCATTCTGGCCTTTGTGTAACTTATAACTACTTTATCTTGTGCTTCATTTTAGTCGCATAATATTCGACAAACGTCCGTTCTTAAATTTAATTAAATCCAACTTTTCATCTTTGTCCGTTCCAATCAAAATTTGAGACGCAACCTCAACCCATTTTGTCCAACCCAAACTATGGCATTATTCTATTCTGAGTCTTCTACGTCCATGATACTTGTGTCCCACCCAATTTTAACCCTATGTATTTCCAATTAATTAAAGAAAACCCATTACACTAATTTTAATTAAATTGGTGTATGGACCCAACCTCACCCAAAACTAGACCCAACTCCAACCCAAATCCACACTCACACCCTCAAGGTTCATACTAAATAGCACACACCATTTTAGCATACTACATAACACCAAACATGTTGTTTTGCCTTATCCAATCCCAAATTCCATTAATTGTGTAATTTCCCAATTATTCAGGGACTTTTATGCAAATAATCAATGAGGTGTCCCCCTTTCATTAGCCCCAACACATGAAGAACACACACACACCCCCTTGACCGGTCCACCCCACTTTTCTACTTATTGGTTGTACTTACAACAAGTTTCCACCATCACATCACCACCCTCCATTTTAAAATCCATCAATATTATCCCTCCCCTCATCATGATAAGGCTTCCCACCGCCCCAAAAATTGATGTCCAGCTGGCCCTAATCCCAAGGAGAGCCCCCTCTCTCTCTCCTACACATACTACAACTCCCTCTCTCTAGAAAATCCCACCAACAGCCCAAATACTTAGACAAAACCCTAGAAACTTTATTTCCAACACCATCACCCCTCACCCGACTTCTTCCCCGGCCACCTCCGTCATCCCGGCACCGCCGTGTCAGCCAACCACCACAACCAGCCAGACTCCCCCTCCGACCTTCCTCGTCCTAGCCACCAACCGCCGCCACCACCAACAGCTGCCCCGCCGTAGTCGGCCACTACAGCCCGGACCACCCCCACGATTCTTTCTTCGCCAGCCAATCCGACTCCCTCCCCTGACTTCCCCAGTCAACCCCACCGCCACCACAGCTAACCGTCACCACCTTGGCCACCATCCTCACCGTCTCCACCACCATCCTCACCATCTCCACCACTATCACCGTCGTCACTATCAACCCCAACACAACCATCACCGCCATCATCCAGCACCGACACCATCATCACAGCACCTCATAGCACCCCGACTCCCCTCCACGCGCTACCGCTACCCCAGCCACCCTCGACACTGCCACCTTAGCCACCGTAAACCCCCCTCGTCGTCTCCACCACCATCGACGACCATCTCCACCGCCGCCATTGTCATTATCCTCCAACATCACCGCCATCACCGCCATCAACAACACCATCATCATCATCCCCAGTCCCCCCAACGGCTACCACAATGAACCAGCTACCTTTACCGCCGCCTTAGCCACCGCCCCGCCCCTACAAGCAACTCGCCGCCATCCCACGACCATCCTGTCACCGCCGTTGCTGCTGTAGCTGCTGCCGGAGCTGCTGCCAGAGTGCCTACCATTGCCCGGGAGCTGCTACTGCTGCTGTGGAGCCGGAGCTCCTCGCTCCTACGCCAGAGTTCGACCGTTCTCGAACAGCGAGCAATGAACACGCTCCCTCCGCTGACACAAACGTCGTCGAGGTACATTCCGTCAATTCGTATATGTATGTATAGTTTAGATACGTATTATGTATATACGTATTAGTGTGTATTGTATAGTTATATGAATTAATGTATTATTTATATATAATGTATTTATGTATAATATATTAATATATTTTGTTTGTGGTAGAAAATGAAAAGAATGAAAGATGTGTTCAAGACGGGGTTTATACAGGACCCGTGTTCTTTTGTATACAAACAAACTTGTACAATGTAATCCTATACGAGGATGTGGGAGTATAATTTATTTAATCTGGGTATAAATTGCTATAGGTGTCTGATCTGCAGTCGATCACTTTAGCCCTTGGACCACACGATGGTGAAGAAGTGCCGTAGAAGACAGGAAGCAGCCTCGGAGGTTGCAGAAAAGGGTGGATGCACGATGTCCTGGTCGCCGATCCCTATCCTTTGCCTGAGCTCCGGGTTCCTCTCTCTCTCTCTCTCTCGATCTCCTCTCTCCTTGCTCGATCTTCAATTGTTCGACCTCTTCTCTGAGTCTTCAATTGTTCGATCTTTTAATTTGTCGACCTTGTCCTCTGTTGATAGAGGTCTCTATTTATAGAGTTTTAGTGACAGTGACCACTCAGTTGGTGTAAAAACCGAGGAGTGGAATCAGAGCACCCTTTTACACGACGGTTAAAATAACCAATGCCTACGTATAGATGATCTTTTGAATGAGCGTATAACGCGGGTCCAACTAAGGGACACAACGCGTATTGTTGCTACGAAGATCATGGCGTGAAAGCCACGTAGGTAGGTATCCTCCGTGTAGAAGAGGTAGGCGTAAAAGCCAATATCTGTCACCATGGCATAAAAGCCAAAATAGGCATAGAAGCCAGGTAGGCATAGAAGCCTGATGGCATAGAAGCCGAGTGAGCATAGAAGCTGGGGAGGCATAGAAGCCGAGAGAGCATGGAAGCTGAGGAGGCGTAGAAGCCCTGAGAGCATAACAGCTGAGGGGGCGTAGAAGCCCTGAGAGCATAACCGCTGAGGGGGCGTAAAAGCCACTACGCAATACTGAGTGCTGACGTGGACGTCTTTAGCCGGAATCACGGCTTTTTGAAGATATAATCAAATCTCTTGCATTAAATACAGAGATCTGCCACCATCCTGTGCATTAATTGCTAAGGCGTGTTCTGAAGGCCTGCCCCCCGTTCAGAGCATCAGGCGAAGAGACGTGCCTCGAGCTTTGTTCAAAGCGCAGTTTTTGACGTGGCAGTCTGTTTGTCTTCTGTGGTGTGTAGACGGTTTCATGTTTACCTGTGTAGAACAAGGCAGCGTATCCCCTTGTATGCGAAAAAGTAGTTTACGCAATGGGGGTGTCACCACACGATGGTTCGGTGATTCTTAATCAAATCCCCTACATTAAATGCAGAGATCCGCCATCATTCTGCGCATTAAATGCGGAGGCATATTTTTTGAAGGTCTGCTGCTCTTCTGTGCATTCGTCGCAGAGACGTACCTCGAGAAGGCTGTCACCGTCTTGTGCACCAATCGCAGAGACGTGCCTCGAGTCCTGTGCAAATTGCAGCTTTTGACGTGGCAGGCGGTTTGTCTACCGCGAAGAGTAAACAGCTCATGTCTGCCTGTATAAAATAATGCAGCATATCCCCTCGTTCACATAAAAGCAGTTTACACGAGGGAGATGGCGGTAACTGACAGCCTGGGTCGTAGTGCCGTGCCATCATTATAGCCATCGTCTGGGTAGCCGAGCCGTATCCCTTTGTCAGAAGTTCAGACATCAGGTTCATTGCAGGGTCTGACAGGTTCGTCTCGGAGAACACGAAGCGTTCCTCGCACGCTTTAATACCGCATTTGAAAGCGGATGTATTTTATGCCATATAGGCGACGAAGCCCTCTGCTTTACGCTCTGAGGCAGCCTGGACATACTGCACTTACGCGGATGGTCCTGAGAAGCTCTTGTCTTGCCTGCTTGGCGGCTCTGAGGTCATCTCTTTACGCTGCCCCGTACCAATAGGTTGCGGATAGTCATCCGGCGTATTTTCATGATTCTACAAGACCCCCTTCAAAGCTTTTAAATTCCTCGGAATTTGAAACGCTTTGAATAAAGCATGAACCGTCCCTCGTAACTCGGAACGCCTTCTGAAATGGGGCCTGAAACGGTCAAGTTTGGCACGTTCTTTCAGGCCGATCTTTATGGCAGATTTATTGGGGGTAGGTGTGACCTCTTTTGCCTATAAAAGGGCTGAGGAGTTAACCTGTTTCTTCCCACATTTCCTTTCACCATGCTGAGATGATCACCGGAGTTCGTCGGGTCGATCTGAGGAAGAAGAAGACCATGTTCTTCCAGCATGTAAGGAGCCGAACAAGACGGCATCTTCGAGCAAGTGTCATCTGCAACGATGAATAATGGAAGGATATCTTAGCCTCCCTTGCTCGGGATAATCAGCAACTTCGTATGGCATCTTGCCCAGGAGAAGGGAAGGGTCGCTTTAGACCACACAGCCCGCAAGCTGTATATTTTCTCCTGAGACCCCCGCGGACGAGATTAGACAAACCGTAATCCATCGTCTTTGATCGAGTTGGGTTGAAGAAACCTCAACTGGATCATCCATGGCAAATGGAGGATCTTCTTGTTCATGACTGTAGTGGTCGATGAACTGCCACGGAAGAGGAGAAAGACCTTTGTAGAGGGGATTTCACTCATATGTAATCACGAAAAATGAAGAAAAATCCCTTGTAGACAGGATTTCCCTCATATGTAATTATTATTTTAACTTTAAATAAAGTCGTCTTTCTTCTCTGCATATGATCATCTGCCATGCGTTGCTGTGAAGTCTGAATATGTGCAGCTTCGACACGTCTGATTCTGTACGCCGACTCTGATAAAAAGAGTATTAGGTCCCGTCCTGTCTTTTACGCATAACTAGTGATGCGTAGCTGCTTTAGGAATGTATGAACCGCGTAGAATTTTTTGTCCCAGACATCATCTTCAAGAGTGATTTCCCGAAAGTCCCTAGGAACAGGGCAAAAAATGGCTATAAAACTGAGCCGCCGTCTTGAACTGTAGATGAAATATTCAGACTGGGTTTCTGGATAAACTTTGAGTTGACCCACGAAGAAGAGTGATTTTCAATGTTGAACTCTTGCATGCTTCGGGTACTTGGGATATTTTTAAGGTCAAGAGGGGGTATCTTCTGTGTGAACTCCTGCAATTTGACCGCTTTGAGCACTGTTCGGATATGCGGAAAGTCAGAGATCCGTTAGTGTAGATGGGCCGAAAATCCTGAGTTCGTAGCCTACCGAGCGTAGAAAGCCACCGAGCGTGAGATCGTAGGTTTGTATCTGCTAAGCGTGTAGTCGTAGGTTTGTAGCCTCTCGAGCATAAAAGCTACTGAGCACAAAAGGCATCCGGGCATAAAACCATAGACTTGTAGCTTGGGAGCATAAAACTGTAGATCTGTAGCCGTCGAGCACAGAAAACTCTTTAGCGTAGAACTGTAGATTTGCAGCCAGTGAAAAAGAAGTCTTCCGAGCGTGAGGTCGTGGATCTTGTTGCCTCCGAGCGTACACTAAACACCACCGGGCGTGGGACCATAGGTTAGTATCTGCTAAGCGTGAAGTCGTAGGTTTGTAGCCTCTCGAGCATAAAAGCTACTGAGCACAAAAGGCATCCGGGCGTAAAACTATAGACTTATAGCTTGTGAGCGTAAAACCGTAGATCTGTAGCCGTCGAGCATAGAAAGCTCTTTAGCGTAGAACCGCGAATCTGCTTTGCACGAAAAACTCTTCGAATTTGCTGACTGTCCGTCTTTCGAGAGTAGTGGGTTGCCGTAGTACCCAATCATAACCAAATATTAATTTGCGAGATTTGGTTAGGGTTTCGAGGAATCCGTCCGAGGATTCGAGGAGTCGATCCGAACCCTATATATACCCCAAGATTTTGCGAGAAAACTTTTCATCCGTCTTCTGCGAAAAAAGAGTCTTCGTCTGTTCGAGTTTTTCTCCGTTGCTTCTCCGAGCACTCAGAGTCTTCAGAAATGGCGCCGAAGCAAACCCCTTCCGCTAAGGAAAAGAGTGTAGGTTCTTCTTCCCATTCTTCCGCCCCGGCGAGGGAGTCTCCGGTCGGGCAAGGCGAACTTCATTCTGAGCAAAGTATCCCACCGACGAGCAGCGCTGCCGGTCTTAGAGGTAGAGCCTTCGGGATGACTAAAAACGACAAAAAATCCTTCGCACACATTGAACGTAACCGTGCTAGGTCGTCTTCTCTGCTGATAGCCTCTTTGAGGAAGATGATGCACGGAGACGTTTTTATCTCTTACGCCCACATTTCTAATGTGCCAGCGTAAGGGCCCCATAGTTTTCCCAGTTCTAGGCGTAACAGCTCCGACTGCCGAAAACTTGGTGTATGCTATATAAAATTTTAGTTTTATGCCTGTGGACGGAACCTCCGGCGTAATAACTAGAATTTTTGGTAGCCCGGCGTAAAGCACAGATCGTACGCTGCCAGTTACGTCTCTGGATGAGACTTCTTGCGTAAAATGGCCAAATTTGTACAGTCTTGGCTTAAAGCACAGACTGTGGCTTCTGGATCCCCATGTTGCAAGATTTTGTAATGACGTATTTTTCTCGCACTTTTGCAGTTAATTTGGGTGAGTCTCCACTGGCGGAGGTGATAGGTTCCGCTGCCGGGATGCTGCACTCGAACTATTTGGAGGATCTGTCCCACGTGGCATTTCCCATCTCTGGACCCCAGTATCCTGAGGGAAGGGAGCTTTTGATATTAGCTCAGGGCGAGCGGACGCTGCTGAATATGATTTACGGGGAGCCCCTGACGTATATAGACGGGGAGCAGTACATAAAGCCTGCTTTTCTTTTTGGGGACATGATCGATAAACGGTCCCAGACGAAGCCTAAGAGAGAACCTTTGGTATTTCTTGCCGGGAACCTGGTTTTGTACCTGTCAACGATGCCGAGGGATTATCCCATCTCGGCCTTCTTCCATGCGACACACCCTAGGAAGATGTCGTGGACCCTGATGCCCGATCTTCATGGCAAACCGGGGAAGATCTTTCATCTGAAAGGAGCTGACCAGGGGTCGTTCGTCAGCCATCCTTCTGGCCTCGTAACGTCGTCCAAGGGACTGTACCCGGGTAGTGCCCCGAGCGAAGATAGTCTAGTGATCCAGCAGGTCCAGTTGTCGACTTTCTGCAACGACTTCATGGGGCGAGGGGGAGTATATCCCAAAGAGAATCCTCGATGCAACGGGTGGATCACTCCAACAAACCGTCGATGGGCTTGCCTATTCGACTGGGCCTTGAAGCACTATCAGAGAGAGCTGGAGTGCATTGGGCTGTATGCCGCTGTGAGCGCGACCAGTGTTGGGTTGCCTCCTAACCATAACCTGTACTTGGCACTGATGGAGCGATACATTCCGCTCACCGGGACTTTTGCCACTCCGCTGGGGGAGTTAGGATTGGCCCTCCATGAGATGGCAGTGATCTCGAGGCTGCCGATGGGGGATACCCCCTATGAAGAGTATGTCCCCACTAATCGGGAGTTGGGGGATTCGGACCCTCGGGTAGAAGAGGTGTATCAGGAGCTGATGTGTCACTACTTTGCGTGCACTGCTTTTTATGACGAGCCTTCTGATTTAGCCTATACCACAAAGTGGACGTCCTACCTCTTCTTCCACCGGGCCAGGGCCGCTAAGCCGGAGAAATTTTCGGGGGGCAAGGATGAGCCCATAAATTGTTTGGGCGTGCTTAGCGCCCAGGTCATTGAGGCTCTTATGGATGACGCCAAGGCTCCAGACCAGATTCTTGACGACGGGGTAGGAAAGTATCCCGAAGGCACTAAGGCCTATAGCTACTTGAGGCGTTGCCGCAGACCTCTGTCCAAGAAAGCCCAGCTGGCGGGTTTCCTCTCCATATGGCTGCGTCGTGTAGTGGTGCCTGGCACTGCATCTGCGGACCGCATTTACCGGAATATCCTGTGGCCTGCGGTGCGTCTGGTGTTTGAGGCGAGACTGGGCTTGCTCCCTGCTATGGTGTGCCGTATACAGGATAGCCTGAGAGCTATGACTGACGGGCTGCTTGCCGATGAGACTCGGCATGAAAGCTTTCCTCGGGTGGAATTATCATACCTGTATTTGATGGGATGGTTAATTCTGCACAACCATCGGGTGATGTCCCCTGGCTCCGGTAGTAGCCCGGGGGTAGCTTTCTGCTGAATTATAAGGACTCTCCCTGGAATGTGAACACAGTTCTAGACTGTAGGCTGACACTGGGCCTCAGTCACGGCTGAAAGCTCCTTTGTATTGTCCCCTCTGTACATCGCAATCAATCGGGGATCAGGCTGGAGGATTTAGGTGGAGAGAAAACCAACCTTTCTCCGGAGGCTTTCAAGTGGTTGATCTGTATCAGGCCTTCCCACTTGTTGTATAGAAGTGAAGATCATTGCTTCTTCGAGCCTTACTTGCCTAGTCGGTTTATAAGGCAATTTGGGTACGACTAGTTGTATGTGGGCAATGCCGTCACCAGCTTCAGGTCCAGGGGCAGACTCATCGATGGAGCCAGAGGATGGCAATATTTCATCATGGGATGCACTGGAGCAATCTTTACCATGCCGGTCGTCACACCCTCCACGGAGCTGCGCATCTTACATTCGTATGCCCAGTTCTACGTGGCGGTTAACACCTTCCACCGTGATTTTGACATGTGTGGGAGATTTAGGGTGCCGCCTTCCACGCCTGGGGGAAGAGTCGAAGTCCCTTCGGTTTGTCCTGACGAGGGTGAGGAGTTCGCTACTCTTGATGAGCCGTTGGTGTCGGTACCGAGGTGTGAAGTGCCTCTGCCTGCGGGGGCCTTGGTAGTCTCTGGGAAGCGAAGGGCCGCTGCTCCCAAGAAGGTTTCTCCTCGCAAGAGGAAGATGACGGTCAGTCGTTCTCTTCGAATTTCTGGTATCGAGGCCCCTAGAGAGGAACCTGCTGTTTCGCCTATCGAGGATGTTTCCTTGATCGGAGGTTTCTCGCCTTCTAGGGAGGGACCCTCAATTTCGGTTGGCGGTGCCGAGACACTTCGTCTTGAGGATGCCGTCGCCGCTACTGCCTCCGGTAGTGGTACGATATTGCCGGTGTGGCCGAGGCAGATGGGAGAATCTTCCCTTAGACCAGCAACGGATGAAACCCCTGCCGTGTCCGTGAGTATGCCTGGCGAGGTCCCAGCTGACGAACCTCGACCGCGCCTTGGTGGAGGCTTGGTAGAGCTTCTGGCGATGTCGGTTGGCCCACCCCTTTCTCCAGGTATGACAGTTTGTATTACGTCATTAAGGCATGATTTAGCTACCTCGACTGCAGATGCGTCGTATATACCGCTGGCCACGGATAAATGTTATCTTTATGTCTCCTTTTTAGAAAGAGTACCATTATATTGATATCAACTCTCTTGTCCTCTTCCCAGGGGATGGCGTCTACGGGGAATACAGCTTTGAAGCACCTTCTGGCTCTGCTCCGGCTCCTGGTGATGACACGGAGGCGTTCGACTTTGAGGAGGAAGTATCTTCGGGGGCCGGCCCGCTTGTTGAGGGGGGTCTGATATCCCAAGAAGAAGAAGAGCCTGTCATTGCGACTACTTCGGTCGACGTGCCTCTTTTGGTTGCACCACCTGTCGAGGCGACGGTTGTGACCACTTCGCCTGTAATCATTCCTGGAGGAGGATTTGCCAATGCCGCGACTACTCCCGGCGCCCAATCAGATCTAGCTGCGTTGACCAA
Source organism: Iris macrosiphon (assembly GCA_036927795.1). Lineage (NCBI taxonomy): Eukaryota > Viridiplantae > Streptophyta > Magnoliopsida > Asparagales > Iridaceae > Iris > Iris macrosiphon. Next base: position 120,119,921 of record JAYESA010000019.1, on the reverse strand, counting down.
GCAATATACCAGCGTCTTCTACGCTACTTTGAAAGCGCTGATACCGATGGTGCTGAAGGGGAGTCTGGACCTCGAGCGCCTGAAGAAGTCCTTTCGGATCCCGATAGAGGCGATCCGAGATTTTGACGGCACTGGGCTGGCTGATGCCCTGGAGGCGATGGTTAATGGTTTGGAGCAACCCATTAACGAATATATGCGGCTAACTCGGGACGGTATTGAAGCTGAGGTCCAGTCCAGATATGACTTCATGACTGCGCGGTTTGCCAAATAGATGGAGAGCTTGGATAAACTCGTTCAAATACGTCAGCTGGAGATGGACGAAAGAACAGCCGTCGTGGAGGAGGCCCTTGCCCTTCAACTGAAGTGCCAATCTGAGCATGAAGGGAACGTAGTAAGGGCTCGCAAGTTGAGAGAAAAGCTCGCTCAGGCAGAGGAGTGGGCTTCCCAGTCGTTGGCAGGTCTGGATGTAGTGACTGGTCGACTGAGCGCAGCACGACGGGATTTGGATCGTGCAGAAGCTGCCCGTGCGGGTGCTCGTCTGGCGAGGGCCGAATTGTCCCTCAGGGGAGACAACGAGGCACGGCTGGAACAGGCCCGTGCTGATGCCTTGGCCTACAGGGATGAGAGGATAGCTGTACTGGCGCAGCAGATTAACGATCTGACCGCTCCCCCACAATGATGTACCCTTTCTTCTTCTTGCTTCCCAGTGTAATTCTGCTCTTTCTTGGGAATAAAGCGAACTTTTTCTGACTTTGTGGACCAATCATTTCGGAATGTAAATGACAGGTTTAGGCGAGAGTGATATCAGAGGTAGTATGGACGTGATAAACTCTCAAGAAACTCTAGTAGGACATATTTATTCAGAGGTCATACGGACATGATAGAATATGCTTTGACTAAGGTTTGTAGGTAAGATACTATCAGAGGTGATATGGACATGATAGGCTCTCAAGAAACTCTAGCAGGACATATTTATTCAGAGGTCATACGGACATGATAGAATATGCTTTGACTAAGGTTTGTAGGTAAGATACTATCAGAGGTGATATGGACATGATAGGCTCTCAAGAAACTCTAGCAGGACATATTTATTCAGAGGTTATACGGACATGATAGGTATTGCATTTCCAAATTAGTCGAACGTATCTATTCAGAGGTTATATGGACATGATAGAATACGACCCAACTAGTTGTGTTTTTGGAAGTAGTTTTGTCAGATTTGAGGTTTTCGCTATATTGCAATTGACCAGAGGAGGTTAAGCATAGTACCTTTTCAGGAATTTGCCATTGATAGGAGCCATTAACAGGTCTCCATTAGGCTGGGCTAACCTGTAAGCGCCATTTAAGAATGTTGTCTCGACCACATAAGGACCTTCCCATTTGGGCTAGAATTTGCCTTTACTCCTGTGGGTAAGAATCATCGGCCTTCTTACGGCTAGAACTATCTCGCCGACTTTGAACACTCTTTTCTTTACTTTATGATTGAAAGCTCTGGAAATGTGTGCTTGGTAGAGCGCGATGCGCTGCTGAGCTTGGAGGCATTTCTCGTCTAATCCTTCTAGCTTCTGAAGTCTTAAAAGGTCGTTCTTCTCTTGAGTCAGCTCGTTAGCCACGGCTATTCTGAGTGACGGGATCTGGACTTCAATGGGGAGAACTGCTTCGCTCCCGTAGACCAGTGAGAATGGAGTACAACCTGTCGGTGTTCGTACCGTCGTGCGGTATACCCAGAGACATTCGCCCAGCTTCTCATTCCAATCTCTTTTGTTCGAAGAGACGAACTTCTTCAAGAGTTTGATAATGGTTTTGTTGAAAGCTTCCACCAAACCATTAGCAGCTGGATAATATGCCGTAGAGGCAACATTATGTATCCAATTTTTATCACAAAATTGATGAAACGCTTGACTGATGAACTGAGGCCCATTGTCGTGAATTATCCTCCGAGGTACCCCGAAGCGATAGATGACGTGATGCTTGATGAAGCTGATCACATTAGACGCCTTTACCTCCGCAAGAGGGATCGCCTCTGCCCACTTGGAGAAGTAATCCGTGATGGCCAGTATGAACTGGTGACCCCTGGAAGAAGACGGGTGAATTGGACCAATGACATCCATACTCCATGCTTCGAAAGGCCAGGACGCAACCGTGAAATGTATATATTCGGACGGCTGATGTATGAAGTCTGCATGGACCTGACAAGCCTTGCATTATTTTGCATAGCTGATCGCGTCTGTGATCATAGTAGGCCAGTAGTAGCCCATTCTCCTGATACGATCCTGTAGCTTAGGGCCGGGTTGATGCGCCCCGCATATGCCGTCGTGAGCTTCATGGATGATCAGCTGTGCCTCTTTGTTAGAGAGGCATCTCAATAGCAGTCCGTCATAGGTCCGGCGATATAGGCATTGTGAAGATGCATCGAAGTAGAAGCGTAAGGATCGTCTCTTGACGGATGCTGTCACTACCACATTCTGAGAATGGGGGTATTTTCGACTTTTTATAATTATTAGTATTGTGGTATTCATATTAAATGATTTCTTGATAAGTGTATTTAAATTAATTAATTTCGTGAGATAGGTAATTAAATATATTATATTATATACAGTGTTCATTTATTTGAGCTAGTAGACTTGACCTAGAAGCCAGTAGATGAACACCTGTCTGAATTATGGAATTTTTGTATTTAATTGTTTTATTTAGATTTAAATTCTTGGAGGTAGTAATTAATTACCGTATTTTAATTAATTATTGCGCTTTGCCTTTGCTTCGATATTTGGAGCGCTACCCTGACTTTTGTCTTCCAACAAATTTCACAATCTTGCCCTAGACATGCCCGCCTTCCATTCTGCTATTTTTGTAACTCATAATTATGCTCTCTGTGCATTATTTCTAGCCGCACAAAAATCGTCACGGACGTTATTTAATAAATTCCTATTTTGTATCGTTGTGCGTTCCAATCGAAATTGGAGGCAATCTTGACCTATTTTTCGTGCGATCCAAATTAGGGTAATATTCTATTCTGAGTCTTCTTCACTATTGGTATTGATGACCCGACCTAATTTTGGTCCCATGTACTCCTAATTAATTTTAGAACACAACTTACATTTATTTCTAATTAAATTGAGGATACTATTTTAATCGATTTTGAAAATCCCAATTTAATTCCAGTGCCCTGCTATTGAGCCCACACCGAGCATACAGCGCCCCCTGACCCTACAAAACACCGGACACCGAATCGCCCGCCAAAAAAATTTCATCATTTTATGCGTCTGTACAAATACCCAAATTTAAGGGGGCTAATTTGTAAATTTGCATTTTTGGTGTCAACACCTATTTGATTGAACCAATGAGGAATTCCTAATATTTTTAATCATCACCCTCATCCCCACATGAAATTCTCCATGACCAATCTGGACCACACATTTAATGGGCCAATCCCCACCTTTCATCAACACCCCTCTCCCTATTTAATGTCACATCAAGCCCTAATCCCAAAAAAAAAACCTAGGTAACCCCACCCTCCTCAAGCCTCCACAACCGTAGCCCCTCATTCTAATTTTTTTCTTCTTCTCCTTCTTCTTTCCTCCTTTTTCATATGTATATATATGTATATATATACATACGTATATACGTTTATGTATATACTAATACATGTATATGTATAGTATTTATTTAATTAATGTTTAATACATGTATAAGTATTGTATATATATATACCTTAGTATAATGTAATGTGTGTATTTAATATATGTATATGTATATATCTAATCTACTTGGTATATATATATACATATTTTAGTATGTGTATGTTTTAATTTAAATTGGTATAATATATGTTAATGTATGTTTTCGTATTTAATGTTCTATATATATTTAATTGGTATATTTACCTGTATATAGTATAAGTACTAATTGGGTATAATTATATATAAATATATATATATGTATATTCAGTGTATATATATATTTGTTCCTCGTATACGTATAAATATGGTATGTATATTTTTAAAACATATATATATATGATATATAATTCTATTAGAGTATATACAATTATACATATTTGTATATATTTTTGGTATAACCCTATATATATATGTATTATATCTAATTATTGTTTAATTTGTGATGTTGTAGGCAACCCCAATGTAAATACAGATGCACCGTCCTTACACACGACCTTGACCCCGTGACTCTGTAAAATGTCAGTGGACTGCCAAGCGTACACTGACGTACTGGCAAGCCCCGTACCGTTTTGATCGTCTGTCTTGCCCAGCAATCACAGACGCGACGCCCGTGCAACTTGACGCACACTGAGCCCAGTTGACCAGTGCTATACCTAGCATCGCCCTGAGTTATGTATTTGATTGAGATAGTGTAGCATCTGATACAAGTATTATATTTGTGATATGTCTTTAGGACTATTGGTTCATCCAGGAGATACTCTGAAACAGGACCTCGGTATTCACCAGCTAAGGACCCAAGGCGAGTATATTCTCTGATTAGTTTCTAATTTATGATATCTTCTATGTTCACTGTATCTAGTGTAGATATCCATGCTCTTGACACGTTGGTTACACGGATTGGTATACACGGATCTCGTCATGAGATGTTATTCCTTATTCATGGTGTAGCTTGTACAAGACTTATTTCCTTGTTATCTTGTGCATGTACAGACACTGAGACCCGGGGAGATTTGCTACCTCTTTAGGGAATCCCGTGCCATAGCGTACCATGATTGGATCTACTATACCAGTCGGGGGTGGGGAGTATTTTAGTATAGATATGTGATCATACCCAACTCTACATGCATCATAGCTCATCCCATATCTCACGTCGGGTGCGGCCTGACCATTTACATGCTTCATAGCTGTTACGTGTGATTAGCCTGACCTCTACATGCATCATAGCTAACCAACGGTTAGCCTGACTTTACATGAATCATAGCTAATCACATGTAACCAGCCTGATCAAGTTCCCAAGCCGATCACATGTTAAAGCTAGTACTCACACACTTAGTCATAGGTTCTTGCTAATTGACATATTGTTTCTTTTCCTGCATTTACTTACAGTATTTCCAGTATTTCTTTTATTGTACATTTCTCGTACCTATACATGCATCTCGTATATTTCCATCTAGAACTGCTACATAGTTTATATCATTAATATAGAACTGCTATTTAGAGATGTACTTTGCTCCTTCCTGACTGGAAAATATTTTTCCAGACTGTGACCTTAGTGGACTTGTTTCTGACACACTTGAGGATTGGATGTTACTGATTGCAGGTATGGATATTTGTTTTTGATGTCTTGTATTTCTTGTTTGCCTTGATATCTCATCGTGCTTTAGTTTAGGTGATTGAGTATTTCTAACATTATTTTATGATATCCACGTCTTCTTATGGAGTTGGGTATTCATGTGAGATTGACTAGATAGTTACATGATCTAGACAGCGTTCTACCGCCGATGCTGCGGCGTAGGCTGGACGTACCCACGCACTCGTGCCCCTAAACCGGGTACGGGTTATGACACATTTTTAGTAGTGGCCCATGCAGGTCAGACTTCGCAAGTTGTGCGATGTCGTGGTAGTGCGACGTCTTAGTTGTACTACTGCGTGCCTGCTATAGAATATAGGACATAGGGTACTAGGATGAGAGAGGATACTCAATCACAAAAAAAAAAAAAAAATTCTTGAGAGATTCCTGGGACGACCCCTTGAGAATCTTATTATAATTTACATTTTAAATCTTTTTCCTTATTTCCATCCGCTCTCGCTTGTTGTTATTGAACTTGATCCTTGTTGATCAGTTATTAAATTAAAAATCTTGGTATCATTGTTAAGTTTGATTCTTGTTGACCAGTTGTTAAATTTAAATTCTTGGTATCATTGTTGAGTTGATTTCTTATCGAGATGAAATTTTACGGGCTAAAATTTACGGTATTATCTGATGACATATATTGATGAGGATAGTGAGAAAGGTAAAACGTCTACTTTGGTTATGGAACCTAGAGTTTATCGCAGCCATATTAGCTGTCATGACGAGAACGTAGGAACCTGACTTGGATGTACATACTGTAGTTATGAAACTTAGAGTCTCTCGCAGCCATACCGGTTGGCGTGGCGAAGATTCTAGATGACATGATTATAGAGTTGCATACCTTAGTTACGGAACCTGTCGTTTATCGCATCTATGCTTACTGGCGTGGTGAGGATTCTGAGTGTCATGATTTTGGATAGACGTGTATGATTATCAGGTTGTATCTTAATTTGGTTCTTAAAGTCTCATCTCAATACTTATCTATTTTTATTATTACATGACTTTGTTCCATCTCTTCTTTTCTTTACTAGCAGTAAAGATACCTTCAGTCCTTAATCCCGTTCCTTTTTGAGCTTCTTTGAGGATTCCTTGTTAGTATGATAATTAGTGACTTGCAACTTTGGTTGTGTCTTGTATTAGTTTGACTGAGTATGACTTGTGAGTTTGTAAGTATTTCCTAGTTGGACATGTGAGCAGTAGGCCTTAACCTAGAGTTAACCTATAGCAAAATACCTTGTAACAATGGTTCTAGGATAAGTGTCATTATAGTACTATAAGTAGAAGGAGAGTATAGAGTATCAGTGATAGTTCTCAGAGTTAGTATCAGAGCTAATTAACCGTCCTGGATAATCATGATTATGTAATTGAGTGATCTATGTAAATAATTAGGTATCAAGGAATTGTGTTGAGGATTAATGGAGCATAACGTTCAATCTGATGATTGATATCGGGCGTGTTAAAGGTAAAGAAATTTATATGCATGAGGAGTTATAATGAGGTGTCATGAGTAGAGAAATATCGGAATTGGTAATGAAAATGGTGAAGCGTATCCCGGATTAGTTTAACAGGCTATAAAAGGTTAAGGGGAAATACATATACATCAATTAAGATGGGAACCATATACTTGCCCATGAGAGTAAAGAAACATGAGTGTAATAGAGGATACATGTAATCATGAGTTATAATGATCTTGATGAGATGATCCATTAATGAAGCTAGTGATATAATACCAAGAGTGCTAATGGTTCTATTTCGAGGATTAGTCGAGAATGACGCTAATAATAGGAAGCACTCTGTGTGATAAAATTGGATGATATACCAGTTGACATAGATTAAAAATCAAGGAAGAAGATACATATAATGATATCCTTGATCATTTGGAGGTAATAGTGCAAGTGATTCGGACAGTACAATTTTGGTACACAATTGTAGACAATAGATGTATTGAGTGCACCTCGTGTATTAGAGACCGTGAGCACTTATGAGTATATTATGGATTTATAAATTTGAGAGTGGAAATAAATTTTAATTTTGAAAAGTATTGACGAGTTGAGATTTATGTCATTGAATTTTTGAGGGTTCAAAAAAAATTAATTCAATAAACATGGTCAAGGCTACAAGGATTTTAGAAGTGATTAAAATTTTATTTCGCTGTTGAGTAGCTGACTTTTGAGGAGGTATATGCATTTTTTTTTTGAAGTTGTTCGAGAAGTTAAACCTTGACGATTATTTGTGGATTAATTTTTATAGTGGATGACAAATATGTATATTAATAGATGATATACATGTGTCAGGATCTGTTGACTTGAGCATGATGGAGATAGCACCGCAGACTGACTTGGGTGTCCATCTAGAGTTGTATTGGAGAGAGAGCAGTACTTAGTATGGTGTTACACTTGGTGTGCACTGGAGTGATGAGAACAAGTTGTATGGAAAATTGTAGTAGGAACGAGAACTGACAGAGAATGTGGTACTGAAGAGGTAGAGGTATCAAACTTAGATGCATTATTAAACCATGGTTATATTAGAGAATCTTGGTATCAGATTTAAGTATTAATAAGCAGGTGTATGCAATGAGGATGTAATCATGGATGTTGTGAACTAAAGGTTAGTTGATAGGGATATCAGTGTACAGGAATAGGAATTAGTTAGTGAATATGCTAGAGTTAAGTGTATGTTAGAGATTAGGGATACTGCAGAAAATATGTTAACAGGTTCTTTCTTTTCTTTCCTAATGTTCTTTTCGTCTTTTGATTGATTGATTCCCTAGTACCGTGGGTTGTATTCGTAATTTTCTTGTTAGAATGTTGTTAGTAGTACACCCTGATACAGAGACTACAATACCATGATAAAAGATACATGACCGTACATTTTGATTACAGGTTGTATGACTGTGGGTAAAAATTTTCTTAGACCATGATCATTGGGGTTTTGACCATAGCAAAGATCTATGACAAGGTTATGACTGACAAAAAGGGACAAGATGATTAAATTTGTGGATAAGCATTATTTTTAAATAAAGAATTTAGGGGTTGTTATAACAGAGGTGATGGATCATTGATTGTACGAAAATTGAGGTATGATTGAAATTCGAGGATAAACATTAACTTAAATAGAGAGTTAAGGAATTCACGGGGCAAATTTGAGGATTTAATAATTTTAGGAAGGTCTTGATATGATTGAATTGGTTATTAAAAATTTGAGAAAATTTGGGAAATTATCATTATATCTAATTGATTGCAAGGTAAAAATTTTATATTATAAATATTGCATTGAAGATTCTGAAAGTATCGCACCGTTGAGTATTTGAGGAAAAAGAAAATCAGGAAATAAAATCGTTAATAGAATAGTGTCGAATACAATTCTCGGGAGGAGGAATTAGATTTGAATATGCGTTGATTGGGTTTAAATTGAGGAGTAAAAAAAAAATTATTAACGAATTGGTGTTTAAATTCAAACTTTTCGGATGACAATTCTGATTTTATGAATATAGTGGATTAATTGAATCGAAGGGTTGGATTATATTTTAGATGGGAGTCTTAATGTGTATTAAGTGAACTAGAGGTTTGGATGTCAAAATCCGAGTATTTAATTTCTAAAATTTACATTCGGAGGAATTTGTGAGGAAATGGAAACTGATTTTTATTTTCGAGGATATTGCAGGAATACAGTAATTTCAGAAAGTTTGAAGGTGGTGAAACGACAAGGTAGATTATTTCAGGATTATGTGAGTTGGCGAATTTAACCGTTAATGGAAAAATAAAATAATGTATAAACACTACTATGAGGACTTTAAATTTTGAGGACAAAATTCTTTTAAGGAGGGTAGACTTGTCACTACCACATTCTGAGAATGGGGGTATTTTCGACTTTTTATAATTATTAGTATTGTGGTATTCATATTAAATGATTTCTTGCTAAGTGTATTTAAATTAATTAATTTCGTGAGATAGGTAATTAAATATATTATATTATATACAGTGTTCATTTATTTGAGCTAGTAGACTTGACCTAGAAGCCAGTAGATGAACACCTGTCGGAATTATGGAATTTTTATATTTAATTGTTTTATTTAGATTTAAATTCTTGGAGGTAGTAATTAATTACCGTATTTTAATTAATTATTGCGCTTTGCCTTTGCTTCGATATTTGGAGCGCTACCCTGACTTTTGTCTTCCAACAAATTTCACAATCTTGCCCTAGACATGCCCGCCTTCCATTCTGCTATTTTTGCAACTCATAATTATGCTCTCTGTGAATTATTTCTTGCCGCACAAAAATCGTCGCGGACGTTATTTAATAAATTCCTATTTTGTATCGTTGTGCGTTCCAATCGAAATTGGAGGCAATCTTGACCTATTTTTCGTGCGATCTAAATTAGGGTAATATTCTATTCTGAGTCTTCTTCACTATTGGTATTGATGACCCGACCTGATTTTGGTCCCATGTACTCCTAATTAATTTTAGAACACAACTTGCATTTATTTCTAATTAAATTGAGGATACTATTTTAACCGATTCTGAAAATCCCAATTTAATTCCAGTGCCCTGCTATTGAGCCCACACCGAGCATACAGCGCCCCCTGACCCTACAAAACACCAGACACCGAATTTCCTGCCAAAAAAATTTCATCATTTTATGCGTCTGTGCAAATACCCAAATTTAAGGGGGCTAATTTGCAAATTTGCATTTTTGGTGTCAACACCCATTTGATTGAACCAATGAGGAATCCCTAATATTTTTAATCATCACCCTCATCCCCACATGAAATTCTCTATGACCAATCTGGACCACACATTTAATGGGCCAATCCCCACCTTTCATCAACACCCCTCTCCCTATTTAATGTCACATCAAGCCCTAATCCCAAAAAAAAAAACCTAGGTAACCCCACCCTCCTCAAGCCTCCACAACCGTAGCCCCTCATTCTAATTTTTTTCTTCTTCTCCTTCTTCCTTCCTCCTTTTTTATATGTATATATATGTATATATATACATACGTATATACGTTTATGTATATACTAATACATGTATATGTATAGTATTTATTTAATTAATGTTTAATACATGTATAAGTATAGTATATATATATACCTTAGTATAATGTAATGTGTGTATTTATATATGTATATGTATATATCTAATCTACTTGGTATATATATATACGTATTTTAGTATGTGTATGTTTTAATTTAAATTGGTATAATATATGTTAATGTATGTTTTCGTATTTAATGTTATATATATATTTAATTGGTATATTTACCTGTATATAGTATAAGTACTAATTGGGTATAATTATATATAAATATATATATATATATGTATATTCAGTGTATATATATATTTGTTCCTCGTATACGTATAAATATGGTATGTATATTTTTAAAACATATATATATATATATGATATATAATTCTATTAGAGTATATACAATAATACATATTTGTATATTTTTTTGGTATAACCCTATATATATATGTATTATATCTAATTATTGTTTAATTTGTGATGTTGTAGGCAACCCCAGTGTAAATACGGATGCCCCGTCCTTACACACGACCTTGAACCCGTGACTCTGTAAAATGTCAGTGGACTGCCACGCGTACACTGACGTACTGGCAAGCCCCGTACCGTTTTGATCGTCTGTCTTGCCCAGCAATCACAGACGCGACGCCCGTGCAACTTGACGCACACTGACCCCAGTTGACCAGTGCCATACCTGGCATCGCCCTGAGTTATGTATTTGATTGAGATAGTGTAGCATCTGATGCAAGTGTTATATTTGTGATATGTCTTTAGGACTGTTGGTTCATCCAGGAGATACTCTGGAACAGGACCTCGGTATTCACCAGCTAAGGACCCAAGGCGAGTATATTCTCTGATTAGTTTCTAATTTATGATATCTCCTATGTTCACTGTATCTAGTGTAGATATCCATGCTCTTGACACGTTGGTTACTCGGATTGGTATACACGGATCTTGTCATGAGATGTTATTCCTTATTCATGGTGTAGCTTGTACAAGACTTGTTTCCTTGTTATCTTGTGCATGTACAGACACTGAGACCCGGGGAGATTTGCTACCTCTCTAGGGAATCCCGTGCCATAGCGTACCATGATTGGATCTACTATACCAGTCGGGGGTGGGGAGTATTTTAGTATAGATATGTCATCATACCCAACTCTACATGCATCATAGCTCACCCCACATCTCACGTCGGGTGCGGCCTGACCATTTACATGCTTCATAGCTGTTACGTGTGATTAGCCTGACCTCTACATGCATCATAGCTAACCAACGGTTAGCCTGACTTTACATGAATTATAGCAAATCACATGTAACCAGCCTGATCAAGTTTCCGAGCCGATCACATGTTAAAGCTAGTACTCACACACTTAGTCATAGGTTCTTGCTCATTGACATATTGTTTCTTTTTCAGCATTTACTTACAGTATTTCCAGTATTTCTTTTATTGTACATTTTTCGTACCTATACATGCATCTCGTATATTTCCATCTAGAACTGCTATATAGTTTATATCATTTATATAGAAATGCTATTTAGCGATGTACTTTGCTCCTTCCTGACTGGAAAATATTTTTCCAGACTGTGACCTTAGTGGACTTGTTTCTGTGACACTTGAGGATTGGATGTTAATGATTGCAGGTATGGATATTTGTTTTTGATGTCTTGTATTTCTTGTTTGCCTTGATATCTCATCGTGATTTAGTTTAGGTGATTGAGTATTTCTAACATTATTTTATGATATCCACGTCTCCTTATGGAGTTGGGTATTCATGTGAGATTGACTAGATAGTTACATGACCTAGACAGCGTTCTACCGCCGATGCTGCAGCGTAGGCTGGACGTACCCACGCACTCGTACCCCTAAACCGGGTACGGGTCGTGACAGATACCGCTTCTTTAGGGTCTTCCGGCAAGATTCCGTATGCCACGAAATCTATGAAAGGACTCTTCCAATCTCTTGTGGGAGGATCGGCGCGTGCAGCGTAGCTGCGTTCTATGTGAGAGTTGTTTTTCACACAGAATAAATCTCTGCTAAGAAGGATTATCGAGTTCTGCCTTCTTATAGGAGCAGCCAGGTCTGCGGCTAGACTGGCTAGGGCATCAGCTTCAAGGTTCTGGGATCGAGGCACATGCTCCAGGAAAAACCCTTTGAATGTCATGGCTATCTCGACTACTGCTTGGTGATAGGGGATGAGGTCTGGATTCCGGACTTCATATATTCCTCTGACTTGATTGACGATAAGCAAAGAATCACCGAAAGCTTCCAGAGATTCGACCCCCAGCTCTTGAGCGATTTGGAGCCCGATTAGCAAAGCGTTATACTCTGCCACGTTGTTTGAACAAGGCTCGTTGAGAGAGTATGCTCGGTAGACGACGAGTTTATCGGGAGTAACCAGGACGATTCCTACTCCTGGAACCACGCTTCCCCTAGGACCAGTTCTGGAGGCACCATCAAAGAATAGTTGCCATGCGTCACTTTCCGTCACAGAATTACATTCTGCAACTTCGTCAGGGATGTCCTCGTACAAGTTGGAGGTCTCCGGGATTGGATGAGCAGCTAGGAAGTCGACCAATGCTTGGCCTTTGATGGACTTCTGAGGGACGTACACCATGTTATATGGTGTTAACAGCATCGCCCAAGTTGCGAGTCTGGAATTAAGAGCACTCGGCTTGCTCATTAGTACTCGAAGAGGGTTGATTCTGGAGATGATATGGATAGTCTGGCTGGTGACATAGTGCCGCGTCTTCTGGATAGCGAACATCAGAGCCAAGCATTCTTTCTCCACTGGGTTGTACCGGTGTTCGGCCCCGACCATCATTCTACTTAGATAGTAGATAGCCTGTTCATGCCCTACATCGTTCTTCTGCGCAAGAAGAGCTCCCAGGGAATGGTCCATTGCTCGAACGTATAGGAAGAATGGTTTTCCTACGACGGGAGGCACCAGAACTGGCGGATGAGTGAGGTAGCGTTTGATTTCGTTAAACGCTTGTTGACAGGCTTCGTCCCATACGAAGGATACACCTTTCTTTCTTCCGGAGAGGTTGGATATGAATCTCCGAATGTAAGCCAGACGACCTTGAAATCCCCTTAGTTCCCTCAGATTGTGAGGCGATCGCATTTCTATGATGGCTTGGACTTTCTCAGGGTCCACTTGGATGCCTTTGGCGGTAATGACAAATCCCAGGAATTTGCCGCTAGATACACCCAGAAAGGACTTCATAGGATTCATCTTGAGTTGATATTGGCGCATTAACTCGAATACCGACCTCAAGTCTCGAATGTGATCATATTTGAGGCAACTTTTGACAGCTATGTCATCCATGTAGCATTCCACCATTTTGCGTAAATGCTCATGGAATATGTTACTCATAGCTCGTTGGTATGTTGCTCCGGCATTCTTTAATCCGAAGGGCATTACTGTATAGCAATATACCCCCAGTGGCCTTTGAAAGGCGGTATGCTTCTCGTCTCCAGGATGCATCTTGATCTGATTGTACCCTGAGAATCCGTCCATGAAAGACATGCGTTCAAAACCGCAAGTGTTGTCGATCATGATGTCTGTGATGGAAAGAGAGAACTCATCCTTGGGGCAGGCCGCATTCAGATTCCGGTAATCGATGCAGATGCGTATTTTCCTATTTTTCTTCATGACTGGGACAACGTTGGCGACCCAGTCGGGATATTGTTCCTCACGGATGAAATCGCAGGCTATCAACTTTTTGACTTCGGCTTCAATGGCGTCCATCATATCCGGGCGGAACCGACGTTGGTGCTGCTTTATAGGCTTTGAATCGGACGATATGTTGAGTTTATGGGTAGCCATCTCTGGATCAAGTCCTGGCATATCCTCATAATTCCACGCGAAGACGTCGATGTATTCTCTCATCAGTTGAATAACTTCTTCCCTTTCGGCTGGGGAAAGATTGTTACTGATAAATATCGGCCTCGGTGAGAGTTCATCCCCAACGTCGATCTGGATAACTTTGTCTTCAGTGGGAAGTTCTCTCTGCTCGAAGCGGAACTCCCATTGTGTATCCATCTGTTGAGCCCAAGAGTCATTTTCGAATGGCTCAGGCTCTGGCTCGTTTGCTTCGCAGGGATCTGTCACTACCATATTACTGATAATGTTCGTCCGAGAGCGTCAGGCGAGTCGGAGGGTGACGAGCCATCCTAGTAGGAGGAGAGGACATTCTCGCTTGATTTGGAGGAGGCGGCATACCCTAACCCGAAGCGGGTCTGTTGATAGCGGGGATTGCCGAACAGTGGCGTTCGTCTGCCCTTCCCGTAGTTGAGGCCTGGCTTCCGTTCCAAGTCGTAGCCCATGTTTTGCATGATCCTCAATGCCTGTGGGCTATATTGGTGGACCTGCATTTTCCCAGTATCGTCATCGAGAGAATCCTCTTGGACAGTCGGTTAATTGCGCACGCGGCCGAAGACTATCGTACGCTGATTGCCGCAGGTAGGCGGGACAAGGAAGATAGTATCCTCGAAGGAAGTGATGCAGTTGTCCGCCAAGCTACGGTACCACTGATAGGCTACTCCTGAGAGACAATCTTTGAACACCCGAGTGAGGAGGGCGTCGTTCCCTTGCAGCAACACCGTCATCATACTAAAATAGTTCATGTATTGACTTGGCGACATTTTCCCTTCGAATAGGGCCATGGTCTGAGGTTTGTACCTCGGAGGGAAAGGGACCTCTTCCCAGATAGCTGGGTAAGGCTGGTTGATTCCCAGTTTCTTGAGCTGATCTTTGTGCTTCAAGGCATCGAACTGGGCTTTTAACTCCCGTACTGCCTGTATCGGATTTTCAGCCGAAAGTGGGACTACAGCATGGTGTGGAGTTGGTTGTACCGTGACTCCAACGGGAGGCAATATATTCTCTGAAAGCGGAGGAACTGCCGACTCTTGATCTAGAGCAGGTCCTTGGCTTGGATTGGATGGTGGCAAGTCCACCCCCATACGTATCTGAATTGGCAGGACCGATGCATGAGCAATGGCAGTTGCGTGCTGGGTTACCATCATCTGGTGCATGTTTTCCATCATGGATTGCATTTGTTTCAGAGATGTCTCCAGCGTAGTGATGCGTTACTCCGCGTTTCCTGATGGTGAAGCCTCCTCGCGTTCATCTTCAACGGCGTAAACTCCCATCTCCCTGGGTGTCATTGAAGGATGAGTGTAGGTCGCCGTAGAAGTCGACTCTACACTTTCAGCATCTGATTCGGGGGCCTGGCGATCCTCAGCATCAGAATCAGAAGAGGATGAAGCTGGTCGCCGTGATCTTGCACGAGTGTTTTGGAACACCCCGGCTTCAGCGTTTCTGAGGAGCTCATTGAACCTCCTTCGGCTCGGAGGCCTGGAGGGATGACGTCTTGAGTTCGAACCTCGTCTAGGCATGTGTGAGGCTGTCACTACCACATTCTGAAAATAGGGGTATTTTCGACTTTTTGCAATATTTAATATTATGGTAGTTACAATTAAATAATTGCATGATAGTATATTTAATTTAAATAAATATGTGAGATGTGTAATTAAATATAATATTATATACAGTGTTCAGTTATTTTGAGCTGGTAGACTTGACCTAGAAGCCCAGTAGATGAACACCTGTCCAAATTATGGAATTATGTAATTAATTGTTTTATTTATAATTTATTTATTGGAGATTTTAATTTATTACCGTATTTTATTAAATTATTGCGCATTGCCTTGCTTCGACATTTGGAGCGCTATCCTGACTTTTGTCTTCCAACAAATTTCACAATCTTGCCCTAGACATGCCCGCATTCCATTTTGCTATTTTTGCAACTCATAATTATGTTCTCTGTACATTATTTCTAGCCGCACAAAAATCGTCGCGGACGTTATTTAATAAATTCCTATTTTGTATCGTTGTGCGTTCCAATCGAGAATTGGAGGCAATCTTGACCTATTTTTCGTGCGGCCCAAATTAGGGTAATATCCTGTTCTGAGTCTTCTTCATTATTGGTATTGATGACCTGACCTGATTTTGGCTCCATGTACTCCTAATTAATTGTTGAACACAACTTGCATTTATTTCTATTTAATTTGAGGATACCAATTTATCTGATTTCGTAAATTCTAATTTAATTCCAGTGCCCTGTTATTTGAGCCCACACAAATCTTACAGCGCCCCCTGACCCTACAAAACACCAGACACCGAATCGCCCGCCAAATCTTCGTCATTTCATGCGTCTGTGCAAATACCCAAATTTAAGGGGGCTAAATTATAAATTTGCATTTGTTGTGTCAACACCCATTTGTTTAAAACAATGAGGGAACCAAATAATTATTTAATTAGCCTCTCACCCTCATTCCTCCATGAATTATTTTTCTCTTGACAAATCTGGACCACTCATTCAATGAGTGCATCCTCACCCTCCATCAAAACCCACTCTCCCCTATATAATGACATGTTACATCAAACCCTAATCCCTAGACAACCTAGGAAACCCCACCCTCCTCAAGCCTCCACATTTCCTCTCTCCTACGTATGTAAAATTTCTCTTCTTCTTCTTCTTCTTCTTTTCTCCTTCTTCCTTCTCCTTCTTTTTATATTTTTCTTTTGAATTTAAAAAAAAAGGAGGGGGATACTGTTCATTCATCACCACTGTTCCCGGCGGCCAACTCCGGCGGCCGAACTCCTCCCCACTCCTCTCGATTCTCCCTCATCCTCCTGCTGCTCATCCACCCGGCGGCCGCTGCAGTCCTCCTCCACCTGTGCAGCCCATCTCCGGCGCCTCCTCCCTTGCCTAGCCCCGATCCCTCGAGCCATCCGACTTCCGACGACTCCGAACTCCGGTGGCCGGCCTAGCCCGATCCCTCGGCCTCTGCAGGTCCTCCCTCCGCCGATTGGTCCAGCCATCAGCCGGCCAACCTCTCAACTCCCCATTCCCGCGGCTACTCCTCCCCGTGCTGTGCCCATCTCCCTCCAAGGGACTTCCCCTCCGGCGAGCGGCCCGACCCCTCGCGAGTTCCTCCCTCCGCTGCATCTAACACCACCACCACCACCTTCAACCACTCCTCCCTCCATATCCTCCTTCCATCATCAACGACCACCACCACAGGATCCATCCATCCATCATCTTCTCAGGCCGAGCCCCAACCCCGCTCTCCCTCGGCAACCCGACCTCCGGCGGTCCAGCGGCCATCCCAAGCCCACCGACCGGCCAAGCTCTTTCCGTCCAGCTCTCCTCCACCTCTCGGCCCGCTGCGACAGCCACCCGACTTTCACTGTTCAGATCCACCTCGGCCAAACTCCGGCGGTGGCTGCTCCCCAACTTCCCTCCTTTTTCGGCCGCCCTCACGAACTCCTCCCCGAGCCGAGTTCCTCTCCTCTCAACTCCCTTCCCCTGCTGTATGCTCCGGACCCCCTGCACTCCGACCGGCGTCGAACTCCAGGCCGACCCTACTCCCTGTCAGCCGAGCCCCTCCTGCCGTACTCCGGCGGTCGGCCGACCCCGTTGTTGTGAGTTTCCTCTCCCTCATTTCCCCATTTATAACTAGTGTAATGTATAGTATTTATAACTAGTGTAATGTATAGTATTTATAACTAGTGTAATGTATAGTATTTATAATTAATGTAATGAATAGTGTATACAGTTAATATAATGAATGGGGGATATTAATTAAAGTATATGTGGATTTCAGGATATGTAAGTGATTATTTATTGGTATACTTAATATATTTTATATATGAAATGGGTATATATGTATATATATATATTTAGTATGTATTTAGTGCGTATTTTTTTGTTAATATACGTACTTAGTATATGCATTATTGGTATTGTATAAATTGATATATATATATATCTATGTTTGTATATACCATGTATATGCTTTCAACATATATAATTTGTATATATGTATAAAAATATATATTTTGTACATGCTTTTATTATATTCCTAATATAGAAAGTATAAACTTAATTTGGTATTAGTATTAGTATATTTAATAATGTTGTTGACAATATATATATGTTATAATTCTATTATGAGTATACAGTTATACATATTTTGTATATAATTTTGGTATAAATATATATATGTAGATTATATTTTCGTATTGGTATATGTATGTATATCTATATGTTGTATTTGTTTTTATATATATATAAATGTAAATTGGTATAGTTACCTGTATATAGTATAAGTATGATTTGGTATAATTATATATATATATTTGATTGTATAAATACAAATATAAATTTTTGGTTTACGAATATATATATATATGTATTTATATACATCTATTTAGTGTACATATTATATACGTATTTTATACAAATTACTGATAGGCTTATATATGTGTATTTATATACGTATCCCTACTAGATAACCCTAGTTGACTAGTGCCCTGCCTGACTGGCCCTGAGGCCAGTATTTTTAGACTGTGTTAGTGTAGCATCTGATGCAAATATGGTTTTGCTTGTGATATGTTTATAGGACTGTTGGTTTACCCAGGGGATACTCTGGAACAGGACATCAATAATTACCAGCTAAGGACCCAAGGAGAGTACATTTTCTGATTAGTTTCTAATTTATGATATCTCCTATGTTCACTGTATCTAGTGTAAATATCCATGCTCTTGACACGCTGGTTACACGGATTGGTATACACGGATCTCGTCATGAGATGTTATTCCTTATTCATGGTGTAGCTTGTACAAGACTTGTTTTCCTTGTTATCTTGTGCATGTACAGACACTGAGACCCGGGGAGATTTGCTACCTCCCTAGGGAATCCCGTGCCATAGCGTACCATGATTGGATCTACTATACCAGTCGGGGGTGGAGAGTATTTTAGTGTAGATATGTGATCATACCACACTTTTCATGCATCATAGCTCACCCCACATCTCACGTCGGGTGCGGCCTGACCATCTCCATGCTTTATAGCTGTTACATGTGATTAGCCTGACCTATACATGCATCATAGCTAACCAACGGTTAGCCTGACCTTCATGAATCATAGCTAATCACATGTAACCAGCCTGATCAAGTTCCCAATCCGATCACATGTTAAAGCTAGTACTCACACACTTAGTCATAGGTTCTTGCTCATGGACATATTATTTCTTCTCCTGCATTTACTTACAGTATTTCCAGTATTTCTTTTATTTCTCGTACCTATACATGTTTCTGGTATATTTCCATCTAGAACTGCTACATAGTTTATATCATTAATATAGAACTGCTATTTAGAGATGTACTTTGCTCCTTCCTGACTGGAAAATATTTTTCCAGACTGTGACCTTAGTAGACTGGTTTCTGACACACTTGAGGATTGGAAGTTAATGATTGCAGGTATGATTATTTTGTCGTTAGAAATGTCTTGTAATTCTTGTTTGCCTTGATATCTCATGGTGCTTTAGTTTTCGTGATTGAGTATTTCTAGCATTATTTTATGATATCCCCGTCTCCTTATGGAGTTGGGTATTCACGTGAGATTGATTAGATAGTTACATGACCTAGACAGCGTTCTACCGCCGATGCTGCGGCGTAGGCTGGACGTACCCACACACTCGTGCCCCTAAACCGGGTGCGGGTCATGACACATTTTAGTGGTGGCCCATGCAGGTCAGACTTCACGAGTTGTGCGATATCGTAGTAGTGTGGCATCCTTGTTATACTACTGCGTGCCTGCAATAGGATCTAAGACGTAGGATACTAGGGCGAGGGTGAATACTCAATCACAATTTATTTGAAAGATTTCTTGGGATGACCCCATGAGAATCTTATTATAATTTCCAGTTTAATTCCTTCGCCCTTGTTTCCGTCCGTCCTCCCTCGTTGATATTGAGTTGATTCTTGTTGACCAGTTGTTAACTTTAATTCCTGGTATCGTTGTTAAGTTGATTTCCTATTGAGATGAATTTTACGGACTAGAATTTATGGTATCATCTGATGACATATATTGATGAGGACAGTGAGAAAGATAAAACGTCTACTTTGGTTGTGGAACCTAGAGTTTATCGCAGCCATATTAGCTGTCGTGACAAGAACGTAGGCACCTAACTTGGATGTACATACTTTTGTTATGAGATTTAGAGTTTCTCGCAGCCATACCGGTTGGCGTGGCGGGGATTCTAGATGACATGATTATAAGGTTGCATACCTTAGTTACGGAACCTGTCGTTATCGCATCTATGCTTACTGGCGTGGCGAGGATTCTGTGTGTCATAATTTCTGACAGACGTGTATGATTATCAGGTTGTATCTTAAATTGGTTCTTAAAGTATCATCTCAAGACTTATCTATTTATGTTATTCCAGGACTTTGTTCCATCGCTTCTTTTCTTTACTAGCAGTAAAGATACCTTCCGTCCTTGATCCAGTTCCTTTTTGAGCTTATTTTCTTTAAGGGTTCCTTGTTAGTATGATAATTAGTGACTTGCAATTTTGGTTGTGTCTTGTATTAGTTTGACTGAGTGTGACTTGTGAGTTTGTAAGTGTTTCTTAGTTGGACATGGGAGCATTAGGCATTGATCTAGAATTAACCCATAGCATAGTACCTTGTAACAATGGTTCTAGGATAAGGTCATTAGAGACTGTGAGTAGAAGAAGAGTATAGAGTATCAGTGATAGTTCAAGAGTTAGTATCAGAGCCAACATACCCGTCCTGGATAATCATAATTTTGCAATTGGATGATCTACGCGAACAATTAAGTATCCAGGAATTGTGTTAAAGATTTATGGAGCATGATGTTCAATTTGATGATTGATATCGGAAGTGTTAAAGGTAAGAGTTAATGAGGTGTCATGAGTAGAGAAATATCGGAATTGGTAATAAAAATGGTGAGGCGTATCACAGATCAGTTTAACAGGCTGTAAAGGGTTAAAGGGAAATACCTATACATCAATCGAGATGAAGAACCATACACATGCCCATGAGAGTAAAGAAACATAAGTATTATAGAAGGTACAGGTAAACATGAGTTCTAATGAGCTTGATGAGCTGATTCATTAATGAAGCTAGTAATATAATACCAAGAGTGCCAATGATTCTATATCAAGGATTATTGAAAATGGTGCTAGTAACAGTAAACACTCGGTGTGATGATAATTAGATGATATACCAGTTGACATAAATTGAAATCATGAAAGAAAATACAGTTGATGATAACTTTGATCATTGGAGGTAATAGTACAAGTGATTCAGGCAGTATAATTTTAGTACACAATTATAGACACTAGATGCATTGAGTGCACCTCGAGTATCAGAGACCGTGAGCACTGATATGTACGTTGTGGAGTTATAAATTAAAAGGTGGAAATAAGATTGTATTTTTAGAATAATTGAGGAGTTAAGATTTTGTCATTTAATTTTTTTGGATTTCAAATATGAATTCAATAAACATGGTTAAGGCTACAAAGATTTTAGAAGTGATTAAATTTTGTTTCGATGTTGAGTATCTAATTTTGAGGAGGTATATACAATTCATTTTTAAGTTGATCGAGAAGTTAAACCTTGACGATTATTTTGAGGATTAATTTTATGGTAGATGAGAAATATGAATATTAATATATGATTAGATGATATATATGTGTAAGGATCTGATAACTTGAGCAGGATTGAGATGGCACCACAGGCTGACTTGGGTGTCCATCTAAAGTTGTATTGGAAAGAGCAGTACTTAGTATGGTGTTACACTTGGTGTGCACTGGAGTGATGAGAACAAATAGTATGGACAATTGTAGTAGGAACGAGAACTGACAGAGAGTGTGGTACTAAAGAGATAGAGGTATCAAACTTGGATGCATTATTGAACCATGGTTATATTAGAGAATCTTGGTATCGGATTTAAGTATTAATAAGCAGGTGTATGTAATGAGGATATAATTATGGATGTCATGTGGACTAAAGGTTAATTGATAGGGATATCAGTGTACAGGAATAGGAATTAGCTAGTGAATATGCTAGAGTTAAGTGTATGTTAGAGATAAGGGATACTGCAAGTAATATGTTAGCAGATCCTTCTTTTCTTCCTAATGTTCCCGTCTCTTGATTGATTGATTTCCCTAGTGATGTAGTTCGTATTCATGATTTTTCTTGTTAGGATATAGTTGGTAGTACACCCTGACAGAGAATGCAATACCATGATAAGACAGACCATAACCATGCATGTTTCCTCTAAGTTGTATGACTGTAGGTAGAACCTTCTTAAACCATGATCATTGGGGACCATAGCAAAGATCTATGACAAGGTTATGACTTGACAAGAGACACGAGATGCAAAAATTTTGGAAGATAAGCATAAAGAATTAAGGATTAATATGGCAGAGATGATAAATCATTGATTTTATCAAGATTGAGATGTGATTAAATTATCATTAGACTTCGAGGATAAACATTAATTTAAATGAGAGGTTAAGAATTTAATATGGTAGGATTGATGATTATTGATTATGATATATTTATCATTAAAATTTTTGAGGAATTTTAGAAGATTATTATTATATTTTGGACTGGAAGATAAAGATTTAATGGAAAATATTAATTGAGAATTTTGCGAGTATTATATTATTTGAGTATTGTGAGGAAAAAGGAATCGAGGATTTAGATCACTAATGGATTAGTGTGGAATTCGAATTTTTGTGATAAAATTTTAATTTTTATAAACATGCAAGGACTGAATTTTCGATCAAAGGATTGGATGGTAAAAATTTGTATCTAGTGATTTGTTCAATTTAAGGAGTAAGATGATAAATGGGTTAGTGTTTAAACACAAACTTTTTGGACTAGTTTTTGGATTCATGGATTATTGTTTTGATGGAAATTTTAAATTTGCATTGTTGGATTAAGTTAGAGGAGTAGATATCAATTCGGGTTTTAATTACTAACATCAGATTCGTATGAAATTATGATACGAATGGAGTTCGATGATAAATTTTGAGGATTTTTCAGGAATACAATAATTTCAAAAATTTTGAAATTATGAAATGACAAAGTGGATTATTCAGGATTATGTGGGTTGGTGAATTTAACTATTGATGGATAATAATATAACGAATAAACACTACTATGAGGACTTTAAATTTCGAGGACGAAATTCTTTTAAGGAGGGTAGACTTGTCACTACCACATTCTGAAAATAGGGGTATTTTCGACTTTTTGCAATATTTAATATTATGGTAGTTACATTTAAATAATTGCATGATAGTATATTTAATTTAAATAAATATGTGAGATGTGTAATTAAATATAATATTATATACAGTGTTCAGTTATTTTGAGCTGGTAGACTTGACCTAGAAGCCCAATAGATGAACACCTGTCCAAATTGTGAAATTACGTAATTAATTGTTTTATTTATAATTTATTTATTGGAGATTGTAATTTATTACCGTATTTTATTAAATTATTGCGCATTGCCTTGCTTCGACATTTGGAGCGCTATCCTGACTTTTGTCTTCCAACAAATTTCACAATCTTGCCCTAGACATGCCCGCATTCCATTTTGCTATTTTTGCAACTCATAATTATGCTCTCTGTACATTATTTCTAGCCGCACAAAAATCGTCGCGGACGTTATTTAATAAATTCCTATTTTGTATCATTGTGCGTTCCAATCGAGAATTGGAGGCAATCTTGACCTATTTTTCGTGCGGACCAAATTAGGGTAATATCCTGTTCTGAGTCTTCTTCATTATTGGTATTGATGACCTGACCTGATTTTGGCTCCATGTACTCCTAATTAATTGTTGAACACAACTTACATTTATTTCTATTTAATTTGAGGATACCAATTTATCTGATTTTGTAAATTCCAATTTAATTCCAGTGCCCTGTTATTTGAGCCCACACAAATCTTACAGCGCCCCCTGACCCTACAAAACACCAGACACTGAGTCGCCCGCCAAATCTTCGTCATTTCATGCGTCTGTGCAAATACCCAAATTTAAGGAGGCTAAATTGTAAATTTGCATTTGTTGTGTCAACACCCATTTGTTTAAAACAATGAGGGAACCAAATAATTATTTAATTAGCCTCTCACCCTCATTCCTCCATGAATTATTTTTCTCTTGACAAATCTGGACCACTCATTCAATGAGTGCATCCTCACCCTCCATCAAAACCCACTCTCCCCTATATAATGACATGTTACATCAAACCCTAATCCCTAGACAACCTAGGAAACCCCACCCTCCTCAAGCCTCCACATTTCCTCTCTCCTACGTATGTAAAATTTCTCTTCTTCTTCTTCTTCTTCTTTTCTCCTTCTTCCTTCTCCTTCTTTTTATATTTTTCTTTTGAATTTAAAAAAAAAGGGGGGGGGATACTGTTCATTCATCACCACTGTTCCCGGCGGCCAACTCCGGCGGCCGAACGCCTCCCCACTCCTCTCGATTCTCCCTCATCCTCCTGCTGCTCATCCACTCGGCGGCCGCTGCAGTCCTCCTCCACCTGTGCAGCCCATCTCCGGCGCCTCCTCCCTTGCCTAGCCCCGATCCCTCGAGCCATCCGACTTCCGACGACTCCGAACTCCGGTGGCCGGCCAAGCCCGATCCCTCGGCCTCTGCAGGTCCTCCCTCAGCCGAGCGGTCCAGCCATCAGCCGGCCAACCTCTCAACTCCCCATTCCCGCGGCTACTCCTCCCCGTGCTGTACCCATATCCCTCCGGGGGACTTCCCCTCCGGCGAGCGGCCCGACCCCTCGCCAGTTCCTCCCTCCGCTGCATCTAACACCACCACCACCACCTTCAACCACTCCTCCCTCCATCTCCTCCTTCCATCATCAACGACCACCACCACAGGATCCATCCATCCATCATCTTCTCAGGCCGAGCCCCAACCCCTCTCTCCCTCGGCAACCCGACCTCCGGCGGTCCAGCGGCCATCCCAAGCCCACCGACCGGCCAAGCTCTTTCCGTCCAGCTCTCCTCCACATCTCGGCCCCCTGCGACCGCCACCCGACTTTCACTGTTCAGATCCACCTCGACCAAACTCCGGCGCTGGCTTCTCCCCGACCTCCCTCCTTTTCCGGCGGCCCTCACGAACTCCTCCCCGAGCCGAGTTCCTCTCCTCTCAACTCCCTTCCCCTGCTGTGTGCTCCGGACCCCCTGCACTCCGACCGGCGTCGAACTCCAGGCCGACCCCACTCCCTGTCAGCCGAGCCCCTCCTGCCGTACTCCGGCGGCCGGCCGACCTCGTTGCTGTGAGTTTCCTCTCCCTCATTTCCCCATTTATAACTAGTGTAATGTATAGTATTTATAACTAGTGTAATGTATAGTATTTATAACTAGTGTAATGTATAGTATTTATAATTAATGTAATGAATAGTGTATACAGTTAATATAATGAATGGTGGATATTAATTAAAGTATATGTGGATTTCAGGATATGTAAGTGATTATTTATTGGTATACTTAATATATTTTATATATGAAATGGGTATACATGTATATATATATATATATATTTAGTATGTATTTAGTGCGTATTTTTTTGTTAATATGTATATGTATATATTTAACAAGATTGATATAAATATAAATACGTACTTAGTATATGCATTATTGGTATTGTATAAATTGATATATATATATATCTATGTTTGTATATACCATGTATATGCTTTCAACATATATAATTTGTATATATGTATAAAAATATATATTTTGTACATGCTTTTATTATATTCCTAATATACAAAGTATAAACTTAATTTGGTATTAGTATTAGTATATTTGATAATATTGTTAACAATATATATATGTTATAATTCTATTATGAGTATACAGTTACACATATTTTGTATATAATTTTGGTATAAATATATATATGTAGATTATATTTTCGTATTGGTATATGTATGTATATCTATATGTTGTATTTGTTTTTATATATATATAAATGTAAATTGGTATAGTTACTTGTATATAGTATAAGTATGATTTGGTATAATTATATATATATATTTGATTGTATAAATACAAATATACATTTTTGGTTTACGAATATATATATATGTATTTATATACATCTATTTAGTGTATATATTATATACGTATTTTGTACAAATTACTGATAGGCTTATATATGTGTATTTATATACGTATCCCTACTAGATAACCCTAGTTGACTAGTGCGCTGCCTGACTGGCCCTGAGACCAGTATTTTTAGACTGTGTTAGTGTAGCATCTGATGCAAATGTGGTTTTGCTTGTGATATGTTTATAGGACTGTTGGTTTACCCAGGGGATACTCTGGAACAGGACATCAATAATTACCAGCTAAGGACCCAAGGCGAGTACATTTTCTGATTAGTTTCTAATTTATGATATCTCCTATGTTCACTGTATCTAGTGTAAATATCTATGCTCTTGACACGCTGGTTACACGGATTGGTATACACGGATCTCGTCATGAGATGTTATTCCTTATTCATGGTGTAGCTTGTACAAGACTTGTTTTCCTTGTTATCTTGTGCATGTACAGACACTGAGACCCGGGGAGATTTGCTACCTCCCTAGGGAATCCCGTGCCATAACGTACCATGATTGAATCTACTATACCAGTCGGGGGTGGGGAGTATTTTAGTGTAGATATGTGATCATACCCCACTTTTCATGCATCATAGCTCACCCCACATCTCATGTCGGGTGCGGCCTGACCATCTCCATGCTTCATAGCTGTTACGTGTGATTAGCCTGACCTATACATGCATCATAGCTAACCAACGGTTAGCCTGACCTTCATGAATCATAGCTAATCACATGTAACCAGCCTGATCAATTTCCCAAGCCGATCATATGTTAAAGCTAGTACTCACACACTTAGTCATAGGTTCTTGCTCATGGACATATTGTTTCTTCTCCTGTATTTACTTACAGTATTTCCAGTATTTCTTTTATTTCTCGTACCTATACATGTTTCTGGTATATTTCCATCTAGAACTGCTACATAGTTTATATCATTAATATAGAACTGCTATTTAGAGATGTACTTTGCTCCTTCCTGACTGAAAAATATTTTTCCAGACTGTGACCTTAGTAGACTGGTTTCTGACACACTTGAGGATTGGAAGTTAATGATTGCAGGTATGATTATTTTGTCGTTAGAAATGTCTTATATTTCTTGCTTGCCTTGATATCTCATCGTGCTTTAGTTTTTGTGATTGAGTATTTCTAGCATTATTTTATGATATCCCCGTCTCCTTATGGAGTTGGGTATTCACGTGAGATTGATTAGATAGTTACATGACCTAGACAGCGTTCTACCGCCGATGCTGCGGCGTAGGCTGGACGTACCCACGCACTCGTGCCCCTAAACCGGGTGCGGGTCGTGACAAAGGACATGTTTACAGATGCATGTGCGGGCTCCTTTTCCTGAAAAGACATAGAGTAGCTTAACCGGTCGAAAACCGGTCGTCTTTTTTTAGAGCAGCAACAGTTAATCACAACTCTATGGCTATTGCAACAGTGCTCGCCAGGAGGCGTTATAGACATATTGGGTGGTTCCCTCGCTTTATGCTTCTGGATTAGATATTTGTGCAGGTCAGGAGGAGTTGCAGAAGAAGTTGTTTTTTTGTTTCCTCTGCTCCCATCAGTGGTCATATGGAGGTTGGGCACCATGGCTCTTGTTGTGCCACCTGTGTACAACAGGTTGGCCGTCTGGGTGGCGGATAACCCCCAGGGAGGTTGTCTTTTTGCAAATTGAGCTTGCACTACGCCGAGGGACTTTGCCTGGCGTATTCTGGAGATTTGCTCAGGCTGGCGTGAAGCTGAAGAGGTCCTCAGTCGGCCATCGGCTTCTCGCATAATCCGGAGGGTATGCAGATTGTCCCCTCGTTGGCGTAAGGGCCGAGAAGTTGCGTATTCTGCCACTTGTTTTCCCTAGCGGAGATCACAGCGCTCATCTGGGTCCCCGTAGAGGTCAGATGTCGTCTTGTGCGCGGAGCGTGACCTGTCCTTCTGATTTGGTGCTAAGGCATCATCAGAAGTTTTATTTGTACCGTGCGTAGCGGGAAACTGGTTTCTGCGCGTAAAGTGCAGTGGATACTTCTGGGTCAGCGCTGAGGCTTTGCCCGAAGTTTTGTCTGTACCGCGCGTAGCGGGAGACTGGTTTCTATGCGTAGAGCGCAGTGGATACTTCTGGGTTAGCGCTGAGGCTTTGCCCAAACTTTTGTCTGTACCGCGCGTAGCGGGAGACTGAATTTTACGTACGGGGCACGGAGGGAGCGATGCTACAACCTCATTGGTCAGAGAGATCGGAGAGATCGAGAGTCTACAGGAATGGTATAGGATGTCTTGGGCATCCAGACCTTGCGTAGCTTCCTGTTGTCTTGGACGGAGAGAGGGTGAGAGCTACCCCCGGTTTGAAGCAGGTCTTCGTAGGCAGACTGGTCGAACTGGACGACCAGTGTCTTCTTTGCGGTTCCTATAGATACCGCATCGTGTTGAGCAATTACTTTCTCATCAGTAGAGAAAGATGTCCCCAGCAGAGTCGCCATCTTGTTTGTGGTAGAAAATGAAAAGAATGAAAGATGTGTTCAAGACGGGGTTTATACAGGACCCGTGTTCTTTTGTTTACAAACAAACTTGTACAATATAATCCTATACGAGGATGTGGGAGTACAATTTATTTAATCTGGGTATAAATTGCTATAGGTGTCTGATCTGCAGTCGATCACTTTAGCCCTTGGACCACACGATGGTGAAGAAGTGCCGTAGAAGACAGGAAGCAGCCTTGGAGGTTGCAAAAAAGGGTGGATGCACGATGCCCTGGTCGCCGATCCCTATCCTTTGCCTGAGCTCCGGGTTCCTCTCTCTCTCCCGATCTCCTCTCTCCTTGCTCGATCTTCAATTGTTCGACCTCTTCTCTGAGTCTTCAATTGTTCGATCTTTTAATTTGTCGACCTTGTCCTCTATTGATAGAGGTCTCTATTTATAGAGTTTTAGTGACAGTGACCACTCAGTTGGTGTAAAAACCGAGGAGTGAAATCAGAGCACCCTTTTACACGATGGTTAGAATAACCAATGCCTACGTATAGATGATCTTTTGAATGAGCGTATAACGCGGGTACAACTAAGGGACACAACGCGTATTGTTGCTACGAAGATCACGGCGTGAAAGCCAAGTAGGTAGGTATCCTCTGTGTAGAAGAGGTAGGCGTAAAAGCCAATGTCTGTCACCATGGCATAAAAGCCAAAATAGGCATAGAAGCCAGGTAGGCATAGAAGCCTGATAGCATAGAAGCCGAGTGAGCATAGAAGCTGGGGAGGCGTAGAAGCCGAGAGAGCATGGAAGCTCAGGAGGCGTAGAAGCCCTGAGAGCATAACAGCTGAGGGGGCGTAGAAGCCCTGAGAGCATAACCGCTGAGGGGGCGTAAAAGCCACTGCGTAATGCTGAGTGCTGACGTGGACGTCTTTAGCCGGAATTACGGCTTTTTGAAGATATAATCAAATCTCTTGCATTAAATGTAGAGATCTGCCACCATCCTGTGCATTAATTGCGAAGGCGTGTTCTGATGGCCTGCCCCCCGTTCTGAGCATCAGGCGAAGAGACGTGCCTCGAGCTTTGTTCAAAGCGCAGCTTTTGACGTGGCAGTCTGTTTGTCTTCTGTGGTGTGTAGACGGTTTCACGTTTGCCTGTGTAGAACAAGGCAGCGTATCCCCTTGTATGCGAAAAAGCAGTTTACGCAAGGGGGTGTCACCACACGATGGTTCGGTGATTCTTAATCAAATCCCCTGCATTAAATGCAGAGATCCGCGATCATTCTGCGCATTAAATGCGGAGGCGTATTTTTTGAAGGTCTGCTGCTTTTCTGTGCATTCGTCGCAGAGACGTGCCTCGAGAAGGCTGTCACCGTCTTGTGCACCAATCACAGAGACGTACCTCGAGCCCTGTGCAAAGTGTAGCTTTTGACGTGGCAGGCGGTTTGTCTACCGCGGAGAGTAAACAGCTCATGTCTGCCTGTATAAAACAAGGCAGCATATCCCCTCGTTCACGTAAAAGCAGTTTATGCGAGGGAGATGGCGGTAACTGACAGCCTGGGTCGTAGTGCCGTGCCATCATTATAGCCGTCGTCTGGGTAGCCGAGCCGTATCCCTTTGTCAGAAGTTCAGACGTCAGGTTCATTGCAGGGTCTGACAGGTTCGTCTCGGAGAACACGAAGCGTTCCTCGCACGCTTTAATACCGCATTTGAAAGTGGATGTGTTTTATGCCATATAGGCGACGAAGCCCTCTGCTTTACGCTCTGATACGGCCTGGACATACTGCACTTACGCGGATGGTCCTGAGAAGCTCTTGTCTTGCCTGCTTGGCGGCTCTGAGGTCATCTCTTTACGCTGCCCCGTACCAATAGGTTGCGTATAGTCATCCGGCGTATTTTTCATGCTTCTACATATTTATGTATAATGTATTAATGTATTTCTGTATAAGATATTAATGTATCTATGTATAATGTATTATGTGTATGTATTTACATATTAATGTATTATTATAGTTATATTTAATGTATTAATGTATTTATATATGTATTAATGTGTTTATATACTTATGTATTATGTATTAAAGGTATTATGTATTTATGTATTGCGTATATATGTGTAAATGTAATTATGTATTTCTGCATTAATGAGTATTTATGTATATGTAATTACATATTAATGCTTATTTATAGATATGTATGTATATGTGTATTTATGTATTTTTAAGTATTAAATGTTGTTATATATATTTAAGTATTAATATTTATTTTATGTATTTATGTTAATAAATTACCTCGTAGAAATTATGGTTAATTTATGTAAATACTTGTGTTGACCCAGAGCTTAGACAACTGACCTTATGCATTACCATGTTAGCTAGGGGTGGTAGTTTGTTGATACATTATTGGATTTTGTAACGTGTTATGGTAAGTCGTATTCTCGTTGTGTACGGTATCTGAGGACAGGACGTCCCCATACATGGAGACCTAGATGACAACCCACATTCGACGTGTCCTAGAAATAATTAAGGATACCTAGTACCCATGTGTTGGAGGTGCGACTTAGCACCTACACTAATTATAGCGGTGACCGTAATTGTAACATGTGAGGAATGATACTAAGTGTACCCCCAACCCCCTTGACCCATGACTTGTCAACCCTAGCCAACGTATTAAATTGGAATGTTTATTCGGTTTAGTATCTGCATAACTCGTGACGTTGCGTAAGTGTACCTGTGTACGTAATTAGCATAGTATAATGTAGTAATTAATATTTATTGTTATTTATTCGTAGGTATCTAAGACGATACTACCTTGGCTGTTGATTCCGGATCATTGCTTGTGCACACCAGAGTTCCAGACAAGTATACCTTGCCTTGTTATACTGTTTAAATTCAGATGTTATCTAGTTGCATGTTTATTTGTTTAAAATTAACTGTGCGCGTCCGAGAAAGACTCGGGTGTAGTAAACGAAGGCGTTGACGTTAGGACTTATGTCTGACCTAGTGTCTAGTGGACCCACCTAAAGTTGTGAGTTATAAGTATGACTCCCCAGGCCTTGACACATTTCTTACACGGGTTGTGAGTCTTATATAGGGCATGGACTTGCGTATTCAGTTGGCCACCTGTACGTCTAGGTCGTGCGATGGATAGGGCATAACTGCTAATAGTGATGAATGTTAGAAGACTTAGCAGTTATTAGTAGTCAAGGAGCATAGACTATTATAGTACGGGTTTCCATTCCTTGTCCTCGTTTGGTTGTAAGGTTCTGCTATTGTTCTAACGATAGGCTATGAGCCAAAGTTACGATGCCGATACTTGTACTCCGTCTCGACATAGTAGCTAAAACATGTTGTGTAGACAACATGTAAAGAGCATTGGGCGAGGAAGATAATTAGTAGGCGTATGGGACAGACATTTGGCTGCCATAGTTTCAGAGTAAACTATCGGGCCGTGAGCCTCAGTGTTACCCGGTTATGGGCTCAGTGTTTCCTGGTTATGGGCTCATGTTACCCAATTATAGGCGTATATGCTTGTCGATACATCCGACAGAGGTTACTAGCTGCGCGCTATCATGATCGGTGATGTAGTTAGCATATACTCCTGGCATCCAGTTTACGACTAGTGCCAGGTACTTAGCCTTTAGCTCGATGCTACGCTTTATACCTTTCACCTACCCATACGTACCAAGGTTGTCTTTAAATTATATTTCACTTAGCTGGTTAGTTCACCCTTGAGTTTTTACAGTATTTACTTTATGGCATGCATTTTTGTAACTTGTTACGTCCCTCTGAGGACATGGTTCCCTTCCAGGTTGTTTGTGCAGTTGCAGGATATTTGATCTAGTAAAGTGTGGATATCATTGCAGGTATATTTATATTTCTAGCTATTTCAATCATGTATTACTTTTTATTTTTGATTATGCTTTTATAGCCTAGCGTTTATAGACCTATGTTGTTCTTCTGGTCTATTTGAACGGATATATTATTGGGCTGTAGACTGATGATGCATATCGTTCTTTCTTGAGATTATTTACCATGGATTAAGATTTAGCTTTAGTTGTTACATGATTAGAAATAGATTATTATTTGGATCACTTAACCATGGATAGCGTAAGTGTGCTTCGTCGGGTCCATTAAATTAGAAAGCTCTACGGAGTCGTACCAGCTGGCCATTACCACGTGTCTGGTCCTACGTATTTTGGGACTGGGGCATGACAGTCATTAAAAAAATGAGTAGAATTCTTCTTCCCAGCTCGTTATTGCACATTTTACCCATTTTGGGCGTTTAGCCACCGGCACTTGTTAGCCGTAAATCTGGATATTTAGTTTTGTATCATGATTGTAATTAATCAGACTATAGGATCATGGTCATGTACTTTTATCACTCTGCTAGCTTTCTTATTTTTGCACAGCTGTTTTCCAGAATATTGTGGCAGGGCATTTGGGATGCCTTACTTCCTTGTCATATATGTTCTATGTTTACTGTTCTCACTTGACTGATTGAGATAATAGATGTGCTATGCGACCCTAATTGACTTGCTTGTAGTATGCACCCTCTTGTCTAGTTACAGCCGTGACCGTCGTACGACATTCTATACCTTGTACGGGATAACTGGCCATGTCCGTCTCCGTATTCCGGTACTGGGATATGACAAAGACGTAGTATGATCTGTAGGGGTAAGAGTATAGTTGTCCCAAATGCTATCCCAGAGCTTGATAGTCTCGATCGAAAGGATACCTAATTTGTAGAGCCTTTAACTCAACCTCGTAGGAGAACTAGTACAGAGAAGTCCCCAGCACTAGTCTAAGGAATTGCTTCAGATGGAGCGCGAATTCTTACTAAACTCCAAGGCATGATGGAGACTCAATAGAGGCATACAAATATCCTTGAGAGGAGCGTAGAATAACGACGAGACCGTATTGGTAGTATTAATGGTTTTTGTTAGATGAATCCCACCTTCCTTTACCGGCTCAGAGAAACCAATAGAAGTTTCCAAATGGCTAGTGGAGACAAATATGTTATTAGAAGCATCCAAGTTGCCCCTTGAGAAGGGGATTAAGGCAGTCAAGTTGTAACTCAAGGACAATGACACCATTGGTGGACTGTGCAAAAGAGACGATTAGGTACCAATGTATCATGGGAAGAGTTCACCGATCTCTTCAATACTATATTCTTCCCTATGACAGTTAGGAAGGAGTTACGGGACCAATTTGTACGAATATAGCAGGGTAGCATGATAGTTGAAGGGTGTGATGCAGAATTTAGTCGATTGAGCCATTTTTCTCCAAGGATTATCCCTACAAAGGCAGAAAAGGAAGAGAAGTTTCATTCTCGGCTGAATTACAAACTATAGAGTTTGACAGCTGATCCACCATCCTATATTGTTATCCTAGACACGACTTGGCATCAGGAATCCTTCTTGAAGAGGAAGCAAGCTGATAAAAAGAGGCCTTTCTCCTCAACTAATTCGGATAAAGTATCACAAGGGGTAGTGAAGCGCCCTTAAACTCAACAAAAACCAACCCTAACCCAAGAAAATATACCTGGACAACCACTGCAAGTATTTAACTTTTGTCAGAAGACCAGACACTCTATGAAGTTATGTAGAAAGAGACATGAAACTTGTCTCTATTGTGGGTCACCTAACCACCAAGTGCGAGATTGTCCTAAGAATCCCCAATCATCTAATGGAGAACAAAGACCACCAATTCCACGTCAAGATCAAAGATTTGTTCAGTATCAATCATAAAGAAAAGCACAACGCCAAGCATTCGTAGCTGTAACTCAACCCTAATTACCTAGCGAGGGAAATAGTGGTATTTTCCTAGATACTTAAAACTTTATATGGATATGTAGAGGTAGTTGCCAAATAATTATGCATGATTAGTTAGTTGACATTAGACCATGTTAGTTTAAATATGTATTAGTTTACCTCCATTTATTTTTCTAAACCATCATTGTTCCATGCATCAACTAGGAATCTATTGATATATAGGAATTGATTGCATATATTATAATATAATTACTTGTATTTTTTGATTTTTTAGGACAAAAATATTTTAAGGGGGATAGTTTGTAGCATTAGCTATCCAAATTACCATATACGAATAGTAATTATAATACAGTAGTAAATTTTATAACAATTTTTTTAGAATAATAAGTATAGTTTTATAATAATAGTAATGTAACACTAAGCTTGATGTGGCTTAATAAGACTCATATTATGATTTAAAATCGTGATTATGCTATACTAGAATTTTTAGAATTCTTTTGGAATTTTTATATATTTAAAACCTGAGAAATATTATTTTTCGAGGGCTTCCATAATTTACTATAAATATATACGAACATATTTTTGTACCAAACATTATATTTAGGCTTAGAATGTGTAATTATATTTTCTTGATTTTTCTTAGGTATTTTTTGTGAATTTTAGGATTTATTTCAATATTTTTGGAGCAAAAATAAATTATTAATAATTTTTTTCATTTAAATTAAATAATTACACAATCACCCATCGGGGCCCGCGTGTCAGCCACCAGCAGCCAAACTTCGGGTCCTCCTGTCATTGACTGCCTTTACGTGGGTCAACAACTAAGTGGCCTCCGAGTCGGAGTCGGAGAGATGAGACGACTCAGAAGTCGATTCCTGATGATGCCACATGGCAGCGCTGAGCCACAGTTCTTCTATATATATATATATATATATATATATATATATAAGCCGTTGGTGCCAGTTATGAGGTTTTGTTCTAGGGCTTCTTGAATTTTGTGAAGCCGTTACGACTAGCACCGGACTCCTAATGCGCTCCTATTTTTTTATTAGAGACGTCTTCAGGTAAGGTTTCAGAATATTTAATTATTTTTCCAATATTCTGAACCTATTTTTGTGAAAAATTCGTAGAGTGCCAGTTATTCAAAATCTTACATGTTTCGGTGTTTTCGTGATTTTGGGAGATCCCGAACTCGGAATCATGAACCGTTTAAAGTTTCAGAATAATGTCATGAAAATATATTATATATAAATTTTCTAAAATTTAATAGACTAGTTTATTATTCTGTTTAATTCATTGAACATCAGGGTAACTAGTGCACCAACGTAATTACAATCTATATACCTTATCTGCGACATCTTTTTACCAATTCGTGATTTAATGAAAGCATCAATTTCAGCATTCTTATAGCGCTGAATTATATATTTTTTATAGACAAATCTCAGGTTCATATTGGTTGACTTTTTGGTCAACAAAATGTCTCCATTTGTGTGCCATAGATCCCGAATTTGTAAAATTGATTTTCTTTCGTCAAAAAATTAGGTTTAACCTGTAAATCAAATTATAATAGGATTAAAAATTATTTTCGGTTATTTTATCCAGAATTAAAATAGGCTAATTAGAAAAAAACTAGTTAGGCAATTTAATGGCTTGAAGAATAACTTTTATTAATTCATGCGACGGGGTTCGTGGGATGATGGCATGGTTGGATAGCTGATAAAACAGAGTTTAACTTGTATTCACATGTGATATCAACACTTCCAAAAATTCAGGCAAGTACTTGTTTATTCTTTCCTATACATTTACTTTATATTTTTGTAATTCATCTAATTATGTTACCTTTTCTTGTCATAATTGTTCACAAACATGAGAGATATAGTTCTTGTATTCTTATTTCTTGTACATCATGTTATTGTCTTGTTGTTCTTATGAAATATTTCTTCTTTCATGTATAACATCTTGTTGTTCTAGTAAGATATGGAGATATAGGGGAAGTACAGTTAGTAGGCATATGGATCATCTATATCTCGTAACGTTCTCTCACTTTTCGGGAGACCCCCTTTCTATTATTATTTTAAAAGTATGTCCCGATATGCATGTTAAAATTTGAGCTTCTAAAGACACATGAGTACACACATGGTTTATCTTTAGTTCTACCAGTTTCTCTTGTCACTTGATATTGATAATAATATTATTATACCCTTCCACCTTATTTACTTAGGCGCTCTATCTATATTTCTACTGATTATTGGTTTCTCATATTTAGTGTTTTACTGCTTTACATTGTATTTATATTGTGTTGGCTTAGACTTTAGTTTGCTCCAATCCTGACTGGATATGTTAAAAATTTTAGGCGACTACATTTTTTCGGAGATCTACGGTGAGTACGTTGGCGATGCAGAGGTCACCAATATACCATATTCATCTTTGGATGCAGAGTAGCATATTTTCTTTCTTATGCTTTTCGTATTTTTCTTAGCTAGTAGGTTTAGTGGACTTTAGTTCTAGTTGTAATTATTTTATTCTACCGGGATTGTTCCCGAGACCATCT
The DNA here is from genome assembly GCA_036927795.1 of Iris macrosiphon. Taxonomy (NCBI): domain Eukaryota; kingdom Viridiplantae; phylum Streptophyta; class Magnoliopsida; order Asparagales; family Iridaceae; genus Iris; species Iris macrosiphon. The sequence goes on along the minus strand of JAYESA010000019.1, from coordinate 120,082,796 downwards.
TCAGTTGTAGTTAGATTATTTGATTATTTTTTAAATAGATAATTGAGACTATTAAGTTTAATTTTTTGTTATGACTTTGTTGTTGATGATATGTGTATTTTGTTATATTTTATAGACTATTGATAATCATAGACATTGTACTACCGTCGACGCTATGACATAAGCTGGACTTTGCCATATACTTGTATCCCAAAAGTAGGAGTGGATTAAGACAGATGCCCCCTCTTGGACACCATTGTGCCCACATCATCATCATCTGATGTTGTGCCAAAGTAGTTGTTCCCGTAAATAGGCTGTCAGCATTTCAACGACTGCAACCAAGTGCACCCATCCGGCAATGTCCCAGAATACATGTGCAAATACTAGAAGAGGAGGAGTTTTCCCTTGTCTCATGTTACTTCACTTGGAAATATCCTTCTACGAGTGGAGGCCAGAAGTTCAGTACCTCCAACCCTGCACTCTCAACCAGTGTGTTGAGGGGGCGAAGGCAAGCCACAATACCTACAGAAGGAGTTTTCTTAGGTACCTTCTCTAAGTTAAAACTATCAACAACTGGGGTAGTACTATATTAAAATCTAAGAACCCCGCAAGTCGGGGGTAGCAATCCTCCAAAACTCTACAATAATTCATCGTTCCGCAAAGACATTGATTCTCAAGGAACGGACATCAAGATTCCTGGGGGTAGTCACCCTCATCCAAATGAAGCACCTTTTGTGTCACGCCCTAGTCCCAAAATACATGGAACTAGGCCACGTGGCAATAGCCAGCTGACACGTCTCCGAGAATATCCCAATTTAATGGATCCAAGAAGAGTGCTACGCTGTCCTAAATTACTAACATGTCCAACATCAGTCAATAACAGGTAATCTAATCTCATCCACAATATAAAGAGCAAGAAGTACTAAATAAACTGTTGGAAGATAAACGCCAGTCTCAATATATCATAGTACAACCGATAATGTCTGGTGGGAACAAGCCCACTACTATGACGAAATAAAGTACTGAATGATGGATAAAAAGATAACGACTAGGGCATCGGCTGACTGGATAATGATGCATCCAATCTAGGCGGAAGGCCTACTAAGTGATCACGAAAACTCTGACAGTAGAACCTCTAGCTCCTCTGTGGTAGTGAATCTCGTCTCCTATCCTGGGACATATACTGTGAGGTAGTAAGCCTCGTCCAAATCTGGAAGGGCACCAGGTCCTCAGTGGGACGTAACAAGATACATAGAGACATGCCATATATAAATACTGAATAAAATAAATACAATAAAGGGTGTGCTAACCATCTAAGTGAATGCAATATGAGGACAACTTTGGTACGTATGGGTAGGCGTAGGCATAACGTCCAATACCCTAAAGAGCGTGGCAGCAGTGTAGTATATCGGCCATATCTCTTCGAAGAACGTGGCAGCAGTATAATATATCTTCCATATCGCTCCGAAGAACGTGGCAGCAGTGTAAAGGGAGTCATTGATCCGTGGCTCCTTTGGATACTACGGAATCCAATGGATGTATCCCATACGCCTATTAATGTCCTCCCCGCCCAATGTAGATACGCAAGTCGACTACTCGACGTGCATACCACGTATCTATATGCCATGTCTCTATCAATAAAATATAAACTGAACTACGTACTAACCATGATGTAGGTCACACGCAACGATAGCTAGTCGATTACGCAAACCCGTATCCCAATATGAATATGTCTCTGTGAACGTGTAAGGTGTCAGGTCTCAGAAGATAACAGGGTATCATCCAATGGGTGAGTCTGCTAATAACTAGGCCAAGTATACAAATCATCGACGTATCCGTCGAATCCACCCGAGTCAATCTCGGACGCGCAAAATTGTATAAAGTAAAAACAATAAGAATACAATACAACATATGCATAATTTAATTTAGATAGGAAATATGGCAAGGTATCTTGCCTGGGTCCTGAAGCTATGAATGCCATAAGCTGGTTCATGCAGTGTCTTCCGGCTGATCCAAAGGTCCTAAACATAAATATAATATAACAATCTCATATCAGACGCTAAACATTAAATGTTCATGACTACCACGTGCTACTTGAATATTATCGCAAGTTTCTGTTTGTTCGAATACAGCGTCACATGTGCGCTTAGCTAAGGTGCACACGGGTTCTGTGCTCGATCATCCTGGCCTTTGAGATAATAAGTTCAAGTTATGGTCTGACCACGATCGTTGTTTTGTGCGAACACGTTCCTTGGTTTCTATGTTCATTACACGTGGTCTATGTACCTGGTTTAGGGTGGAGATGCAAGTCCTTGATTTTATGCCTCTTGATTTAGGGTTTGCTAGTAATACACAGATTCTAAACCTTATTATTCATTAATCCAATTTGCAAATAGTTAGGGTTGTGTCCGATATCAATAATTATTGATACGTCGATACGATGCTACGATATTTACATAAAGAAATGGGGTTTAATGTGGTTACCTCTATGTGGCTTGCTCGGACAGGGTTTGCTCTCGTCGAGGCATACTCCGGCGAGGTGGCAGCGACTCCGATGAGGTGGCAACAGCTGCGGCGGCATAACAACAGGCGCGCCAGCGGTAGCAATGCATGGGTGTCGGGTTAGCGTTGGCCACTCGTCGTGCGACGGGGGCTGGGTTGGTCGGCTGAAGTGCAGCAGGCGGATGTAGGGTGGCGGAAGGGCGGTAGCGGGTCTGCTGTGTATGGGGGCAGCGGGTCGGGGGTGTATGGGGCAACGGTCGGCTGTGTATGGGGGCAGCGGGTCGGGGGTGTATGGGGGCAGCGGTCGGGGGCAGCGGTCCGTTTATGGGGGCAGCGATCGGGGGCAGCACCGGCAATGCAAGCGGCAGTGGGGGTGATGGTGGATACAAGGGAGGGGGAGTATTCGGCTATGGTTAGGGTTTTGGTGAGGCTTTGTTGGTTTAGGGTTTTATATGGTGGAAGTTAGGTATTTATATAGGGGATGGGGTTTGGGCTTGGTCTCGGGGTTTGGATCTGGCCAGGGTCCAAGGATCTGGTTCGGTCAGGTCCAGTTGAGGTGAAATTAGCCATAAGTCAATTAATTAATTTAATGCTTATTTGCGCAAGGCGAAGTTAATTCCCTTTGTATAACTACGGTTGCACTATAGGCAGAGGGTACTTAAGATCGTCTTACAAATTTTTTTATTATCTCGGTTTGTCCCTAGTATCAGTTTTAAAATTACACCAAATCCATAAATTGGTTGAGGGGTTTACAATCTACCCTCCATAGAGCATTTTGTCCTCAAAATTAAACGTACGTATAACAAGAATTTCTTAACTGAATAAATAAGGTGCTAATACGTACCTAGTCCTTCAAAAAGGTGGGGATAGTGCTGTCTAATATCCTCCTCGCATTCCCAAGTTGATTTGCCTGGTGCATGATGTCTCCATGCGACGCGGACTAAGGGAATGGTCTGACCTTGCAGTACCTTCTCACTTCTGTCCAGAATCTCAACAGGCTCCTCTTTGTACCACAAGCTCGGGCCGACTGTGATCTCTGAATGGTCAAGTATATTACTCGGATCCGGTATGTATCTCCTCAGCTGAGATACGTAGAAGACGTCATGGACTCCTTCTAAAGTCTGCAGCAAGGCTAATCTGTAAGCAACCTCTCTGACACGTTCTAACACATCGAATGGCCCGATGTACCTCGGACTCAACTTTTCTCTGCCTCCAAATCTGATAGTCCCTCCGGTAGACGAGATCTTTAGGAATACGTGATCTCCAACCTGGAACTCTAAGGGTCATCGATGCGTATTCGTCCAATGCTTCGGTCTGTCCTGTGCTGCTCGTAGGTGTCCTTGGATCTTCTTCACCTTCTCTACTGTACGAACAACCAACTCTGGTCCGAGAATCTGTCGCTCGCCTATATCACTCCAACATACTGGGGAACGATATTTCCTTCCGTACAATGCTTCATAAGGAGCCATCTGGATGCTCGCTTGATAGCTGTTGTTGTAGGAAAATTTGACCAAATGTAAATGATCCTCCCACGATCCTCCAAAATCTAGCATGCACGCTCTCAACATGTCTTCTAATGTCTGAATGGTGCACTCCGATGGGCCATCTGTTTTTGGGTGATACACTGTGCTAAACTTCAGGCGAGTACCAAAACTCTCTTGCATACTCCGCCAAAAGTAAGACGTGAACCTCGTATCCCTGTCAGACACGATGCTAACTGGCACTCCATGTAGGTGCACAATCTCCCTCATGTACATATCTGCTAAGGCCTCCGTCGATTGCCCAACTCTAAAGGGTAAAAAGTTTGTGGACTTGGTGAGTCTATCCACAATTATCCATACTACATTGCGACCACTAGGACTCCTCGGGAAGCCTGTAACAAAGTCCATGGTGATGTGCTCCCATTTCCACTCTGGTATAGGGAGTGGTTGAAGCAATCCTGCGGATCTCTGATGCTCAGCCTTGACTTGCTGACACACCAGGCACTTGGCCACAAAGCGTGCTATATCTCTCTTCATTCCGTGCCACCAGTAGTACTGTCTCAAGTCTCTGTACATCTTTGTGCCTCCTGGATGTATAGAATAGGTTGAACTATGTGCTTTTGTCATCAACTCCTGACGAAATTCTCCATTTGGAACATAAAGACGATCTTCGCATCTCAAAGTTTCGTCTTCATGTATTCTCAGTCCTGTCTGTAATCCAGCCTCCGTCCTCTGTCTAAGCCTCTTAAATCTGGCGTCTGTCGGCAAAGCAGCCTTGATTCTCTCCACTATTGTCGATTGCAACTGAAAACTCGACAACTGTTCATCTATTCCGGACATAACAACCTCTATACCCATCTGCTCTAGCTCTCTCAACAGATGTTGTTGGGTAGTCATAAAGAATGCCATGGGTGTTCTGTTCAACGCGTCAACCACTACGTTGGCCTTTCCCGGATGGTACTGTAGCTCAATCTCGAAGTCTTTCATCACCTCGAGCCAATGTCTCTGTCTCTGGTTCAGCTCCTTCTGGGTGTAGACATACTTTAGGCTCTTATGATCAGTAAATATCTCCACTCTTTCTCTATATAAATAGTGCCTCCAAAGCTTCAAAGCAAAAGTCATCGCGGCAAGTTCCAAGTCGTGGGTGGGATAGTTTTTTTCGTGTGTCCTCAACTGTCTAGAAGCATAAGCGACAACCTTTTCGTGCTGCATCAAGACACATCCTAATCCTTTCTCGGATGCATCGCTATAGATCACGAATCCTCCGGGTCCAGATATTATGGTCAAGATGGGTGCTGTAGTCAAGCGCTTCTTCAACTCATCGAATGCCTTCTGACACTCCTCTGTCCAAGTGAACTCCTGCTCCTTTTGGGTCAAGCGGGTCATCGGCTCTGCAATCTTTGTGAAGTTCTCTACGAACCTTCGATAATATCCGGCAAGTCCTAGAAAGCTCCTCACTTCCAAGACATTGGTAGGGGTTGGCCATGCCTCTGCAGATAAAATCTTCGCTGGATCTACTAAGATTCCATCTCCTGAGATAACGTGTCCAAGGAAAGTGACACGATCTAGAAGAAACTCATACTTGCTCAGTTTAGCATAAAGGCTCTCTCTCTCCTCAGCGTCTCTAACACTAGTCTCAGATGCTCTTCGTGCTCCTCGTGGCTCTTCGAATACACCAAGATGTCATCGATGAAGACTACCATGAACTGGTCTAAGTATTGGTGGAATACCCTATTCCTCAAGTTCATGAATACAGCTGGTGCATTCTTCAGCCCAAAAGGTATCACTAAGAACTCGTAGTGACCATAACGAGTCCTGAATGCTGTCTTTTGAATGTCTTCTCTTCGCACCTTCACTTGATGATAATCCGATCTCAAGTCGATCTTGGTGAATACTACTGCTCCTGTCAACTGGTCGAATAAGTCATCAATCCGCGACAGGGGGTACTTGTTCTTGATAGTCAACGCATTAAGGACTCTGTAATCAATACACATACGTACTATTCCATCCTTCTTAGGAACAAACAATACTGGTGCTCCCCATTGTGATGCACTAGGACGGATAAATCCCTTGCTCTGCAACTCTTCCAATTGTAGCATCAGCTTATCTAGCTCCTTCTTTGCCAATCGGTATACATTAGAAGATACCGGTGCTGCTTCGGCTACTAGTTCGATGGTGAACTCTATGTCTCTGTCTGGCGGTAAGCCTGGCTAGTCTTCAGGAAAAACATCCTCGAATTTTGTAACTATTGGCGGTGGTGCAATCTCCATGGCCATGCAAGTTCCCGCTATCTGTCCTACTCCTTGTTCGACGGTTCCTCGCATTTACTCGAATTTCGGTTGATCTGGCGGTCTAAAAGTGATGCTACCCTTCCGGTAGTTTAGTATAACATTATATTAGCTTAACCAGTCCATGCCTAGCACAACATCAAAGTACGGCATAGGCATTACCAAGAATCATGCTCTAATCTCTCTACCACATACAATTACTGAGCACGTTCTTATAGTCCTGGTAACCGGCACGATACCTCCTCCGATAAGAATCTTCCAACTCTTAGGTAAGGAGGAAGTTGCTACTCTATGCATTGCTACGAATCTACTAGATATAAATGATAATGTAGCTTCAGAATCAAACAATGCAGTTGCAGGTAATAATGCAACTAAGATGGTACCTGTGATAGCTTCTCCTTCTGTTTCCTCTTCGGTAGCTGATAATGCAAAGGCCTGTCCGTGCCTCTGTCCTCCGGTCTGTAGTTGAGCTCGATCAAAGTACGCCTCCTGTGGGGCCAAGGGTGGTCCCCTCTAAAATCCTCTGGGTGCTGGTGGACGCTGGCCTCCTGGTGGTGGTAGTATTCTTGGAACTGGTGCGGTTTTCCTCTGTCTGGCCGGTAGTGCTGTCTCTCTGCGTTGCGGGCAGTTTGGAACTTGGTGCTGGTCTGACCCACAAATCAGACATGTCCTCAGTCTCCATCTGCAGTCCTTCTCGTAATGTCCTCTCTTACCGTAATGGTAGCAAGTCAGAAGCTCCTTTGGCTGGTATGGCACCACCTTTTGCTGTGTTTGTGCTCCGGGACGTCAGATCGGTCCTCCTTCTCTGGGCTGTGCTTTGAATGGTGTAGTCGTGCTGGAATGTCTAGCTCCTCTGACGATGGCCTCTTGGATTCTCGCCTCCGCAAGAACCTCTTCATAAGAAATCCTCGCCTGTGTAGTGGTATACCTTTGTAACTCGAAATTAAGACCGTGATGAAATCTCTGGGCTTTCTCGAGGACATTAGATATCAGGAAGGCACCAAATCTGCTAAGGCGGCTGAACTCCGCGTCATAGGCGTCAATAGTCATATTTTTTTGTTCTAGATGTAGGAACTGGGAGTACAGAGCATTCCTAACTGTAGTTGGGAAATACTTTGCATGGAAGTATTCTAGGAATTGTTCCCAAGTTTGGTTCTTACCCACACTACGCTCAATAGAATCCCACCAGTGATGGGCATTGCCTTTTAGTTGGGCCCTCACTGCGGTCATCCAAAGGTCTGGATGCAGTTGTGAAGCCTCTAGTAACATCTCCGTATTGGCGACCCAATCGGAGAGCTATTCTGCAGTCTTATTTCCTGAGAAAGTATATGGTCCCATCTGTCGGAACAATCTAACAGTGCCACCTGTCTGGGCTGGTGGAGGTACTGGTATAGGTGCTGGGACAGGTGTCCTCTCTAGTACTGTCATCAGTCTCTGTCTCAATGTCTCTGTCTGCTGCCACTCTGCTTGCATCATTGCCTGGAAGAACTGAAGCATCTGTGGCTCGCCATCTAGCTGTGGCATCTGGGGTGGATAGAGTGGAGGCGGTGGTAGTGGAATCTCTGGCTGTGCAGTAGGCGTCTTCTCAGATGTCAACCTCTCAGTCTGCGGCATCGGTGTAGCTCCTAAAGTCTGGCCCTCACAATGTTGCGTGGGGATTGTTTGGGAAGTCTGTCCCTCAGGCTGTAGGGTAGGATCGCCATGCGACGTCTCGTGCCAATATATCATCGGGGTCTGTAGCGGGGGTTGTCCTTGGGGTACCTCCTCTCCTTGAGTGGTGTTATCTGGCACCGCGGCACAGGGTGCTCCTCATCCACTGCACAAATTTATCTTGCTGCAAGAGACAGGACTTCATTAAAAGAGCACGGAATCAAGCAAACAGGATGCAGATATTTAGAAGCAGTATGAAGGAAGTTCAAAGGCGAATCAAAAGTGGATGAGACCTAGTAACTTTTATCCTATTGTAGGCTCGCTGGGCATGTTACCATACCACAAGCGAAAAAGTCAGACTTGTATGGGCCACCACTAAAACTATGTCATACCCCAATCCCAAAATACATAGAACTAGGCCACGTGGCAATAGCCAGTTGACACGTCTGCGAGGATATCCCAATTTAATGGATCCACGAAGAGTGCTATGCTGTCCTAAAATACTAACATGTCCAACATCAGTCAATAACAGGTAATCTAATCTCATCCACAATATAAAGAGCAAGAAGTACTAAATAAACTGTTGGAAGATAAATACCAGTCTCAATATATCATAGTACAACCGATAATGTCTGGTGGGAATAAATCTACTACTATGACGAAATAAAGTACTTAATGATGGATAAAAAGATAATGACTAGGTCATCGGCTGACTGGATAATGATGCACCGAATCTAGGCGGAAGGCCTACTAAGTGATCACGGAAACTCTGACGATAGAACCTCTAGCTCCTCTGCGGTAGCGAATCTCGTCTCCTGTCCTGGGCCGGATACTGTGGGGTAGTAAGCCTCGTCCAAATCTGGAAGGGAACCAGGTCCTGAGAGGGACGTAATAAGATACATAGAGACATGCCATATATAAATACTGAATAAAATAAATACAATAAAGGGTGTGCTAACCATCTAAGTGAATGTAATGTGAGGACAACTTTGGTACGTATGGGTAGGCGCAGGCATAACGTCCAACACCCCGAAGAGCTTGGCAGCAGTGTAGTATATCGGCCAAATCGCTCCGAAGAACGTGGCAGCAGTACAGTATATCGTCCATATCGCTCCGAAGAACGTGGTAGCAGTGTAAAGGGAGTCATTGGATCCGTGGCTCCTCTGGATACTACGGAATCCAATGGGTGTATCCCATACGCCTAATAATGTCCTCCCCGCCCAATGTAGATACGCAAGTCGACTACTCGACGTGTATACCACGTATCTATATGCCAAGTCTCTATCAATAAAATATAAACTGAACTACGTACTAACTGTGATGTAGGTCACACACAACGATAGCTAGTCGAGTACGCAAACCCGTATCCCAATATGAATATGTCTCTGTGAACGTGTAAGGTGTCAGGTCTCAGATGATAACAGGGTATCATCTAATGGGTGAGTCTGCTATTGACTAGGCCAAGTATACAAATCATAGATGTATCTGTCGAATGCACTCGAGTCAATCTCGGACGCGCACAGTTGTATAAAGTAAAAACAACAAGAATACAATACAACATATGCATAATTTAATTTAGATAGTAAATATGGCAAGGTATCTTGCCTGGGTCCTGAAGCTGTGAATGCCAGAAGCTGGTTCCTGCAGTGTCTTCCGACTGATCCAAAGGTCCTAAACACAAATATAATATAACAATCTCATATCAGACGCTAAACATTAAATGTTTATGACTACCACGCGTTGCTTGAATATTATCACAAGTTCTCGTCTGTTCGAATACAGCGTCACATGTGCGCTTAGCTAAGATGCACACGGGTTCTGTGCTCGATCATCCTTGCCCTTGAGATAATAAGTTCAAGTTACGGTCTGACCACGATCGCTATTTTGTGCGAACACATTCCTTGGTTTCTTTGTTCATTACACATGGTTTATGTACCTGGTTTAGGGTAGAGATGCAAGTCCTTGATGATATGCCTCATGATTTAGGGTTTGCTAGTAATACACAGATTCTAAACCTTATTATTCATAATCCAATTTGCAAATAGTTAGTGTTGTATCCAATATCAAAATTTATTGACACGTCGATACGATGCTACGATATTTACATAAAGAAACGGGGTTTGATGTGGTTACCTCTACGTGGCATGCTCGGACAGGGTCTGCTCTCGTCGAGGCAAACTCCGGCGAGGTGGTAGCGACTCTGGCGAGGTGGCAGCAGCGACGGCGGTACAACAGCAGGCGCGGCAGTGACAGCAATGCACGGGGGTCGCGTTGGCGCCGGCCACTCGTCGTGCTACAGGGGCTAGGTTCGTCGGCTGAAGTGTAGCGGGCGGATGTAGTGTGGCTGAAGGAAGGTAGCGGGTCGGCTTTGTATGGGGGAAGCGGGTCAGCTGTGTATGGGGGCAGCGGGTCGGGGGTGTATGTGGCAGCGGTCGGCTGTGTATGGGGGCAGCGGTCGGGGGCAGCGCCGGCAATGCAAGCTGTGGTGGGGGTGATGGTGGATGCATGGGAGGGGGAGTATTCGGCTAGGGTTAGGATTTTGGTGAGGCTGTGTATGGGGGAAGCGGGTCGGGGGTGTATGTGGCAGCGGTCGGCTGTGTATGGGGGCAGCGGTCGGGGGCAGCGCCGGCAATGCAAGCTGTGGTGGGGGTGATGGTGGATGCAAGGGAGGGGGAGTATTCGGCTAGGGTTAGGATTTTGGTGAGGCTTTGTTGGTTTAGGGTTTTGTATAGTAGAAGCTATATATTTATATAGGGGATGGGGTTTGGGCTTGGTCTCAGGGTTTGGATCTGGCCAGGGTCCAAGGATCTGGTTCGGTCAGGTCCAATTGAGGTGAAATTAACCATAAGTCAATTAATTAATTTAATGCTTATTTGCGCAAGGCGAAGTTAATTCCCATTGTATAACTACGGTTGCACTATGGGCAGAGGGTACTTAAGATCATCTTAAATTTTTTTAGATTATCTCGGTTTGTCCCTAGTATCAGTTTTAAAATTACACCAAATCCCTAAATTGGTTGAGGGGGTTTACATTTTGACGCACTGGGTAGCACACTCCAAATCTGAAGAAGAAGACGAAGAAGCACTTCCAACTTTCCCTGAGGACTATTCAATGTAAGATTCGAGGTGGAAAGTGAGAGATCTATTGTCCCTTCTTATGTCAGAATAGTATATATGGCAGGGGAGGACATTGAGCATACCAGCTGTAGAAGCAAGAAAAATACGCTGGGAGGATCTACGCGGCATCTTAATACAGAGCAGCGTAAGCAGAGGCCTCTAGAGCCGTCGAACATGCAACATAGCTCTTCCGCCAAATACAGCGTGAAATATGAGCTCAAGGGACCATCCGCATAAATACGGTACGTCCAGGCCGCCACAGCATAAAAAAAAGTTCTTTATCGCCTCCATGGCGTAAAACTCAGCCGCTCTCAAGGCAGCTTAAAGCGTACGAGGAACGCTTCGTCTTCCCTGAAACGAACCTATCAAGTCACGCAGTGAATCTGACCCCTGACTTCTGATAAAAAGTGCTGCACGGCTACCCAGACGACGGCTGGAAACAGTGGCAGACCCCTCTGGATGCGCTCCACCGTATGATGGCAGATCTCTGCATTTAATGCAGAGGATTTGGTTAAGATATCACCAAGCCGTCGTTTACTGAAGTCCCCTCAGCATAAACCGCTCTTTCGCGTGCAAGGGAATACACCGCCTTATTTTACACGGGCAGACGTGAGCTGTTTACGCTCTACAGCGGACAAACCGCCTGCCACGTTAAAAGCTGCACATTGTGCAGGGCTCGAGACACGTCTCTGCGATTGGCGGACAAGGCGGTAACAGCATTCTCGAGGCACGTCTCTGCGACGAACACACAGGAGAGCTGCAGACCTCCAAAAACACTCCTCCGTATTTAATGCACAGAATGATGGCGAATCTCTGCATTTAATGCAAGGGATTTGGTTATATCTTCAAAAGCCAAGATCTCCGGCTAAAGACGTCCACATCAGCATTTTGGCACGGTACGCAGCGGCTTCTACGCCCAGGATCTGTGCCTATTCGACTTCAACGCCCGTTCGGCTTCAACGCCCACTCAGTCTCTACGACCACTCGGCTTCTATGCCTGTTCGACTTCCGTGCCTGTTCGGCTTCAACGCCTGTTCGGCTTCTATGCCTATCGGGCTTCTACGCCCACCCGGCTTCTATGCCTACTTGGCTTCTATGCCACGATGACAGACATCGGCTTTTACGCCCACCTCTTCTACACGGGGGATACCTACCTACGTGGCTTTTACGCCGTGATCATCATAGCAATTATACGCATTGTGTCCTTAGTTGGACCCGCGTCACACGCTCATTCAAAAGATCATCCATACGCAGGCATTGGTTACTTTAACCGTCGTGTAAAAGGGTGTTGTGTTGTCCGCTCCTCGGTTTTTACACCAACTGAGTGGTCACTGTCATAAAAACTCTATAAATAGAGACCCCTATCGATGGGGAAAAAGGTCGACAAATTAAAAGATCGAACAATTGAAGACTCAGAGAAGAGGTCGAACAATTGAAGATCGAGCAAAGAGAGAGGAGATCGAGAGAGAGAGAGAGAGGAACCCGGAGCTCGGACAAAGGATAGGGATCGGCGACCTGGGCATCGTGCATCCACCCTTTTCTGTAACCCCCGAGGCTGCTTCCTGTCTTCTACGGCGCTTCTTCACCATCGTGTGGTCCAAGGGCTAAAGTGATCGACTGCAGATCAGACACCTATAGCAATTTATACCCAGATTAAATAAATTATACTCCCACATCCTCGTATAGGATTACATTGTACAAGTTTGTTTGTAAACCAAAGAAGGCGGGTTCTGTGTAAACCCCATATTGAATACATCTTTCATTCTTTCGTTTTCTACCACAAAAAAGATGGCGACTCTGCTGGGGACAGCTTTCTCTTCTGATGAGGAAGTAATTGCTCAACACGATGCGGTATCTATAGGAACCGTGAAGAAGACACTGGTCGTCCAATTCGACCAGTCTGCCTACGAAGACATGCTTCGAACCGGGGGTAGCTCTCACCCTCTCTCCGTCGAAGACAACAGGAAGCTACGCATGGTCTGGATGCCCAAGACATCCTCTACCGTTCCAGTGGACTCTCCGATCTCTCCGATCTCTCCGACCAATGAGGTTTTAGCATCGCTCCCTCCGTGCCCCGCACATAAAATTCAGTCTCCCGCTACGTGCGGTACAGACAAAACTTTGGGAAAAGCCTCAGCGCTAACCCAGAAGTATCCACCGTGCCCCGCACGTAAAATTCAGTCTCCCGCTACGCGCGGTACAGACAAAACTTCGGGCCAAGCCTCAGCGCTAACCCAGAAGTATCTACTGCGCTCTACGCATAGAAACCAGTCTCCCGCTACGCGCGGTACAGACAAAACTTTGGGCAAAGCCTCAGCGCTAACCCAGGAGTATCCACTGCGCCTTTCGCGCAGAAAATAGTCTCCCGCTACGCGCGGCGCAGACAAAACTTCTGATGATGCCTTAGCCCTAAAACAGAAGTACAGGTCATGCTCCGCACACGAGACGACGTCTGACCTTTACGGGGAACCAGATGAGTGCTGTGATCTCCGCGGGGGAAAACAGACGGCGGAATGCGTAACTGCTCGGCCCTCACGCCAACGAGGGAACAATCTGCATACCCTCCGGATTACGCAAGAAGTCGATGGCCGACTGAGGACCTCTTCAGCTTCACGCCAGCCTGAGCAAATCTCCAAGATACGCCGGGGGTTACCCGCCACCCAGATGGCCAACCTGTTGTACACAGGTGGCACAGCAAGCGCCATGGTGCCCAACCTCCGCATGACCACTGATGGGAGCAGAGGAAGCAAACGATCATCCTCTTCTGCAACTCCTCCTGACCAGCACAAATATCTAATCCAGAAGCGCAAAGAGAGGGAACCTTCCAATATGTCTATTACGCCTCCTGACGAGCACTGTTGCAATAGCCATAGAGTTGTGATTAACTGTTGCTGCTCTAATACAAGACGACCGGTCTTCGACCAGTTAAGCTACTCTCTGTCTTTTCAGGGAAAGGAGCCCGCGCATGCATCTGTGAACATGGCTTCACGCATTCCTAGACGGGGTTCGAACTCAAGACGTTATCCCTCCAAGCCTCCGAGCCGAAGGAGGTTCAATAAACTCCTCAAAAATGCTGAAGCCAGAGTATTCCAAAACACACGTGCAAGATCACGACGACAAGCTTCATCCTCTTCTGATTCTGACGCTGAGGATCGCCAGGCCCCTGAATCAGATGTTGAAAGCGTAGAGTCAACTTCTACAGCGACCTACACTCATCCTTCGACGACACCCAGGGAGATGGGAGTTTACGCCATTGGAGATGAACGCGAGGAGGCTTCACCATCAGGAAACGCGGAGCAACGCATCACTATGCTGGAAACATCTCTGAAACAAATGCAATCCATGATGGAAAACATGCACCAGATGATGCTAACCCAGCACGCAACTACCATGGCTCAAGCATCGGTCCCGCCAACTCAGATACGTGTGGGGGTGGACTTGCCACCATCTAATCCAAGCCAAGGACCTGCTCTAGATCAAGAGTCAGCGGTTCCTCCGCTTTCGGAGAATATATTGCCTCCCGTTGGAGTCACAATGCAGCCAACTCCGCACCACTCCGTAGTCCCGTCTTCGGCTGAAAATCCGATGCAGGCAGTGCGAGAGTTGAAAGCCCAGTTTGACGCCTTGAAGCACAAAGATCAGCTCAAGAAACTGGGAATCAACCAGCCTTACCCAACTATCTGGGAAGAGGTCCCTTTCCCTCCGAGGTACAAACCTCAGACCATGGCCCTGTTCGAGGGAAAAACATCACCAAGTTAGTACATGAACTATTTTAGTATGATGACGGTGTTGCTGCAAGGGAACGACGCCCTCCTCACCCGGTTGTTCAAAGGCTGCCTCTCGGGAGTAGCCTATCAGTGGTACCGTAGCTTGGCGGACAACTGCATTACTTCTTTCGAAGACTTCAAAGCTTTATTCTTCACGCGATTCTACGAGGGAGAAATGGACATGTCCATGTCCTCTCTCATCGAAGTCAAGCAAAGAGAAAAAGAAGACGTTCGCGCCTTCATCGAGCGTTTTCGTCAGGCCACCTTACAGATGCCTCCAGGAGTGCCAGACTCTGCATTGGTAGACATTTGCAGAAAAAACCTCCTTCCCGTGGTCTCGGTGTTCACAGGACCATATCAGTTCCGTGATTGGCCCTCGTTCATCCTCTCGGCCGTAGCCGCTGAAGACAACAGTCGCAAGGCGCGCGACAATGGCATTATGATCTTCGCCTCTGACAAAGGCAAGAAGTCATCTCCCAGCAGCGACCATCCTCGTGGTCCAAAAGGGAAAGAAGCTCTGACGGTCAATACGTCCAGACAAAAGATTGCGGCAACCACGCAAACGAGACCAGGGACGTCCATGCCCGTAAAAGTCTACTCCTTTGACGACGAGGATATCCCAAGTATATTCGAGTGTCTCGTCAAAAGTGGCAAGATCACCCTTCCGGAGTTGAAACGGCCCCAAGAAGTCGGCAGTACTGACGACCCCAAATACTGCGTCTTCTACAGATATGTGCACCACCCGACAAAGGCGTGTTACATACTGAAAAGGAAGATCCAGTGTTTGATCGATGCCAAGGCCATAACCCTGCACAACACTGAGAATACAGTCACAGCCAACATGGTCTCTCTATGGTTTGGCAATCTGCCTCCCCAGGAGGTCCCGAATGGTGTTGCGCCTATCTCTCGGACCACGATGAACATCATCAATCTCCCTCCAGCTAGGGGTCGAAATCATGACCTGGTACCCCTAACCACCAGACGAGGCAAGATCATGTGGGTTCATCCGGATCTGGTATCAGAGCTCGAGAAAGAGTCTAATGCTCCTAGAGCTGCGTCTAGAAAGAGCTCCAAATGCAAACCATGTCATATGGTTGCAACTTCTGCACCGTCAGACGAGGACGAGGTACTAGCCGCAACCCGTTCAGGGAGAGCTTACCTCAATGACTATGAAGCAAATCAGGAAGGTGCACCAGCGGGTAGTTCGGCCACCAAACCTTCGGGACCCGAGTCCGTCGGGCCAGAGACCAATCCTACAAGGCCGACTCCAATGGACAAGGGAAAGCAGAAGGAAGTTTGCTTTGATAAACATATGAGAAACATCCCTAACAAAGGTTTAGAAAAGCCCTACAACTTCGACATCCTGGCCCAACTAGCTAATACACTAGCCAGGCTGTCCATCTTCGAGCTACTCAGGCTCTCCCAGGACACTCGTCTAGCCCTGAGTGAAACACTAATACAGGTAGAGGCATGCTTGACCCAGCTCAAGTCCCCCGACGAAGAACCAGTGGCGTGTCCCCAGTGCCACAGTGTGATAGAGGTGGTGCCGAATATCACTTTCACTCAAGACGACATGCTATTAAAACATAACAAGCATGACAGGCCCCTCTATTACACTGGGTACGTCAGTTCCATGGAGGTCGACCGGATTCACATAGATCCGGGATCGTCAATCAGCATAATCCCCCACAGTCTGCTCAGGCCACTGAGGATCCCTACTAGCGAGTTAGCTTTCACCACCACCACAATCGTGGGTTTCAACGCTGGAAAGAGCAAGCCTTTGGGAAAAATTCGCCTGAGGATCCAAATTGGCAACCTCAGATCGGTAGCCACATGTTACGTCATCAATTCAGAGGTATCCTACAATATCTTGCTGGGAAGACCGTGGATCCACGACCACAACATTGTTCCTTCAACTCTACATCAATGTCTTAAATATGTAGATGCACAAGGAACAATACGAACGGAGGTTGCTGACTTAAACCCATTCAAAGGAGTAGAATCCTACTATTCCGATGCCGTGTTGTACTCTCATGACCACACGAAAGAGGTGTCAGACGAGGCAGAGAAGGAATCCCACCGGGAGCCAGAAGAACCCTCTGTCGCACTACCACTGTCAATCAGGGTAAAGGGACGAACCACTCGTCCAAAAGCCATGGAACCTATGGCTATCCGCCTTAACAGATCCGGTTCAGGAAAAGGGGGTAATCCTCTCGTGATCACTTCAAACCGAAAACTTCCTTCCTTGGTCATCAACCTCCGGCGCCACAAGCAGCCAACTGATGTAAATGCAACCAGGAACCAAGCCCCAGATGATAATAAATATCCTCTTTTCCAGTATGTCAACGCTCTGATTCCGAACCAGGAATCCTCTCCCCATGACGATATAGAACCTATAGCACAAAAATTCTTGGCAGCTATGGATTCCTATCACCCGTACATATGGGAGGTGACATCATCATCCAATATCGTCGTGGCATACAGACCACAAGAGGACTCTATCTTCCTCGTCCCATCTACCTGCGGCAACCAGCGTACAATAGTCTTCGACCGCATGCGCAATCAACCGACGGTCCAAGAGGATCCTCTCGATAACGATACTAAGAAGATGCAGGTCCACCAATACAGCCCACAGGCATTGAGGATCATGCAAAGCATGGGCTACGACTTGGAGCGGAAGCCAGGCCTCAACTACGGGAAGGGCAGACGAACGCCACTGTTCGGCAATCCCCGCTATCAATAGACCCATTTCGGGTTAGGGTATATTGCCTCCTCCAAATCAAGCGAGAATGTCCTTTCCTCCTCTCAAGACGGCTCGTCGCCCCCCGACTCACCGGACGCTCTCGAACGAACATTATCAGTAAATATGGTAATGACAGATCCCTGCGGAGTGAACGAGCCAGAGTCTGAGCCGTTCAAAAATGACTCTTGGGCTCAACAGATGGATACACATTGGGAGTTTCGCTTCGAGCAGAGAGAACCTCCCACTGAAGATAAAGTTATCCAGATTGACGTTGGGGATGAACTCTCACCGAGGCCAATATTTATCAGTAACAATCTTTCCCCAGCCGAAAGGGAAGAAGTTATTCAACTGATAAAAGAATACATCGACGTCTTCGCATAGAATTATGAGGATATGCCAAGACTTGATCCAGAGATGGCTACCCACAAACTCAACATATCACCCGATTCAAAGCCGGTGAAGCAACACCAGCGCCGGTTCTGCCCGGATATGATTGACGCCATTGAAGCCGAAGTCAAAAAGTTGATAGCCTCCAATTTTATTCGGGAGGAACAATATCCCGACTGGGTCGCCAATGTTGTCCCAATCGTGAAGAAAAATAGGAAAATACGCATCTGCATCGATTTCCGGGATCTGAATACGGCCTGCCCCAAGGATGAGTTCCTTCTTCCCATCACAGACATCATGATCGACAACACCTGCGATTTTGAACGCATGTCTTTCATGGATGGATTCTCGGGGTACAATCAGATCAAGATGCATCCTGGAGACGAGAAGCATACCGCCTTCCGAACACCACTGGGGATATATTGCTATACAGTAATGCCCTTCGGATTAAAAAACGCCGGGGCAATAAACCAACGAGCTATGAGTAACATATTCCATGAGCATCTACGCAAAACGGTGGAATGCTACGTAGATGACATAGCTGTCAAAAGTTGCCTCAAGGACGATCACATTCGAGACTTGAGGTCGGTGTTCGAGTTAATGCGCCAACATCAACTCAAGATGAATCCTACGAAGTCCTTTCTGGGTGTATCTAGCGGCAAATTCCTGGGATTTATCATTACCACCAAAGGCATCCAAGTGGACCCTGAGAAAGTCCAAGCCATCGTAGAAATGCGATCGCCTCGCAATCTGAGGGAACTTAGGGGATTTCAAGGTCGTCTGGCTTACATCCGGAGATTCATATCCAACCTCTCCGGAAGATGTCAGCCTTTTTCTCGCCTCATGAAGAAAGATATATCCTTCGTATGGGACGAAGCCTGTCAACAAGCGTTTAACGATATCAAACGCTACCTCACTCATCCGCCAGTTCTGGTGCCCCCCGTCGTAGGAAGACCATTCTTCCTATACGTTCGAGCAATGGACCATTCCATGGAAGCTCTTCTTGCGCAGAAGAACGATGTAGGGCATGAACAGGCTATCTACTATCTAAGTAGAATGATGGTCGGAGCCGAACACCGGTACAACCCAGTGGAGAAAGAATACTTGGCTCTGATGTTCGCTATCCAGAAGACGCGGCACTATGTCACCGGCCAGACTATCCATATCATCTCCAGGATCAACCCTCTTCGAGTACTAATGAGCAAGCCAAGTGCTCTTAATTCCCGACTCGCAATATGGGCGATGCTGTTAACACCATATAACATGGTGTACGTCCCTCAGAAGTCCATCAAAGGCCAAGCATTGGCCGACTTCCTAGCTGCTCATCCAATCCCGGAGACCTCCATGTTGTACGAGGACATCCCTGACGAAGTTGCAGAATATAATTCCGCGATAGAGAGCGACGCATGGCAACTATTCTTTGATGGTGCCTCCAGAACCGGTCCTAGGGGAAATGTGGTCTCAGGAGTAGGAATTATCCTAGTTACTCCCGACAAACTCGTCATCTACCGGGCATACTCTCTCAACGAGCCCTGCTCCAACAACATGGCAGAGTATAACGCTCTTTTAATCGGGCTCCAAGTCGCTAAAGAGCTGGAGGTCGAATCCCTGGAAGCTTTCGGTGATTCCCTGCTTATTGTCAATCAAGTCAGAGGAATATATGAATTCTGGAATCCAGACCTCATCCCCTATCACCAAGCAACGGTCGAGATAGCCGTGACATTCAAAGGATTCTTCCTAGAGCATGTACCTCGATCCCTGAATCTTGAAGCTGATGCCCTAGCCAGTCTAGTCGCAGATCTGGCTACTCCTATAAGAAGGCAGGACTCTGTAATCCTTCTTAACAGAGATTTATTCTGTGTAAAAAATAACTCTCACATAGAACGCAGCTACGCTGCATACGCCAATCCTCCCGGACGAGATTAGAAGAGTCCTTTCATAGATTTTGTGGCATACGGGATCTTGTCGGAAGACCCTAAAGAAGCAGTATCCGTCAAGAGGCGGTCCTTACGCTTCTACTTCGATGCATCTTCGCAATGCCTATATCGTCGAACCTATGACGGACTGCTACTAAGATGCCTCTCTGACGACGAGGCACAGATGATCATCCGTGAAGCTTACGACGGCATATGCGGAGCGCATCAACCCGGTCCTAAGCTACATGATCGTATCAGGAGAATGGGCTACTACTGGCCCACTATGATCACAGACGCGATCAGCTATGCAAAACAATGCAAGGCCTGTCAGGTCCATGCGGACTTCATACATCAACCGTCTGAATATCTACATCCTACGGTTGCATCCTGGCCTTTCGAAGCATGGGGTATGGATGTTATTGGTCCTATCCACCCGTCTTCTTCCAGGGGTCACCAGTTCATACTGGCCATCACGGATTACTTCTCCAAGTGGGCCGAGGCAATCCCTCTTGCAGAGGTAAAAGCATCTAATGTGATCAACTTCATCAAGCATCATGTCATCTATCGCTTCGTGGTACCTCGGAGGATAATTCACGACAATGGGCCTCAGTTCATCAGTCAAGCATTTCATCGATTTTGCGATAAATATTGGATACATAATATTGCCTCTACGGCATATTATCCAGCTGCTAATGGTTTGGCGGAAGCTTTCAACAAAACCATTATCAAACTCTTGAAGAAGTTCGTCTCTTCAAATAAGAGAGATTGGAATGAGAGACTGGGCGAATGCCTCTGGGCATATCGCACAACAGTACGAACTTCGACAGGTTGCAGTCCATTCTCACTGGTCTACGGGAGCGAAGCAGCTCTCCCCATTGAAGTCCAGATCCCATCACTCAGAATAGCCGTGGCTAACGAGCTGACTCAAGAGAAGAACGACCTTTGAAGACTTCAGGAGCTAGAAGGATTAGACGAGAAACGCCTCCAAGCTCAGCAGTGCATCGCGCTCTACCAAGCACGTATTTCCAGAGCTTTCAATCATAAAGTAAAGGAAAGAGTGTTCAGAGTCGGCGAGCTAGTTCTAGCCGTAAGAAGGTCGATGATTCTTACCCATAGGAGTAAAGGCAAATTCCAGCCCAAATGGGAGGGTCCTTATGTGGTCGAGACAACGTTCTCAAATGGCGGTTACAGGTTAGCCCAGCCTAATGGAGACCTGTTAATGACTCCTATCAACGGCAAATTCCTAAAAAGGTACTATGCTTAATCTCCACTGCTCGGGTAGAATATAGCGGAAACCTCAATTCTGACAAAACTACTTCCAGAACAAACCTTAGTCAGAGCATATTCTATCATGTCCGTATGACCTCTGAATAAATATGTCCTACTGAAGTTTCTTGAGAGCCTATCATGTCCATATCACCTCTGATAGTATCTTACCCACAAACCTTAGTCAGAGCATATTCTATCATGTCCGTATGACCTCTGAATAAATGTGTCCTGCTGAAGTTTCTTGAGAGCCTATCATGTCCATATCACCTCTGATAGTATCTTACCCACAAACCTTAGTCAAAATATATTCTATCATGTCCGTATGACCTCTGAATAAATGTGTCCTGCTGAAGTTTCTTGAGAGCCTATCATGTCCATATCACCTCTGATAGTATCTTACCCACAAGCCTTAGCCAAAACATATTCTATCATGTCCGTATAACCTCTGAATAAATGTGTCCTGCTGAAGTTTCTTGAGAGCCTATCATGTCCATATCACCTCTGATAGTATCTTACCCACAAACCTTAGTCAGAGCATATTCTATCATGTCCGTATGACCTCTGAATAAATATGTCCTGCTAGAGTTTTCTGAGAGTTTATCACGTCCATACTACCTCTGATATCCCTCTCGCCCAAACCTGTCATTTACATTCCGAAATGATGGGTCCACAAAGTCAGAAAAGAGTTCGCTTTATTCCTAAGAAAGAGCAGAATTACACTGGCAAGCAAAAAAAAAGAGGGTACATCATTGCGGGGGAGCAGTCAGATCATGAATCTGCCGTGCCAGTACGGCTATCCTCTCATCCCTGCAGGCCAAGGTATCGGCGCGGGCCTGCTCCAGCCGTGCTTTGTTGTCTCCCCTGAGAGACAATTCGGCCCTCGCCCGACGAACACCCGCGCGGGCAGCTTCTGCATGATCCAGATCCCGTCGCGCTGCACTCAATCGAGCGGTCGCTACGTCTAGACCTGCCAACGACTGGGAAGCCCACTCCTCTGCCTGAGCGAGCTCCTCTTTCAACTTGCGAGCCCTCGCTACGTTCCCTTCATGCTCGGATTGGCACTTCAGTTGAAGGGCAAGGGCCTCCTCCTCGACGGTCTTTCTTTCGTCCATCTTCAACTGACGTGTTTGAGCGAGTTTATCTAAGCTCTCCATCCGTTTGGCAAACTGCGCAGTCATGAAGTCGTATCTGGACTGGACCTCAGCTTCAATATCGCCCCGAGTTAGCTGTAGATATTCGTTAATGGGTTGCTCTAAACCATTAACCATCGCCTCCAGGGCATCAGCTATCCCGGTGCCGTCAAAATCCCGGATCGCCTCTATCGGGATCCGAGAGGACTTCTTCAGGCGCTCGAGATCCAGATTCCCCTTCAGCAGCATCGGTATCAGCGCTTTCAAAGTAGCATAGAAGACACGGGTATATTGCTCGGTCAGCGCAGCTTAATCCGATTGGGCCCCAGGAGTGGCCGCAGCATTGGCAAATCCCCCTCCAGGAACGATTGCGAACGAAGTGGTCACAACCGTCGCATCAACAGGTGGTGCGACCAAAAGAGGCACGTCAACCAAAGTAGTCGCAATGACAGGCTCTTCTTCTTCTTGGGATATCGAAGACTCTTCAATAGGCGAACCGGTCCCCGAAGATATTTCCTCCTCAAGATCAAACGCCTCCGTATCATCGCCAGGAACCGGAGCAGAGCCAGAAGGCACTTCAAAGCTATATTCCCCGTGGACGCCATCCCCTGGGAAAAGGACAAGAGAGTTGATATCAATATAATGGTACTCTTTCTAAAAAGGAGACATAAAGATGACATTTACCCGTGGCCAGCGGTATGTACGACGCATCTGCAATCGAGGTAGCTAAATCACGCCTTAATAACGTAATGCGAACTGTCATACCTGGAGAAGGGGGTGGGCCAACCGACATCGCCAGGAGCTCTACTAAGCCTCCACCAAGACGCGGTCAAGGTTCGTCAGTTGGGACCTCGCCAGGCATACTCACGGACACGGCAGGGGTTTCATCCGTTGCTGGTGTAAGAAAAGATTCTCCAATCTGCCCCGGCCACACCGGCAAACTTGTACCACTACCGGAGGCAGTAGCGGCGACGACATCCTCAAGACGGAATGCCCCGGCACCGCCAGCCAAAATTTAGGGTCCCTCCCTAGAAGGCGAGGAACCCCCGATCAGGGAAACATCCTCGACAGGCGAAACAGCAGGTTCCTCTCTGGGAGCCTCGATACCAGGGATTCGAAGAGAACGACTGACCGTCCTCTTCCTCTTGCGAGGAGAAATCTCCTTGGGAGCAGCGGCCCTTCGCTTCCCAGAGACTACAAAAGCCCCCGCAGGCAGAGGCACTTCACACCTCGGCACCGTCACCAACGGCTCATCAGGAGTAGCAAACTCCTCACCCTCGTCAGGAGAAACCGAAGGGACTTCGACTCTTCCCCCAGGCGTGGAGGGCGGCACCCTAAAACTCCCACGTATGTCAAAATCACGGTAGAAGGTGTTAACCGCCACGTAGAACTGGGCATACGAATGTAGGAAGCGCAACTCCGTGGAGGGTGTGACGACCGGCACGTTAAAGATTGCTCCAGTGCATCCCATGATGAAATATCGCCATCCTCTGGCTCCATCGATGAGGCCGCCCCTGGACCTGAAGCTGGAAACGGCATTGCCCACGTGCAACTGGTCGTACCCAAATTGCCTTGCGAACCGACTAGGCAAGTAAGGCTCGAGGAAGCAATGATCTTCACTTCTATACAACAAGTGGGAAGGCCTGATACAGATCAACCACTTGAAGGCCTCCGGAGAAAGATTAGTCTTCTCTCCACCTAAATCCTCCAGCCTGATCCCCGATTGATTACGATGTACTGGGGGAGCAATGCAAAGGAGCTTCCAGCCATGACTGAGGCCCAGTGTCAGCCTACAGTCTAAAACTGTGTTCACATTCCAGGCAGAGTCCTTATAATTCAGCAGGAAGCTTCCCCCCGGGCTACTACCGGAGCTAGGGGACATAACCCGAGGGTTGTGCAGAATTAACCATCCCATTAAATATAGGTATGGTAATTCCACCCTGGGGAAGCTTTCACACCGAGTCTCATCGGCGAGCAGCCCGTCAGTCATGGCCCTCAGGCCAGCCTGTATACGGCACACCATAGCAGGGAGCAGGCCCAGTCTTGCCCCAAACACCAGACGCACCGTGGGCCACAGGATGTTCCGGTGAATACGGTCCACAGATCCAGTACCGGGCACCACTACTCGATGCAGCCATATGGAGAGGAAACCAGCCAGCTGGGCTTCCTTGGATAGAGGTCTGCGGCAACGCCTCAAGTAGCTATAGGCCTTAGTGCCTTCGGGATACTTTCCTACCCCGTCGTCAAGAATCTGGTCTGAAGCGTTGGCATCATCCATAAGAGCCTCGACAACCTGGGCACTAAGCACGCCCAAACAATTTACGGGCTCGTCCTTGCCCCCCGAGACTTTCTGCGGCTTGGCGTCCCTAGCCCGGTGGAAGAAGAGGTAGGACGTCAACTTGGTAGTATGGGCCAAATTAGAAGGCTCGTCATAAAAGGCCGTGCACGCGAAGTAGGGACACATCAGCTCCTGATATACCTCTACTACCCGAGGGTCCGAATCCCCAACTCCCGATTGGTGGGGACGTACTCTTCATATGGGGTATCCCCCATCGGCGGCCTCGAGATCACTGCCATCTCATGGAGGGCCAATCCCAACTCCCCCAGCGGAGTGGCAAAGGTCCCAGTGAGCAAAATGTATCGCTCCATCAGTGCCAAGTACAGGTTAGGGTTAGCAGGCAACCCAACACTTGTCGCACTCACAGCGGCATACAGCCCAATGCACTCCAGTTCTCTCTGACAGTGCTTCAAGGCCCAGTCAACAAGGCAGGCCCATCGACGGTTTGTTGGAGTGATCCACCCGTTGCATCGAGGATTCTCCTTGGGATATACTCCCCTTCTCCCTATGAAGTCGTTGCAGAAAGTCGGCAACTGGACCGGCTGGATCACTAGACTATCCTCGCTGGGAGCACTGCCCGGGCTCAGTCCCCTGAACGACGTCACGAGGCCAGAAGGACGACTGACAAACGACCCCTGGTCAGCTCCTTTCAGATGAAAGATCTTCCCAGGTTTGCCGTAAAGATCGGGCGTCAGGTTCCACGACATCCTCCTACGGTGTGTCGCATGGAAGAAGGCCGAGATGGGATAATCCCTCGGCATCGTCAGCAGATACAAAACCAGATTTCCGGCAAGAAATACCCAAGGTTCTCTCTTAGGCTTCGTCTGGGACCGTCTGTCAATCATGTCCCCGAAGAAAAAAGCTGGCTTTATGTACCGCTCCCCGTCTATATACGTCAGGGGCTCCCCGTTAATCATATTCAGCAGCGTCCACTCACCCTGGGCCAATATCAAAATCTTTCTTCCCTCAGGATACTGGGGTCCAGATATAGGAAATGCCACGTGGGACAGATCCTCCAGATAGTTCGAGTACAGCATCCCGGCGGCAGAACCTATCACCTCAGCCAGGGGAGACTCACCCAAATTAACTGCAAAAGCATGAGAAAAACATTCATTAGAAATCTTGCAGCATGAGGACTGAGAAACGACAGTCTGCACTTTACGCCAAGACTGTACAAACCTGGCCATTTTATGCAGGAAGTCTCATCCAGAGGCATAACTGGCAGCGTACGATCCATGCTTTACGTCGGGCTACCAAAAATCCTAGTTATTACGCCGAAGGTTTCGTCCCCAGGCGTAAAACTAAAACTTTATAGTATACACCACATTTTCGACAGTCGGAGCTGTTACGCCCAGAACTGGAAAAACGATAGAGCCCTTACGCTGGCATATTAGAAATGTGGGCGTAAAAGATGAAAATGTCTCCGTGCATCATCTTCCTCAAAGAGGCTATCAGCACAGAAGACGACCTAGTACGGTCACGTTCAACGTGTGCGAAGGATTTTTTGTCATTCTATGTCATCCAAAAAGGGCTCTACCTCTAAGGCCAGGAGCGCTGCTCGTCGGCGGGATACTTTGCTCAGGATGAAGTTCGCTTTCTCCAACCGAAGACTCCCTCGCCGGGACAGAAGAATGGAAAGAAGAACCTACACTCTTTCCCTTAGCGGAGGAGGTTTGCTTCGGCGCCATTTCTGAAAGACTCTGAGTGCTCGGAGAAGCAACGGAGAAAAACTCGAACAGACGAAGACTCTCTTTCGCAGCAGACGAATAAAAAGTTTTCTCTCCAAAACTCGAGATATATATAGGGGTCGGATCGAATCCTCGGATGGATTCCTCGAAACCCTAACCAAATCTCGTAATTAATAGTTGGTTATGATTGGATGCTACGTCAGCCCACTACTCTCGGAAGACGGACAGTCAGCAAATTCGAAGAGTTTTCGTGCAAAGCAGGTTCGTAGTTCTACGCTAAAGAGCTTTCTACGCTCGACAGCAACGGATCTACGGTTTTACGCTCGCAAGCTACAAGTCTATGGTTTTACGCCCGGATGCCTTTTTGTGCCCAGTAGCTTTCATGCTCGAGAGGCTACAAACCTACGACTTCACGCTCAGCAGTTACCAAACCTACGATCTCACGCTCGGTGGCGTTTAGTTTACGCTCGGAAGCAACAGGTACACAGACCCTACGCTCGAAGATTTCTTTCTCTAAACAGGCTACGAATCTACAGTTCTACGCTTAGGGGCTTTCTACGCTCGACAGCAACGGATCTACGGTTTTACGCTCGCCAGCTACAAGTCTATGGTTTTATGCCCGGATGTCTTTTGTGCTCAGTAGCTTTCATGCTCGAGAGGATACAAACCTATGACTTCACGCTTAGCAGATACAAACCCACAATCTCACGCTCGGTGGCTTTCTACGCTCAATAAGCTATGAACTCAGGATTCCCAGCTCATCTACACGACGGATCTCTGACTTTCCGTGTATCCGGACGAGTTCTCCAAGCGGTCAAATACAAAGAGTTTACACAGAAGATACTCATTCTTGACCCAAAGCATCCCAAGTACCCGAAACATACAGAGTTCAAACATTGAGAAATTACTCTTCTCGGGTCAAAATTGGAGGTTCATCCAGACTTCAGTCTGAACATCTCGTCCATCAAGATGGCAATTCAGTTTTTGACGGCCAAAGCCTCGACCCTGTTCCAAGGGATTTTCGAGAGATCATTCTTGAAGACGAAGTCTGAACAAAAAGTTCAGCTTATCAGAGAAACTCTACGCGGTCCCTCAGTCCTAGCAACAGGACAGTTCCAAATGTTTAAAATGCTCAACAGCGTTCTATGGACAGGGCCTAGTACTCTTTTTATTAGAGTCAGCGTAAAGAATCAGACGTGTCGAAGCTACACATATTCAGACTTCACAGCAACATATGGCAAAGACGATCATATACAGAGAAGAAAGACGGCTTTATTTAAAGTTAAAATTACAATTACATATGAGGGAAATCCTGTCTACAAGGGATTCTTCTTTGTTTCCGTGATTACATATGAGGGAAATTCCGTCAACAAAGGACTTCCTCATCGCCATCTGAAGATCGCCCAGAAGCTGTCCTGACAAATTCTTGCACCGGTGTAGGTCTTCCTCTGCTTCCATGGCTGTTCATGACCACCACAGTCATGAACAAGAAGATCCTCCATTCGCCATGGCCGATCCAGTTAAGGTTTCTTTAAATCCAACTCAATCAGGACGACAGATTACGGTTTGTCTGATCTCGTCCGCAGGGGTCTCAGGAAGAAATAAACAGTCTGCAAGCTGTCTGGTCCAATGCGACCCTTCCTTTCTCCTGGTGCAATGCCATACGAAGTTGCTGATTATCCCGAGCAAGGGACGCTAAGATATCCTTCCATGATCCATCGTTGCAATGGACACTTGCTCGAAGACGCCGTCTTTCTTGGCTCCTTACATGCTGGAAGAACATGGTCTTCTTCTTCCTCAGGTCGACCCGACGAACTCCGACGATCATCTCAGCATGGTGAAAGGAAATGTGGGAAGAAACAGGTTAACTCCTCAGCCCTTTTATAGGCAAGCGAGGTCACACCTACCCCCAATAAATCTGCCATCAAGACCGGTCTGAAAGAACGTGTCAAAACTTGACCGTTTCAACGCTCCACTCAGAGACGTTTTGAGTTACGAGGGGCCGTTCATGCTTCATTCAAAGCGTTTCAAATTCCGATGAATTTAAAAGCTTTGAAGGGGGTCTTGTAGAAGCATGAAAAATACGCTGGGAGGATCTACGCGGCATCTTAATACAGAGCAGCGTAAGCAGAGGCCTCCAGAGCCGTCGAACATGCAACAGAGCTCTTCCGCCAAATACAACGTGAAATATAAGCTCAAGGGAACATCCGCGGAAATACGGTACGTCCAGGCCGCCCCAGCATAAAAAAGAGTTCTTTATCGCCTCCATGGCGTAAAACTCAGCCGCTCTCAAAGCAGCTTAAAGCGTACGAGGAACGCTTCGTCTTCCCCAAAATGAACCTGTCAAGTCACGCAGTGAATCTGACCCCTGACTTCTGACAAAAAGTGCTGCACGGCTACCCAAACGACGGCTGGAAACAGTGGCAGACCCCTCGGGACGCGCTCCACAGTATGATGGCAGATCTGTGCATTTAATGCAGAGGATTTGGTTAAGATATCACCAAGCCGTCGTTTACTGAAGTCCCCTCAGCATAAACCGCTCTTTCGCGTGCAAGGGAATACACCGCCTTGTTTTACACGGGCAGACGTGAGCTGTTTAAGCTCCACAGCGGACAAACCGCCTGCCACGTCAAAAGCTGCACGTTGCGCAGGGCTCGAGACACGTCTCTGCGATTGGCGGACAAGGCGGTAACAGCCTTCTCGAGGCACGTCTCTGCGAGGAACACACAGGAGAGCTGCAGACCTCCAAAAACATGCCTCCACATATGTACAGAATGATGGCGGATCTCTGCATTTAATGTAAGGGATTTTGTTATATCTTCAAAAGCCGAGATCTCCGGCTAAAGACGTCCATATCAGCATTTTGGCACGGTACGCAGCGGCTTCTACGCCCAGGATCTGTGCCTATTCGGCTTCAACGCCCGTTTTGCTTCAACGCCCACTCAGTCTCTACGACCATTCGGCTTCTATGCCTGCTCGTCTTCTATGCCTGTTCGGCTTCCATGCCTGTTCGTCTTCAACGCCTGTTCGGCTTATATGCCTATCGGGCTTCTACGCCCACCCGGCTTCTATGCCTACTTGGCTTCTATGCCACGATGACAGACATCGGCTTTTACGCCCACCTCTTCTACACGGGGGGTACCTACCTACGTGGCTTTTATGTCGTGATCTTCATAGCAATTGTACGTGTTGTGTCCCTTAGTTGGACCCGTGTCACACGCTCATTCAAAAGATCATCCATACGCAAGCATTGGTTACTTTAACCGTCGTGTAAAAGGGTGCTGTGTTGTCCGCTCCTCGGTTTTTACACCAACTGAGTGGTCATTGTCACAAAAACTCTATAAATAGAGACCCCTATCAATGGGGAAAAAGGTCGACAAATTAAAAGATCGAACAATTGAAGACTCAGAGAAGAGGTCGAACAATTAAAGATCGAGCAAGGAGAGAGGAGATCGAGAGAGAGAGAGAGAGGAACCCGGAGCTCGGACAGAGGATAGGGATCGGCGACCTGGGCATCGTGCATCCACCCTTTTCTGCAACCCCCGAGGCTGCTTCCTGTCTTCTACGGCGCTTCTTCACCATCGTGTGGTCCAAGGGCTAAAGTGATCGACTGCAGATCAGACACCTATAGCAATTTATACCCAGATTAAATAAATTGTACTCCCACATCCTCGTATAGGATTATATTATACAAGTTTGTTTGTAAACCAAAGAAGGCGGATTCTGTGTAAACCCCATATTGAATACATCTTTCATTCGTCTGCTGCGAAAGAGAGTCTTCGTCTGTTCGAGTTTTTCTCCATTGCTTCTCCGAGCACTCAGAGTCTTCTAGAAATGGCGCCAAAGCAAACCTCCTCCGCTAAGGGAAAGAGTGTAGGTTCTTCTTCCCATTCTTCTGTCCCGGCGAGGGAGTCTTCGGTTGGGGAAGGCGAACTTCATCCTGAGCAAAGTATCACGCCGACGAGCAGCGCTTCTGGCCTTAGAGGTAGAGCCCTTTTTGGATGACATAGAATGACGAAAAATCCTTCGCACACGTTGAACGTGACCGCGCTAGGTCGTCTTCTGTGCTGATAGCCTCTTTGAGAAAGATGATGCACGGAGACATTTTTATCTTTTACGCCCACATTTCTAATGTGCCAGCTTAAGAGCTCCATCATTTTTCCTGTTCTGGGCGTAACAGCTCCGACTGTCAAAAACATGGTGTATACTATAAAGTTTTAGTTTTACGCCTGGGGACGGAACCTTCGGTGTAATAACTAGGATTTTTGGTAGCCCGGCGTAAAGCACGGATCGTACGCTGTCAGTTATGTCTCTGGATGAGACTTCCTGCATAAAATGGCCAGGTTTGTACAGTCTTGGCGTAAAGCGCAGACTGTCGTTTCTCAGTCCTCATGCTGCAAGATTTCTAATGAATGTTTTTCTTGCACTTTTGCAGTTAATTTGGGTGAGTCTCCCCTGGCTGAGGTGATGGGTTCTGCCGCCGGGATGCTGCACTCGAACTATCTGGAGGATCTGTCCCACATGGCATTTCCTATCTCCGGACCCCAGTATCCTGAGGCAAGGGAGATTTTAATATCGGTCCAGGGTGAGCGGACGCTGCTGAATATGATTAACGGGGAGCCCCTGACGTATATAGACGGGGAGCAGTACATAAAGCCAGCTTTTCTCTTCGGGGACATGATTGACAGACGGTCCCAGACGAAGCCTAAGAGAGAACCTTGGGTATTTCTTGCCGGGAATCTAGTTTTGTATCTGCCGACGATGCCGAGGGATTATCCCATCTCGGCCTTCTCCCATGCGACACACCGTAGGAGGATGTCGTGGAACCTGACGCCCGATCTTCACGGCAAACCGGGGAAGATCTTTCATCTGAAAGGAGCTGACCAGGGGTCGTTTGTCAGTCGTCCTTCTGGCCTCGTGATGTCGTTCAGGGGACTGAGCCTGGGCAGTACTCCGAGCGAGGATAGTCTAGTGATCCAGCCGGTCCAGTTACCGACTTTCTGCAACGACTTCATGGAGAGAGGGGGAGTATATCCCAAGGAGAATCCTCGATGAACGGGTGGATCACTCCAACAAACCGTCGATGGGCCTGCCTTGTTGACTGGGCCTTGAAGCACTGTCAGAGAGAACTGGAGTGCATTGGGCTATATGTCGCTGTGAGTGCGACCAGTGTTGGGTTGCCTGCTAACCCTAACCTGTACTTGGCACTGATAGAGCGATACATTTCGCTCACTAGGACCTTCGCCACTCCGTTGAGGGAGTTGGGATTGGCCCTCCATGAGATGGCAGTGATCTCGAGGCTGCCGATGGGGGATACCCCATATGAAGAGTACGTCCCCAGCAATCAGGAGTTGGGGGATTCAGACCCTCGGGTAGTAGAGGTGTATCAGGAGCGGATGTGCCACTACTTTGCTTGCACGGCCTTTTATGACGAGCCTTCTAATTTGGCCCATATTACCAAGTGGACGTCCTACCTCTTCTTCCACCGGGCCAGGGCCGCCAAGCCGGAGAAAGTCACGGGGGGCAAGGACGAGCCCTTAAATTGTTTGGGCATGCTTAGTGCCCAGGTGGTCGAGGCTCTTATGGATGACGCCAAAGCTTCGGACCAGATTCTTGACGACGGGGTAGGAAAGTATCCCGAAGGCACTAAGGCCTATAGCTACTTGAGGCATTGCCGCAGACCTCTGTCGAAGGAAGCCCAGCTGGCTGGTTTCCTCTCCATATGGCTGAGTCGAGTAGTGGTGCCCGGTACTGCATCTGCGGACCGTATTCACCGGAACATCCTATGGCCCGCGGTGCGTCTGGTGTTTGGGGCAAGACTGGGCCTTCTCCCTGCTATGGTGTGCCGTATACAGGCTGGCCTGAGGGCCATGACTGACGGGCTGCTCGCCGATGAGACTCGACGTGAAAGCTTCCCCAGGGTAGAATTACCATACCTGTATTTACTGGGATGGTTAATTCTGCACAACCCTCCGGTAGTAGCCCGGGGGGTAGCTTCCTGCTGAATTATAAGGACTCTCCCTGGAATGTGAACACAGTTTTAGACTGTAGGCTGACACTGGGCCTCAGTCATGGCTGGAAGCTCCTTTGCATTGCTCCCCCTGTACATCGTAATCAATCGGGGGTCAGGCTGGAGGATTTAGGTGGAGAGAAGACTAATCTTTCTCCGGAGGCCTTCAAGTGGTTGATCTGTATCAGGCCTTCCCACTTGTTGTATAGAAGTGAAGATCATTGCTTCCTCGAGCCTTACTTGCCTAGTCGGTTCGCAAGGCAATTTGGATACGACCAGTTGCACGTGGGTAATGCCGTTACCAGCTTCAGTTCCAGGGGCGGCCTCATCGATGGAGCCAGAGGATGGCGATATTTCATCATGGGATGTACTGGAGCAATCTTTACCGTGCCGGTCGTCACACCCTCCACGGAGCTGCGCATCCTATATTCGTATGCCCAGTTCTACGTGGCGGTTAACACCTTCCACCGTAATTTTGACATACGTGGTAGTTTTAGGGTGCCGCCCTCCACGCCTGGGGGAAGAGTCGAAGTCCCTTCGGTTTCTCCTGACGAGGGTGAGGAGTTCGCTACTCCTGATGAGCCGTTGGTGACGGTGCCGAGGTGTGAAGTGCCTCTGCCTGCGAGGGCTTTGGTAGTCTCTGGGAAGCGAAGGGCCGTTGCTCCCAAGGAGATTTCTCCTCGCAAGAGGAAGAGGACGGCCAGTCGTTCTCTTCGAATCCCTGGTATCGAGGCTCCCAGAGAGGAACCTGCTGTTTTGCCTGTCGAGGATGTTTCCCTGATCGGGGGTTCCTCGCCTTCTAGGGAGGGACCCTTAATTTCGGCTGGCGGTGCCGGGGTATTCCGTCTTGAGGATATCGTCGCCGCTACTGCCTCCGGTAGTGGTACGAGTTTGCCGGTGTGGCCGGGGCAGATGGGAGAATCTTCCCTTAGACCAGCAAAAGATAAAAACCCTGCCATGTCCGTGAGTATGCCTGGCGAGGTCCCAACTGACGAACCTCGACCGCGTCTTGGTGGAGGCTTAGTAGAGCTCCTAGCGATGTCGGTTGGCCCACCCCCTTCTCCAGGTATGACAGTTCGCATTACGTCATTAAGGCATGATTTAGCTACCTCGACTGCAGATGCGTCGTACATACCGCTGGCCATGGGTAAATGTCATCTTTATGTCTCCTTTTTAGAAAGAGTACCATTATATTGATATTAACTCTCTTGTCCTTTTCCTAGGGGATGGCGTCTACGGGGAATATAGCTTTGAAGCGCCTTCTGGCTCTGCTCCGGTTCCTGGCGATGATACGGAGGCGTTTAATCTTGAGGAGGAAATATCTTCGGGGGCCGGATCGCCTATTGAAGAGGCTTCGATATCCCAAGAAGAAGAAGAGCCTGTCATTGCGACTACTTCGGTTGACGTGCCTCTTTTGGTCGCACCACCTGTTGAGGTGACGGTTGCGACCACTTCGTCCACAATCGTTCCTGGAGGGGGATTTACCAATGCCGCGGCCACTCCTGGGGCCCAATCGGATTTAGCTGCGCTGACTGAGCAATATACCCGTGTCTTCTATGCTACTTTGAAAGCGCTGATACCGATGGTGCTGAAGGGGAATCTGGATCTCGAGCGCCTGAAGAAGTCCTCTCGGATCCCGATAGAGGCGATCCGAGATTTTGACGGCACCGGGATAGCTGATGCACTGGAGGCGATGGTTAATGGTTTGGAGCAACCCATTAACGAATATCTGCAGCTAACTCGGGGCGATATTGAAGCTGAGGTCCAGTCCAGATACGACTTTATGACTGTGCAGTTTGCCAAACGGATGGAGAGCTTAGATAAACTCTCTCAAACACGTCAGTTGGAGATGGACGAAAGAAAGACCGTCGAGGAGGAGGCCCTTGCCCTTCAAATGAAGTGCCAATCCGAGCATGAAGGGAATGTAGCGAGGGCTCGCAAGTTGAAAGAGGAGCTCGCTCAGGCAGAGGAGTGGGCTTCCCAGTCGTTGGCAGGTCTAGACGTAGCGACCGCTCGATTGAGTGCAGCGCGACGGGATCTGGATCGTGCAGAAGCTGCCCGCGCGGGTGTTCGTCGGGCGAGGGCCGAATTGTCTCTCAGGTGAGACAATGAAGCACGGCTGGAGCAGGCCCGCGCCGATACCTTGGCCTGTAGGGATGAGAGGATAGCCGTACTGGCGTGGCAGATTCATGATCTGACTGCTCCCCCGCAATGATGTACCCTCTTTTTTTTTTTTGCTTGCCAGTGTAATTCTGCTCTTTCTTAGGAATAAAGCAAACTCTTTTCTGACTTTGTGGACCCATCATTTCGGAATGTAAATGACAGGTTTGGGCGAGAGTGATATCAGAGGTAGTATGGACGTGATAAACTCTCAAGAAACTCTAGCAGGACATATTTATTCAGAGATCATACGGACATGATAGAATATGCTCTGACTAAGGTTTGTGGGTAAGATACTATCAGAGGTGATATGGACATGATAGGCTCTCAAGAAACTTCAGCAGGACACATTTATTCAGAGGTCATACGGACATGATAGAATATGTTTTGGCTAAGGCTTGTGGGTAAGATACTATCAGAGGTGATATGGACATGATAGGCTCTCAAGAAACTTCAGCAGGACACATTTATTCAGAGGTCATACGGACATGATGGAATATGCTCTGACTAAGGTTTGTAGGTAAGATACTATCAGAGGTGATATGGACATGATAGGCTCTCAAGAAACTTCAGCAGGACACATTTATTCAGAGGTCATACGGACATAATAGAATATATTTTGGCTAAGGTTTGTTCTGGAAGTAGTTTTGTCAGAATTGAGGTTTCCGCTATATTCTACCCGAGCAGAGGAGATTAAGCATAGTACCTTTTTAGAAATTTGTCGTTGATAAGAGCCATTAACAGGTCTCCATTAGGCTGAGCTAACCTGTAAGCGCCATTTGAGAACGTTGTCTCGACCACATAAGGACCCTCCCATTTGGGCTGGAATTTGCCTTTACTCCTGTGGGTAAGAATCATCGGCCTTCTTACGGCTAGAACTAGCTCGCCGACTCTGAACACTCTTTCCTTTACTTTATGATTGAAAGCTCTGGAAATACGTGCTTGGTAGAGCGCGATGCGCTGCTGAGCTTGGAGGCATTTCTCGTCTAATCCTTCTAGCTCCTGAAGTCTTAAAAGGTCGTTCTTCTCTTGAGTCAGCTCGTTAGCCACGGCTATTCTGAGTGACGGGATCTGGACTTCAATGGGGAGAACTGCTTCGCTCCCGTAGACCAGTGAGAATGGAGTGCAACCTGTCGGTGTTCGTACCATTGTGCGATATGCCCAGAGGCATTCGCCCAGTCTCTCATTCCAATCTCTCTTGTTTGAAGAGACGAACTTCTTCAAGAGTTTGATAATGGTTTTGTTGAAAGCTTCCGCCAAACCATTAGCAGATGGATAATATGCCGTAGAGGCAATATTATGTATCCAATTTTTATCTCAAAATCGATGAAACGCTTGACTGATGAACTGAGGCCCATTGTCGTGAATTATCCTCCGAGGTACCCCGAAGCGATTGATGACGTGATGCTTGATGAAGTTGATCACATTAGACGCTTTTACCTCTGCGAGAGGGATTGCCTCGGCCCACTTGGAGAAGTAATCCGTGATGGCCAGTATGAACTGGTGACCCCTGGAAGAAGACGGGTGGATAGGACCAATGACATCCATACCCCATGTTTTGAAAGGCCAGGATGCAACCGTAGGATGTAGATATTCAGACGGTTGATGTATGAAGTCCGCATGGACCTGACAGGCCTTGCATTGTTTTGCATAGCTGATCGCGTCTGTGATAATAGTGGGCCAGTAGTAGCCCATTCTCCTGATACGATCCTGTAGCTTAGGACCGGGTTGATGCGCTCCGCATATGCCATCGTGAGCTTCACGGATGATCATCTGTGCCTCGTTGTCAGAGAGGCATCTTAGTAGCAGTCCGTCATAGGTCCGACGATATAGGCATTGCGAAGATGCATCGAAGTAGAAGCGTAAGGACCGCCTCTTGACGGATACTGCTTCTTTAATCCGAAGGGCATTACTGTATAGCAATATACCCCCAGTGGTGTTCGGAAGGCGGTATGCTTCTCGTCTCCAGGATGCGTCTTGATCTGATTGTACCTCGAGAATCCGTCCATGAAAGACATGCGTTCAAAACCGCAGGTGTTGTCGATCATGATGTCTGTGATGGGAAGAGGGAACTCATCCTTGGGGCAGGCCGTATTCAGATCCCGGTAATCGATGCAGATGTGTATTTTCCTATTTTTCTTCACGACTGGGACAACGTTGGCGACCCAGTCGGGGTGTTGTTCCTCCCGAACTGTAGAGAGACCATGTTGGTTGTGACTGTCTTCTCAGTGTTGTGCAGGGTTATGGCTTTGGCATCGATAAAACCCTGGATCTTCCTTTTTAGTATGTAACACGCCTTTGTCGGGTGGTGCACATATCTGTGGAAGACGCAGTATTTGGGGTCGTCAGTACTGCCGACTTCTTGGGGCCATTTTAACTCCGGAAGGGTGATCTTTGCCACATTTGATGAGACACTTGAATATACTTGGGATATCCTCGTCGTCAAAGGAGTAGACTTCTACGGGCCTGGACGTCCCGGGTCTCGTTTGCGTGGTTGCCGCAATCTTTTGTCTGGACGTATTCACAGTCAGAGCTTCTTTCCCTTTTGGACCGCGAGGATGGTCGCTGCTGGGAGATGACTTCTTGTCTTTGTCTGAGGCAGAGATCATAATGCCATTGTCGCGTGCCTTGCGACTGTTGTCTTCAGCGGCTACGGCCGAGAGGATGAACGAGGGCCAATCACGGAACTGATATGGTCCTGTGAACACCGAGACCACGGGAAGGAGGTTTTTCCTGCAAATATCTACCAATGCAGAGTCTGGCACTCCTGGAGGCATCTGTAAGGTGGCCTGACGAAAACGCTCGATGAAGGCACGAACGTCTTCTTTTTCTCTTTGCCTGACTTCGATAAGAGAGGACATGGACATGTCCATTCCTCCCTCATAGAATCGCATGAAGAATAAAGCTTTGAAGTCTTCGAAAGAAGTGATGAAGTTGTCCGCCAAGCTTCAGTACCATTGATAGGCTACTCCCGAGAGGCAGCCTTTGAACACCCGGGTGAGGAGGGCGTCGTTCCCTTGCAGCAACACCGTCATCATACTAAAATAGTTCATGTACTGACTTGGTAATGTTGTTCCCTCGAACAGGGCCATGGTATGAGGTTTGTACCTCGGAGGGAAAGGGACCTCTTTCCAGATAGCTGGGTAAGGCTGGTTGATTCCCAGTTTCTTGAGCTGATCTTTGTGCTTCAAGGTGTCAAACTGGGCTTTCAACTCTCGCACTGCCTGCATCGGATTTTTAGCCGGAGGTGGGACTACGGAGTGGTGCGGAGTTGGCTGCATTGTGACTCCAATGGGAGGCAATATATTCTCCGAAAGCGGAGGAACCGCTGACTCTTGATCTAGAGCAGGTCATTGGCTTGGATTAGATGGTGGCAAGTCCACCCCCACACGTATCTGAGTTGGCGGGACCGATGCTTGAGCCATGGTAGTTGCGTGCTGGGTTAGCATCATCTGGTGCATATTTTCCATCATAGATTGCATTTGTTTCAGAGATGTTTCCAGCGTAGTGATGCGTTGCTCCGCGTTTCCTGATGGTGAAGCCTCCTCGCGTTCATCTCCAACGGCGTAAACTCCCATCTCCCTGGGTGTCGTCGAAGGAAGTGTAGGTCGCTGTAGAAGTTGACTCTACGCTTTCAGCATCTGATTCAGGGGCCTGGAGATCCTCAGCGTCGGAATCAGAAGAGGATGAAGCTGGTCGTCGTGATCTTGCACGTGTGTTTTAGAATACTACGGCTTCAGCATTTCTGAGGAGTTCATTGAACCTCCTTCGGCTCGGAGGCCTGGAGGGATGACGTCTTGAGTTCGAACCCTGTCTAGGCATGCGTGAAGCCATGTTCACAGATGCATGCGCGGGCTCCTTTTCCTGAAAAGACAGAGAGTAGCTTAACCGGTCGAAGACCGGTCGTCTTGTATTAGAGCAGCAACAGTTAATCACAACTCTATGGCTATTGCAACAGTGCTCGTCAGGAGGCGTAATAGACATATTGGAAGGTTCCCTCTCTTTGCGCTTCTGGATTAGATATTTGCGCAGGTCAGGAGGAGTTGCAGAAGAGGATGATCGTTAGCTTCCTTTGCTCCCATCAGTGGTCATACGGAGGTTGGGCACCATGGCGCTTGCTGTGCCACCTGTGTACAACAGGTTGTTCATCTGGGTGCCGGGTAACCCCCGACGTATCTTGGAGATTTACTCAAGCTGGCGTGAAGCTGAAGAGTTCCTCAGTCGGCCATCGGCTTCTTGCGTAATCCGGAGGGTATGCAGATTATTTCCTCGCTTGCGTGAGGGCCGAGCAGTTACGCATTCCGCCGTTTGTTTTCCCCCGCGGAGATCACAGCACTCATCTGGTTCCCCGTAGAGGTCAGACGTCCTCTCGTGTGCGGAGCGTGACCTGTACTTCTGTTTTGGCGCTAAGGCATCATCAGAAGTTTTGTCTGTGCCGCGCGTAGCGGGAGACTGATTTCTGTGCGTAAGGCGCATTGGATACTCCAGGGTCAGCGCTGAGGCTTTGCCCGAAGTTTTGTCTGTACCGCGCGTAGTGGGAGACTGGTTTCTACGCGTAGAGCGCAGTGGATACTTCTGGGTTAGCGCTGAGGCTTTGCCCGAAGTTTTGTCTGTACCGCGCGTAGCGGGAGACTGAATTTTATGTGCGGGGCACGGTGGATACTTCTGGGTTAGCGCTGAGGCTTTTTCCGAAGTTTTGTCTGTACCGCGCGTAGCGGGAGACTGAATTTTACGTACGGGGCACAGAGGGAGCGATGCTACAACCTCATTGGTCGGAGAGATCGGAGAGTCCACAGGAACGGTAGAGGATGTCTTGGGCATCCAGACCTTGCGTAGCTTGGACGGAGAGAGGGTGAGAGCTACCCCCGGTTCGAAGCATGTCTTCGTAGGCAGACTGGTCGAATTGGACGACCAGTGTCTTCTTCACGGTTCATATAGATACCGTATCGTGTTGAGCAATTACTTCCTCATCAGAAGAGAAAGCTGTCCCCAGCAGAGACGCCATCTTGTTTGTGGTAGCAAACGAAAGAATGAAAGATGTATTCAATATGGGGTTTACACAGAACTCGCCTTCTTTGGTTTACAAACAAACTTGTACAATGTAATCCTATACGAGGATGTGGGAGTATAATTTATTTAATCTGGGTATAAATTGCTATAGGTGTCTGATCTGCAGTCGATCACTTTAGCCCTTGGACCACACGATGGTGAAGAAGCACCGTAGAAGACAGGAAGCAGCCTCGGGGGTTGCAGAAAAGGGTGGATGCACGATGCCCAGGTCGCCGATCCCTATTCTTTGTCCGAGCTCCGGGTTCCTCTCTCTCTCTCTCTCGATCTCCTCTCTCCTTGCTCGATCTTTAATTGTTCGACCTCTTCTCTGAGTCTTCAATTGTTCGATCTTTTAATTTGTCGACCTTTTTCCCCATTGATAGGGGTCTCTATTTATAGAGTTTTTGTGACAGTGACCACTCAGTTGGTGTAAAAACCGAGGAGCGGACTACACAACACCCTTTTATACGACGGTTAAAGTAACCAATGCCTGCGTATGGATGATCTTTTGAATGAGCGTGTGATGCGGGTCCAACTAAGGGACACAACGCGTACAATTGCTACGAAGATCACGGCGTAAA
Source organism: Iris macrosiphon (assembly GCA_036927795.1). NCBI lineage: Eukaryota > Viridiplantae > Streptophyta > Magnoliopsida > Asparagales > Iridaceae > Iris > Iris macrosiphon. The sequence goes on along the minus strand of JAYESA010000019.1, from coordinate 120,042,742 downwards.
AGCCACGTAGGTAGGTACCCCCCGTGTAGAATAGGTGGGCGTAAAAGCCGATGTCTGTCATCGTGGCATAGAAGCCAAGTAGGCATAGAAGTCGGGTGGGCGTAGAAGCCCGATAAGCATAGAAGCCGAACAGGCGTTAAAGCCGAACAGGCATGGAAGCCGAACAGGCATAGAAGCCGAGCAGGCATAGAAGCCGAATGGTCGTAGAGACTGAGTGGGCGTTGAAGCCGAATGGGCGTTGAAGCCGAATAGGCACAGATCCTGGGCGTAGAAGCCGCTGCGTACCGTGCCAAAATGCTGATGTGGACGTCTTTAGCCGGAGATCTCGGCTTTTGAAGATATAACCAAATCCCTTGCATTAAATACAGAGATCCGCCATCATTCTGTACATTAAATACGGAGGCGTGTTTTTGGAGGTCTGCAGCTCTCCTGTGTGTTCGTCGTAGAGACGTGCCTCGAGAAGGCTGTTATCGCCTTGTCCGCCAATCGCAGAGACGTGTCTCGAGCCCTGCGCAACGTGCAGCTTTTGACGTGGCAGGCGATTTGTCCGCTGTAGAGCGTAAACAGCTCACGTCTGCCCGTGTAAAACAAGGCGGTGTATTCCCTTGCACGCGAAAGAGCGGTTTATGCTGAGGGGACTTCAGTAAACGACGGCTTGGTGATATCTTAACCAAATCCTCTGTATTAAATGCAGAGATCTGCCATCATACTGTAGAGCGCGTCCCGAGGGGTCTGCCACTGTTTCCAGCCGTCGTCTGGGTAGCCGTGCATCACTTTTTCTCCGAAGTTAGGGGTCAGATTCACTGCATGACTTGACAGGTTCGTTTCGGGGAAGACGAAGCGTTCCTCGTACGCTTTAAGCTGCTTTGAGAGCGGCTGAGTTTTACGCCATGGAGACGATAAAGAACTCTTTTTATGCTGGGGCGGCCTGGACGTACCGTATTTACGCGAATGGTCCCTTGAGCTCATATTTCACACTGTATTTGGCGGAAGAGCTCTGTTGCATGTTCGACGGCTCTGGAGGCCTCTGCTTACGCTGCTCTGTATTAAGATGCCGCGTAGATCCTCCCAGCGTATTTTTCATGCTTCTACACCAGCGAACGCTAATGCCTCGACACCTTGGAAGCAATGATGCACACCATGAGTGCCTCAATTCAGGCCTTGACCCAAACATTGATAGAGATCAAGGCAAGCATGGTCTCACAACTAATAAGGACCTTTGGGCAAGAAAGCCAGGACCCTGGGACCAACGGGAACTCAAACTCCATCGCCCGACCCGCTGTCGACAATCATACTCTGCAAGGATCATCTGCTCCGCCTGCAGTAGATGAGGCCCGGGAGGCCATACGGGAAATACGAGAACTTCGAGCCCGCCTGGACTCAATGGATAATCGGGACATATTATGCGAGCTTGGGATACGATAATCATATCCTCTCTTGTTGAAAGATGTGCCATACCCGCCAAAGTACAAGCCCTTCTCCATGACTCCATTTGATGGGAAGACTTTCCCATGTCAATACATGAGTTACTTTGAGATGGCAACGGTACATCTACCACGCAGTGATGCCCTTCTCACTATGCTATTCAAGAAAATTGTATCTTCTCGTTCGAAGACCTTAAGCGCCTCTTCAAGGCCCAATTCTATAACAGAGTAAATGACATGATGATATCCTCTCTGATGGACATCGCTCAGAGAGAAAAAGGACATGTATGGGAATACATATAATAATTCAGGCATGCTATGCTCTGACCACCCCCAGGCAATCCAAAGTCCACACTAATGGACACATGCCGAAAGAATTTTCCCTAAGCAGTAAGGCTTTGGACGAGCACCGCTCAGTTCAAAGACTTGACGGCATTTGTCATAATTATCGCCATCGCCAAGAAGAATGTGAAGGATGCTCAACTGCTAGGGATACAGATCCTTGTCGTTGATGATAGATGAAAGTGTCCTTACAACAACAACAACAGTAATAACCAGGGCAATAATGCTCTTGCGGCAAACGGGAAGGGGCCGTTACCATCAACATGTCCAAAAAATTCTCTTCGTCTGATATGAAGTAGGTTGAGGCCCCTAAGCTAAAAGAGACTTACTCTTTCGACGATGATAATGTGATGGTAATCTTTGACGTGCTGATGAAAGGCAACAAGCTCCGGCTCCAAAACATCAAATACACCAATGAGGCGGACCAGGTCTATAATCCCAGATACCGTTACTACCATCAGTTCATCAACAACCTAACACATAATTGCTACATGTTGAAATAATACATCCAACGTCTGCTTGAGTCCAAAGCTCTCACCTTAGACTTTGAGGAAAAGATGGTTGCCGCAAACATGATATCTCTTCAATTCGGGGACCTCCCAGTAACGGAGGGCTAAGATGGTGTTGTCCCGATCCTGAAGACGACAATATAGGTTGTTAATCTCCCTCCAGCTCATAACAAACCAGCTAGTCCGGTACCTCTTAGCACACCTCGGGGTGAGGTCATGTAGGTTTACATAGATCTTATCTCGGACGTGATACAGTAAGCAATGCCCTTTGTCTCTATGTTAAGAGGAAAGAAGTCTAAAGCTTGCCACATGGTTTCTCCTTCCATCGAGGAAGTTGTGGCAGTAGAGACATGGTCGGGACTGGCCTATGAGTGTGACTATGATGCTCCCGAAGACGTTATACTGCCACCAACCGTACCTGGCATGTCTGATCCTGGTCCATCTCAGCCTCATACAACAGACAAACAAAAGCAGACTCACTTTGACAAGCCTTTACAAAAGTAAACAGCACAGGGGTTGGAGAAGTCCTACAACTTTGACATATTAACGCAACTAGCCAATAATATATCTAAACTATCACTCTTTGAGCTCCTCAGACTCTCCAAAGACATTCGGGACGCTCGAAGTGAGGCATTACAAAATGACGACACATACCTGGCCCAGGTCAAGCCACCGGTCGAGGACTCCGCTGCATGTCCCCACTGCAACAATGTGATAGAGGGAATATGTAAACCCCCTCAACCAATTTAGGGATTATTTGTAATTTTAAAAATTGAGACTAGGGACAAACCGAGATAATTGAAATTTTGAGAGACGATTTTAGGTACCCTCTGACCATATTACAACCATAGCTACGCGATGTGAATTAGCGTCGCCTCTCGCAGTTAATTATTAAATTAGTTCATTGATTATGGCAAATATTACCTCAACTGGACCTGACTGAACCAGATCCTTGGACCCTGGCCGGCTCAAACCCCGAGACCATGCCCGAAGCCCATCCCCTATATATACTTAACTTCCTCTATGTAACCCTAAACCAACAAAGCCCTCACAAACCCTAACCCTAGCCGAATACTCCCCCTCTCCCTTGCACCAACCCATCACCACCACCGGTGCCCCTTACACCCCGAATGCCCCCATACACCACCACCGACGCCCCTTACACCACCGACTACCCCCCTTACAGCCGACCGCTGCCCCCCTTACATTCCCCGACCCGCTGCCCCCTTACATCCCCCGACCGCTGCCCTAACAGCCGACCGACTTTCCTTCAGCCGCCCTTCAGCCGACCCACTGCCCTTCAGTCGACCGACCCAACCGCCCGACGTACGACGGGCTGCCGGCGTCGACCCGACCCCCCACCCCCCCGTGTGTTGCTGCCGCTGCCGCGCCTGCTGCTGTGCCGCCTTCGTTGTTGCCACCTCGTCGGAGCCACTGTCACCTCGCCGGAGTATGCCTCGACGAAAGCAGACCCTGTCCGAGAAGCCACGTAGAGGCAACCATATCAAACCCCGCTTTCTCATGTGAATATCATAGCGTCGTATCGACGTGTCAATAAATATTGATATCGGACACAACCCTAATCATGTGCATAGTAGATTAATGACTAATAAGATTTAGAATCTGTATATTTACTATCAAACCCTAAATCGTGAGGCATAACACCAAGGACTTGCATCTCCACCCTAAAACCTGTCTAGAAACCGCGTGTAATGAACATAGAAACCAAGGAACATGTGTTCGCGTAGATCAGAGATCATGGTCAAATCGTAAATTGAAATTATTGTCTCAAGGCTCAGGATGTTCGAGTACAGAAGACGTGTGCACCTTAGCTACGCGCACATGTGACGTTGTATTCGAACATACATGAACTTTCGATAATATTCAAGTATCGCGTTGTAGTCATGTACATTTAATGTTTAGCATCTGATATTAGATTATTATATTATATTTTTGTTTAGGACCTTTGGATCAGCCAGGAGACACTGCAGGAACCGGCTTCTGGCATTCACAGCTTTAGAACCCACGCAAGATGCCTTGCCATATTTACTGTCTAATTTAAATATTGCATATGTTGTATTGTATTATTGTTGCTTTTACTTTATACAACTGTGCTCATCCGAGATTGTTCGGGTGCATTCGACGGATACGTCGATGATTTGTATACTTTGCCTAGTCATTAGCAGACCCACCCATTGGATGATACCCTATTATCATTTGAGACCTGACACCTTACACGTTCACAGAGGCGTATTTATATTGGGATGTGGGTTTGCGTACTCGACTAGCTATCTTTGCGTGTAACCTACATCACGGTTAGTACGTAGTTCAGTTTATATTTTATTGATAGAGACTTGGCATATAGTTACGTGGTATGCACGTCGAGTAGTCGACTTGCATATCTACATTGGGCGGGGAGGATATTAGTAGGCGTATGGGATACACTCATTAGATTACGTAGTATCCAGAGGAACCACGGAACCAATGACTCCCTTTACACTGTTGCCACGTTCTTCGAAGCGATATGGACGATATACTGTAATGCTGCCACGTTCTTCGGACCGATATGGCCGATATACTACACTGCTGCCACACTCTTCAGGGTGTTGGACGTTATGCCTACGCCTACCCATACGTACCAAAGTTGTCCTCATATTACATTCACTTAGATGGTTAGCACACCCTTTATTGTATTTATTTTATTCTGTATTTATATATGGCATGTCTCTATGTATCTTGTTACGTCCCTCTGAGGACCTGGTTCCCTTCCAGATTTGGACGAGGCTTACTATCCTACAGTATACGGCCCCGGACAGGAGGCGAGATTCGCTACCGCAGAGGAACTAGAGGTTCTACCGTCAGAGTTTCCGTGATCACTTGGTAGGCCTTCCTCCTAGATTGGGTGCATCATTATCCACTCAGTCGATGCCCTAGTCATTATCTTTTATCTATTATTTTAGTACTTTATTTCGTCATAGTAGTGGGTTTGTTCCCACCTAACATTATTGATTGTACTATGATATCTTGAGACTGGTGTTTATTTTTCAGCAGTTTATTTAGTACTTCTTGCTCTTTATATTGTGGATGAGATTAGTTACCAGTTGATTTACTATTATAGGACATGGAAGTATTTTAGGACAGCGTAGCACTCTTCGTTACGAACCATTAAATAGGGATATCCTCGAAGATGTGTCAGCTGGCTATTGCCATGTGGCCTAGTTCTATGTATTTTGGGACTAGGGAGTGACATGGTTTTAGTGGTGACCCACGCAGGTCTTCGACTTTTTCGCTTGTGGTATGGTAACATGTCCAGCGGGCATGCAAAAGGATAGAAGTTACTAGGTCTCATCCACTTTTGATTCGCCTTTGAACTTCCTTTATAAAGCTTCTAAATATTAGCATCCTGCTTGTTTGATTTCGTACTCTTTTAATGAAGTCCTATCTCTTGCAGCAAGATAAACTTACACAGTGGACGAGGAGCACCCAGTGCTGCGGTGCCAGATAACACCACTCAAGGAGAGGAGGTACCCCAAGGGCAACCCCCGCTACAGACCCCGCTGATACATTGGCACGAGACGTCGCAGGGCGATACTACGCCGCAACCCAAGGGACAGACTTCCCAGACAATCCCCACGCAATATTGTGAGGGCCAGACTTCAGGAGTTACACCGATGCCGCAGACTGAGAGGCCGACATCTGATGAATTGCCTACTGCCCAGCCAGAGATTCCATTACCACCGCCTCCACCTTATCCACCCCAGTTGCTACAGGTAGATGGACAGCCACAGATGCTCCAGTTCTTCCAGGCAATGATGAAAGTACAGTGGCAGAGACAGAGACATTGAGCCAGAGTCTGATGGTAGTACTAGAAAGGAGACTTGTCCCAACACCAGTACTAGTACCTCCACCAGCCCAGACAGGTGGCACTGTTAGATGGTTCTGATAGATCTTCGATTGGGTCACCAACACGGAGATGTTACTAGAGGCTTCACAACTGCATCCAGACCTTTGGATAACCGCAGTGAGGGCCCAACTAAAAGGCAACGCCCATCACTGGTGGGATTCCATTGAGCGCAGTATAGGTAAGAACCAGACTTGGTAACAATTCTTAGAATACTTCCATACAAAGTATTTCCCAGCTACAGTCAGAAATGCCCTGTACTCCTAGTTCCTACATCTAGAACAGGGAAACATGACTGTTGACGCCTATGACGTGGAGTTCAGCCGCCTTAGCAGATTTGGTGTCGTCCTGATACCCAATGATCTCAAGAAAGCCCAGAGATTTCATCACGGTCTCAATTTCGAGTTACAAAGGTATACCACCATACAGGCGAGGATTTCTTATGAAGAGGTTCTTATGGAGGCGAGAATCCAGGAGGCCATCGTTAGATGATCTAGACGTTCCAGTACGACTATACCAGCCAGAGCACAGCCCAGAACAGGAGGACCGATCCGACGTCCCGGAACACAGACACAGTAGAGAACAACGCTATACCAACAAAAGGAGCTTCCGACTTGCTGCCACTGTGGTAAGAGAGGACATTACGAGAAGGACTGCAGAAGGAGACTGAGGACATGTCTGATTTGTGGGTCAGACCATCACCAAGTTCGAGACTGCCCACAACGCAGAGAGACCGCACCGCCGGCAGGACAGAGGCCAACAGCACCAGTTCCAAGGATACTACCACCACTAGGAGGTCAACGTCCGCCAGTACCCGAAGGATTTCAGAGGGGACCACCCTTGGCCCCGCAGGAGGCACAGTTTCACCGAGCTCGACAACAGACCGGAGGGTAAAGGCATGGACAGTCCTTTGCACTAGCAGCTACAGAGGAGGAAACAGAAGGGGAAGCTATCACAGGTACCATCTTAGTAGAATCATTACCTACAACTGCATTGTTTGATTCTAGAGCTACATTATCGTTTATATCTAGTAGATTTGTAGCAATGCATAGAGTAGCTACTTCCTCCTTACCTAAGAGTTGGAAGATTCTTACCGGAGGAGGTATTGTGCCAGTTACCAGCACTATCAGAACGTGCTCAGTAATTATATGTGGTAGAGAGATGAGAGCACGATTCTTGGTAATGCCTATGCCGTACTTTGATGTTGTGCTAGGCATGGACTGGTTATGCTAGTATAATGCTGTACTGAACTTCCGGAAGGGTAGCGTCACTTTTAGACCACCAGATCAACTAGAGTTCGAGTACATACGAGGGACCGTCGAACAAGGAGTAGGACAGATAGCGGGAACCTGCATGATTATGGAGATTGCACCACCACTAATAGTTGCAGAATTTGAGGATATTTTTCCTGAAGACTTGCCAGGCTTACCACCGGATAGAGACGTGGAGTTCAATATCGAGCTAGTACACGGAGTAGCATCGGTATCATCTAATGTGTACCGATTGGCGAAGAAGGAGTTAGATGAGCTGAAGCTACAATTAGAGGAGATGCAGAGCAAGGGATTTATCCGTCCTAGTGTATCACCATGGGGAGCACCAGTATTGTTTGTGCCTAAGAAGGATGGAACAGTACGCATGTGTATTGATTACAGAGCCCTTAATGCTCTGACTATCAAGAATAAGTACCCCTTCCGCAGATTGACGATTTATTCGACCAGTTGACAGGAGCAGTAGTGTTCACCAAGATCGACTTGAGTTCGGGCTATCATCAAGTGAAGGTGCGTAGAGAAGACATTCAAAAGATAGCATTCATGACTCGTTATGGTCACTATGAGTTTTTAGTGATGCCTTTTGGACTGACGAATGCACCTGCTGTATTTATGAACTTATGAATAGAGTATTCCACCAATACTTAGACCAGTTCGTGGTAGTCTTCATCGACGACATCTTGGTGTATTCGAAGAGCCACGAGGAGCACAAAGAGCACTTGAGACTAGTATTAGAGACACGAGGAGAGAGAGGCTTTATGCTAAGCTGAGCAAGTGTGAGTTCTCCTAGATCGTGTCGCTTGACCCGAAAGGAGTAGGAGTTCACTTGGACAAAGGAGTGTCAGAAGGCATTCGATGAGTTGAAGAAGCACTTGACTACAACACCTTTCTTGACCATACCATTAGTACCTGGAGGATTTGTGATCTATAGCGATGCATCCGAGAAAGGATTAGGATGTGTCTTGATGCACCACGGAAAGGTTGTCGCTTATGCTTCTAGACAGTTGAGGACACATGAGAAGAACTATTCCACCCACGACTTGGAGCTTGCCGGGGTGATTTTTGCTTTGAAGCTTTAGAGGCACTATTTATATGGAGAAAGAGTAGAGATATTTACTGATCATAAGAGCCTAAAGTACGTCTACACATAGAAGGAGCTGAACCAGAGACAGAGACGTTGGCTCGAGGTGATGACAAACTTCAAGATCGAGCTACAGTACCATCCGGGAAAGGCCAACGTAGTAGCTGACGCGTTAAGCAGAAGACCCATGGCATTCTTTATGACTACCCAACAACATCTGTTGAGAGAGCTAGAGCAGATGGGTATAGAGGTCGTTATGCCCGGAGTGGACGGACAGTTATCGAGTTTTCAGTTACAATCGACATTAGTGGAAAGAATCAAGGCTGCTTTGCCGCCAGATGCCAGATTTCAGAGGCTTAGACAGAGGACTGAGGCTGGATTACAGACAGGACTAAGAATATATGAAGATGGGACTTTGAGATGCGGAGATCGTCTCTATGTTCCAAACGGAGAACTTCGTCAGGAGTTAATGGCAGAGGCACATAATTCAACCTATTCTATTCATCTAGGAGGCACGAAGATGTACAGGGACTTGAGACAGTACTACTGGTGGAACGAAATGAAGAGAGAGATAGCACGCCTTGTGGCCAAGTGCCTGGTGTGTCAGCAAGTCAAGGCTGAGTATCAGAGATCTACAGGATTGCTTCAACCAATTCCTATACCAGAGTGGAAATGGGACACATCACCATGGACTTTGTTACGGGCTTCCCGAGGAGTCCTAGTGGTCGCAATACAGTATGGGTAATTGTTGATAGACTCACCAAGTCCGCACACTTTTTACCCTTCAGAGTTGGGCAATCGACGGAGGCCTTAGCAGATATGTACTTGAGGGAGATTGTATGCCTGCATGGAGTGCCAGTTAACATCGTGTCTGACAGGGATATGAGGTTTACGTCATACTTTTGGCAGAGTATACAAGAGAGTCTTGGTACTCGCCTGAAGTTTAGCACAGTGTATCACCCACAGACAGATGGCCAGTCCGAGCGCACCATTCAGACATTGGAAGACATGTTGAGAGCGTGCATGCTAGATTTCGAAGGATCGTGGGAGGATTATTTGCAATTGGTCGAGTTTTTCTACAACAACAACTATCAAGCGAGCATCCAGATGGCTCCTTATGAAGCATTATACGAAAGGAAATATCGTTCCCCAGTATGTTGGAGTGACATAGGCGAGCGACAGATTCTCGGACCAGAGTTGGTTGTTCGTACAATAGAGAAGGTGAAGAAGATCAAAGGACACCTGCGAGCATCACAGGACAGGAAGAAGCATTGGGCGAATGCTCATCGACGACCTTTAGAATTTCAGGTTGGAGATCACGTATTTCTAAAGATCTCGCCTATTCGAGGGACTATCAGATTCGGAGGCAGAGGAAAGCTGAGCCCGAGGTACATCGGACCCTTCGACGTATTAGAACGTATTGGAGAGGTTGCTTACAGATTAGCCTTGCCACAGACTTTGGAAGGAGTCCATGATGTCTTCTATGTATCTCAGCTGAGGAGGTACATACCGGATCCGAGCCATGTACTTGACCATTCAGAGATCACAGTTGGGCCGAGCTTGTCGTACCAGGAGGAGACTGTTGAGATTCTGGACAGAAGTGAGAAGGTACTACGAGGGAACACTATTCCCTTAGTTTGCATCGCATGGAGACATCATGCACCAGGTGAATTGACTTAGAAAAACGAGAAGGATATTAGACAGCGCTATCCCCACCTCTTCGAAGGATTAGGTACGTATTAGCACTTTAATTGTCCAGTTAGGAATTCTTGTTATGCGTACGTTTAATTTTGAGGATGAAATGCTCTAAGGAGGGTAGATTGTAAACCCCCTCAACCAATTTAGGGATTATTTATAATTTTAAAAACTGAGACTAGTGACAAACCGAGATAATTGAAATTTCGGGAGATGATTTTAGGTACCCTCTGACCATATTGCAACCATAGCTACGCGATGTGAATTAACGTCGCCTCGCGCAGTTAACTATTAAATTAGTTAATTGATTATGGCAAATTTCACCTTAACTGGACCAGACCGAACCAGATCCCTGGACCCTGGCCGGCTCAAACCCCGAGACCAATCCCGAAGCCCATCCCCTATATAAATACTTAACTTCCTCCATGTAATCCTGAACCAACAAAGCCCTCACAAACCCTAACCCTAGCAGAATACTCCCCCTCTTCCTTGCACCAACCCATCACCACAACCGGCGCCCCTTATACCCCGACTGCCCCCTTACACCACCACCGGCGCCCCTTACACCACCGACTACCCCCCTTACAGCCAACCGTTGCCCCCTTACAGCCAACCGCTGCCCCCTTACATCCCCCGACCGCTGGCTTTACAGCCGACCCGCTACCACCTTACATCCTCCGACCGCTGCACTTACAGCTGACCGACTTCCCTTCAACCACCCTTCAGCCAACCCGCTGCCCTTCAGTCGACCAACCCAGCCGCCCGGCACACGACGAGCTGCCGGCGTCGACTCGACCCCCCGTGTGTTGTTACCGCTGTCGCGCCTGCTGTTGTGCTGCCGCCGCTACTGCCACCTCGCCGGAGCCACTGTCACCTCGCTGGAGTATACCTCGACGAGAGCAGACCCTGTCCGAGCAAGCCATGTAGAGGTAACCATATCAAACCCCGCTTCCTCATGTAAATATCGTAGCGTCGTATCGACGTGTCAATAAATGTTGATATCGGACACAACCCTAATCATGTACATAGTGGATTAATGACTAATAAGATTTAGAATCTATATATTTACTATCAAACCCTAAATCGTGAGGCATAACACCAAGGACTTGCATCTCCACCCTAAAACTGATCCATAAACCTCGTGTAATGAACATAGAAACCAAGAAACATGTGTTCACATAGATCATAGATCGTGGTCAAACCGTAACTTAAAATTATTGTCTCAAGGCTCAGGATGTTCGAGTACAGAATATGTGTGCACCTTAGCTACGCGCACATGTGACGTTGTATTCGAACAGACGTGAACTTGCGATAATATTCAAGCGTCGCGTTGTAGTCGTGTACATTTAATGTTTAGCGTCTGATATTAGATTGTTATATTATATTTGTGTTTAGGACCTTTGGATCAGCCAGGCGACACTGTAGGAACCGGCGTCTGGAATTCACAGCTTCAGGACCCAGGCAAGATACCTTACCATATTTACTGTCTAATTTAAATATTGCATATGTTGTATTGTATTCTTGTTGCTTTTACTTTATATAACTGTGTGCGTCCGAGATTGTTCGGGTGCATTCAACGGATATGTCGATGATTTGTATACTTGGCCTAGTCAATAGCAGACCCACCCATTGGATGATACCATGTTATCATCTGAGACCTGACACCTTACACGTTTACAGAGACATATTCATATTGGGATATGGGTTTGCGTACTCGACTAGCTATCGTTGCGTGTGACCTATATCATGGTTAGTAGTAGTTCAGTTTATATTTTATTGATAGAGACTTGGCATATAGGTACGTGGTATGCATGTCGAGTAGTCGACTTGCGTATCTACATTGGGCGGGAAGGACATTAGTAGGTGTATGGGATACACCCATTGGATTCCGTAGTATCCAGAGGAACCACGGAACCAATGACTCCCTTTACACTGCTGCCACGTTCTTCGGAGCGATATAGACGATATACTGTACTGCTGCCACGTTCTTTGGAGCGATATGGCCGATATACTATACTGCTGCCACGCTCTTCGGGGTATTGGACGTTATGCCTACACCTACCCATACGTACCAAAGTTGTCCTCACATTGCATTCACTTAGATGGTTAGCACACCCTTTATTGTATTTATTTTATTCAGTATTTATATATGGCATGTCTCTATGTATCTTGTTACGTCCCTCTGAGGACCTGGTTCCCTTCCAGATTTGGACGAGGCTTACTATCCTACAGTATACAGCCCCGGACAGGAAACAAGATTCGCTACCGCAGAGGAGCTAGAGGTTCTACCATTAGAGTTTCCGTTATCACTTGGTAGGCCTTCCGCCTAGATTGGGTGCATCATTATCCAGTCAGCCGATGCCCTAGTCATTATCTTTTATCTATCATTTCAGTACTTTATTTTGTCATAGTAGTGGGTCTGTTCCCACCTGACATTATTGATTATACTATGATATCTTGAGACTGGTGTTTATCTTCCAGCAGTTTATTTAGTACTTTTTGCTCTTTATATTGTGGATGAGATTAGTTACCTGTTGATTCACTATTATAGGACATGTTAGTATTTTAGGATAGCGGAGCACTCTTCGTTAGGATCCATTAAATTGGGATACCCTCGGAGACGTGTCAGCTGGCTATTGCCACGTGGGCTAGTTCCATATATTTTGGGACTGGGGCATGACAGAATACCCAACATCAAGTTCTCATAATAGGACATGTTTCTGAAGAACAACAAGCATGATCGCCTTCATTACTATACTGGGTATATAGTGGCTATTAAGGTAGACTAGATGCACATTGACCCTGGTTCTTCTATCAGTATCATCACGTGCAGTCTTCTTCAGACCCTGGGAATCACAATGCACCAGTTGACAACAACCAATACCACCATAAGCAGTTTCCATACCGAAAGAAGCTACCCTATGGAAAAAATTTGCCTGAAATATCAGATCGGTGACTTAAAAAATGAGGTCACCTACTACGTCATAGACATAGATGTGTTCTACAATATCTTGTTGGACGCCCATGGATACCTGAGTACTTGATTGTACCATCTGCTCTGCACCAATGTCTAAAGTATGTGGACGATCATGGCATCGTCAAAACGGAGTTTGCCAATGTCGATCCATTAAAAGGGGTCGAAGCATATTACCCTTACATGATCATATACAAACAAGTCTACAAAGGTGAGTCCGGTAATGACATCAACGATGAAATAGAGGCGAGGACCATAAAAGATGAACCCTTGAGGGGTCATCTGAAAGGATGGGCTCCTAACACGGCTCCTTCCTTCATGGTGAAACTTCGCAAAGCTCTGGAATCTCTGACCACTCTGGAACCTCTGGTTGTAAAATTTTGCAAGAAGGCACCAGAATCTTTGGTCGTTCGCCTACGAAGACCAAGTCAACCATATGAAGAAAATCCAGTACCCATTACTATTTTAGAACAATTTGTGGTAAATCTTCGCAAGACGCCTCCGAAGCCGTCACTCGCTTTAGGGGTAGATTACGATAAACTAGGAGAATACGTAGCTACTGATGATGATGTTTGTTTGCGATGTACAAGAGTTTTATGATTTTTGTATTACAAACTATTGAAAAAAAAAATTATAATATATTATATACGAGAATTTAAAGTATAATTATTCTGGAAAAGTATAGCTATAGAGATCTGATCTGCGGTCGATTACTTTAGTCTTTAGACCATACGACGATAAAAAAATGCAATGATGTTGTGAACAACTTGTAAAGTTGGGAAATGAGAAAGCTTTTGCAATAACGACACAATTAGTTTTTATTTCTTTCCTTCTGTTCTTGAACTTCAATGACTTGAAATTCAAACCTCTGTAACATACACATTGATCCTATATTTATAGTATTTTAGAGCAGTTACGACAATCTAGGCGTACTTTGGACAGTCCACAGTGTGCGCACAATTTTGATGGTATGACAACCCATGATCTAGTGAGTAGGTGCACTACTTGCTGCCTACTTGACACATGGCTTCCCATACAAGAAAAGCGTAGGTCATGGGACAGTTATTTGTGCAAGTTTTACGAGGAACATGGCTTGTATTACACATAATCATAACTTCTTTTTGTCAGTTAGGATCATAGGCGCACTTAAGAATTGGTCTAGATACATGCGCACTTAGAAGAAGTTGTTCATATGTGCGAACTTTTGAAGAAGTAGCCATAATGGTGCACTTTTGAGAAAGTAGCCAAGATGGCGTACTTTTGTGAAAGTAGTCGTAATGGTGCACTTATAATAAGTTATCCTTATAATGAACTTTTATGAGGTTGGCCTTACGACGAACTTTTGAGAAAATTGGCCGTGATGGAGCACTTTTGTGGAAATTGGTCGTGATGGTGTACTTTTGAGAAAGTAGCCACTACTTTTGAGGAAGTAGTCGTGACAATGAACTTTTGAGGAAGTAGCCATGATGGAGCACTTTTGAGTAAGTTGCCATAATGGCGCACTTTTGAGGAAGTAGCCGTGATATCATATTTTTGAAAAAATAGTCATAATGGCGCACTTTTGAGGAATTAGCCGTGATGGCGTACTTTTGAGGAAGTAGTCATGATGGCCCACTTTTGAAGAAGTAGCCATGATGGCGCACTTTTGAAGAAGTTGGCCTTACGATGCATTTAGAAGAAGTTGATTCGTACTGGCTCTAAACGACAACCTAGGTCTGCGTGCCATAGCTCAGCTATAATGATGGATTCTGACATCCGCGATTGCTATTTAGTTGTCAGATTCATCGTATTTAATGCTTAGGGGAAAAGTGATAGGCCAATTGTGCGCTCGTATTTTTGACGAAAGCAGCTTGAAAGTGTGTCATCGTTTGAAAGAGAGGGAAAGTGTGCCATTCTTTCCCTAATAACTTTATTTGTAGAAAACTGGGTCATCTTTAAGAGACAAACTTTTTGTTCTTCTATAATACCCTCTTCATAGTTTTTGAATTCATTTATATCCAAAATACTTTGAATTAGAAGCTGAAAGTTGTGAATATGTTTGTGCACGCATCCTATGGCAGAATCCTTATAATGATGGTGACGTGACCGCGGGGTATGCATATATCTTGTTAATTTATTCAGTTTTGACTTATTCCTTGGTTTGACACGTTCTATAAGGATATGCAAGCAACTTTTAAGGAGATGCTTCAAGCTTTTCAGGAATAATTTTTGAGAGCTATGCTACACTTAGCATGTCTTCTTCTACAAATAGGAGAAAATTTTTACACATATTCCCAGACTTATCTCCTTCTTGTTGTGAGACTTGAGTATGGTCATTGTTAAGTGTGAGTCAGAGAAGATAACTGAAATAGCGTGGCGTCGTTGGCTTTGCTGGCCGTTGAGAAGACGCAAGAGGAGACGCTTCCCAAAGATGGGTAAGAGGCTCGTTTGGAGATCATTGCCGTCGAGCTTTCCTTGTGATGGATTATGGAAGTATATCGTAAGCTTTGTCGTTCATGCTGAAATGACATATTATCCTGAAGATAGTTTATTGTCTTAAAATCCAGCTCACTGGAATTACTCTCATAACATGGTCGTTTTGTTGATTACAGGGTTGGGATTTAATCCCAACCGGGACTTTTAGCAATAGCACAGCATCAAGACAAAAATAGGTCCATACTAATTTAAACAGGCCTAGTCCTGAGTTGCATCCTCGCTTTTCCACAGCATGGATTTCTTCTACATGTATTGTGGTTTGTGCTGAGGAGCTCATTTCTTCTATGCCTCAATTTATCTTCATCGGAAGAAGACGTGGCATAGAGATGGGAATGGCGCTCTGTGATAGATCCCTATCAGATGAAAATCTTGGTCTAATAGATTTCTCTATGTGTAATCATGATTTTAGAATAAAAATCCAGATGTGATTGATCTTCATCATATGTAATCATGATTAAGCAAAAATAAAAAAATTTAGCTTAATTTTGTTGGACTGTGGCATATTGCTCGCTAGTGAATTTGACTATCTTTTCTTTCATGAGAAAGTGCATCAGAAAAGATTAACTAATATACATACTATGTTGTCGTTTCCCTATCATCAAAATATTATGCATACAAGTATGGATTAGGAAAAATTGGATTTCGTTCGTAGTGTCTAGTTTATTATCTGAATAAGGTACGCACTTATGTAACTATTTTTACCAACTGTCTGGCATACGTACTATACATTATTTTTTTGCAAATCAGACCAATTTTGCATCAGGGAACTCTTGAACCAACACATATTCCACTTCCCATTCTCGATATACGTATTTAAAATATATTTTATTTTAGCATGGTTGCATGTGAATGGATACTTGACCCATTTTTTGGTTTAACCTGGTTCATAATTTATTTTGTGGGTTTGTTAAACTCATGAAAACCCTTGGTTCAACCCTCAATCCTACCATATATAACCCTACATTTTCTTTCTCTCTCTTCATTACTTCTTTTCCTTCTCTCCCTTGTGCTTTTTCTCCCCTTTCCATAGGCAAGTACACCATGGATGAGAAATTGAGAAAATCTCCATATTATTGTTTCATTATTTTTGTTATGTGTTTCCTAGGACTTTTAGTTCTTGGATTTTTTTGCTTTGTTGGGTGATTTTGAGTAGATCTAAATTTCTAATTTAGGGTTTTATGGATTTTATGAGTTTTTTGGTTTTGATTTATTAAACATGTATTTTAGAAAACTACTTTTACCTACATGATAGAGCTTTCAGTTTCAAGAATTTTGGTTTTGGTTTCATCGATTTGGACTTAAAATAAAGTTTTTATAAAGAAAACAATTTTTGGATTTTTGGAGATTTTCTGCCATGGTTGAACCTTCTGTTGGAGAAGACTAAGTTTACATGCGGCCTGCGAGCTATGCGGCTGAGAGTGCTATGCGGTCCGAGAGGGTTATGCGGCCTGAACTCTTGTCGCATACTGACAGCATACGTCCATCTTGTTCGATGCATGAATACTTATTTACTCAAGTTTCCTTGAACACATGGTATTTTCACTTACTGAACGAATGAGAAATTCGCTAACTCCAAGAGACACCCATGCTGCTCCAACAAATATACGGCCTGAAGAGCATGCAACCACCATTTTTGTTAGAAGCATGGCTCTAAACTGTTGGCACTTATTTCTTTTCTTTTGTTTTTTCTCTCTGACAGACTTTATTGCTTTGTCACATCAGTCATGTTAATCACTTTATGTCACATCACTGACACTTCATTCATTGTCCATCACTTTAATACTTGTCCTAAGTAGTTGTCACGACCCGCACCCAGAATTTGGGCATGAGTCGTGGGTACGTCCAGCCTACGCCGCATCATCCGTGGTAGAATGTTGTCTAGGTCTCAATATACTAAACATAACTCACAACTTGTCAATGATATCAACTCAATAAGGAATACAATAAAATAAACATCTCTCAATAGCTCATAATGCATACTTAATCATAATAGCTATAAAAATATAATGGTACGATAAAAGATAAGAAATAATGACATAGTCAAACACAATATCTCAAAATAGAGATAAACCACAGTCTAGTTGTCCAACATAGAAATTGCCACAAGTCTTAATTTAAACTTAACATAAGTCTCGACATAACTCAAAAAAGTCTCAATGCATAAAATAAATGCAGTCTAAACAGCTGCAGGTAGTGTCTCCTCTAATGGAATGCACTCCTCTAAGATCTCTGGTGTATAGTCTGTATCTATACCTGGTCTATAGTGTGTAGGACATAAGTCCCGAAGATTCTCTAAAAAAAATATCCAGTCAGGATTGGATCAAAGTACAAGCACTAAGAGCAGTTCCACATATATTGACAAAAACTATGATACAGTGTAAAGAAATACAAGATGGATATAAATACTGGCAATAAACAATACTGGAATAATAAAATACTGGAAATAAGAAATACTGGAGCATACGTCATCATCAATGGTACAACTAGAAATAAACATAATACAAGTGCATGCTAGAATAATAAACTAGAATATAAGTGAATGCTAGAATAGTAACTAGAACATAGGGAATAGCTAGATTAATAAACTAGAGATACATGTATAGACTATCTAGCTAAGTGTGTGAAATGTCAACATATCATACGATCTGCTTGGGACTGATCAGGCTTGTTACATATGATTAGCTATGATTCATGTAAGTTTAGGCTAACCATCCGGATAGCTATGATTCGAGCAATAGTCAGGCTAATCACATATAACAGACTATGAGGCATGTAATGGTCAGGATGCACCGACGTGAGGTGTGGGTGAGCTATGATGCATGTAGAGTTGTGTATGATCACATAAGCTACTAATATCTTTCCATCCCCAGCTAGCACGATGGATTCCAATCACGACTCCTCGTGATCGGTCTCGATGATGCCAACTCGTGTATATATAGTGTCAGAATCAAGTACGCTATACAACTAGAATCATAGAGATAATCAACATAATGAAAACTGTCAGAAAATGTACTCGCCTGTGGTCCTCTGCTGGAAATACCAATATCCTATTTCCGAGGTCTTGTCTGAATAATCCAATAGTCCTATAGACATCATTTAATAATAATATTGCATCAGTCGATATACTAACATACACATAATCATAAATACACTGAACTCAAAGACTACGCTAGGGGTGACACTGGTAATCTAGTAGGGTCAAGTGCACGTCTAATTGCACGGGTATCATATCTCAATTGATGTGCAATCAGACAGCCACTCACTATCATATATCTAGCCAGTACGTTAGTTTACATAAGGTAGTCAACTCATAATTCTCAAGGTCATATAGTATAAATACATATATAGTCATATATAGTATTAGCATTTAATTCCCGTACAATATATATTTCTATATATATATATACCAATTTGATTATAATACACATACGCGTACGTATACGCATGCAAGTTGGGTTTATTGGCAAGGTCTCTTGCAATGAATATCTAATGAACTTGTCATGAAACAACATACTAAAATTCTAACATCATTCACACGTACATATACACAAACATGAAAGGAACAACCTGAACCTGTGCGCACGTAAACGAGGGGGGTTCGACGTTGAGGTGGCACTCTGTAGCATCACGGAGAGGCTCTCTGCTCCAGCTGCTACTCTTGCTCAGGCGAGGCTCGTCGGTTCAGCGTCGAGGGAAGCGTTCAGGTGAGGTTGGGTGGGCTTCTGTCATCGAGGCAGAGGGTGTTGTCTCTGACGTGCTGCGGGGTTTAGACGGCTGCTGTCGTCGAGGGGAAGGAGGGATCAGGCGTTAATGACAATCGGGTCGAGGGAATATATCTGGCTCCGGTGAGTGATGTGGTCGTGTAGTCGATGATGATGGGTTCAGGCGTCGGCAGAGGGAGGGATGGCCGCGGGTGTCACGGCAGGAACTCAGGCGGATGGGTGGTCGAGTTCAGGTGATGGTGATTCAGCGGGTTCGGGACGATGGATGGCCGTGGTTGGAAAGTTCAAGCGGGTCATGTGGGGAGGAGACCGGAGGTCGGGATGGCCAGCTCCGGCGGGACTGCTCCGGCCGGCGAAAGGACAGGGATGAAGATGAACAGAAGGGGGTTCGGCTAGGTCAAGCTTTGGGGTGATGGGGATGATAAAAATATGGAAAAGGATATATATGTAAAAAGTAGGATTTTGAGGTTGACCTAGATAGTTGGGCCGATCAACATCCTTGGAATTGGGTTTTATTTTTTATGTTGATATTTTAAAGGGCTAGGATTTGGTTTGTTTCAAAATTGAGGGCTAAGGTTTGATGAGAGGTTGATGTTGAGTGTTACACACTCCTAAATTATAAAGAAAGTTCATATGGCCGGTCAATGAAGGAAAATAGGGTTTCTTCAGGTGTTTGGTTCAATAGGGTGTGGACACCTTAATACACTTTTGTGTAAAAGTGCCCAACAATTGGAAAATTGTACAATTAGGGTTTTTGGATTCAATTGGATCCTTACATTAATTTAATTAAAATTAATATAAATGGTGTTCTAGAATTAATTGGAAGTACATAGGGTTAAAATTAGGTGGGACACAAGTGTCATGGATGTAGAAGACTCAGGATAGAATATTATCATAATTTGGGTTGCACAAAATGGGTGAAGATTGTGTCTCTAATTTTATTGGAACGCACAAAGATGTAAAGTTAGATTTATATAGAATTAAATAAAATTGTATGCAACGAATGTTGTGCAACTAAAATAAAGCACAAAAGGGCATAGTTATGAGTTACACAAGAGTCAATATAGAAGACTGGCATATCTAGGACAAGGGTGTGAAACTAGTAGGAAGGCAATGGCTAGTATAGCGCTCAAATTACCGAAGCAACGGTAAGGTACAACAATCAAATAAAATTACAGCAATTAAATATAAATAAATATTATGAAATATTAACACATTAAATTAAATAAATAAATAAATAAAAATACCCCTATTTTGAAATATGGTAGTGACAGTAGTAGACTTTAACCCTGAGCAGGCGACCTGAATTCATATACAGCCATGTGGTCATGCGGCCCTGACTTCATATGCGGACAAGACTGGTTATGTGGCCTAGCCTTCCTAGTCGGTCTTGCTTGTTTTGATTGAATGTCTATTATTCTTTCATGACCCAATATATAATTGGTAATTAGACTCGAATATTGTATCTGTGCTGATACCATTATTGCTTGATATTATCCATAATTTAATGTGCGCCGAGGTACGATACATCGTGTCATGTGTTAAGTGATTATATTTGGGTTGTGCATCGAGAATGTCTCCAAATTCCTGAACATATGATATTATAAATATATATTATTTTCCTAGTATGGGTATAATAAGTGAATTAAATACCAAAGCGTTGCTAGGATATTGATTGACTGAATGTTGCATACACGTTCGAGTGAATCAATATTTGAGTCCAATGGATTCGTATCTAGCGTGCCCGTAATTTACACGATACTTTAAGAAAAAAATTCATGTGACAATGCCTTGAGATTTCAAACACAACATGGGGCTAATTAGGCAAATAAAAGTGGTAGTAATATTGGAGGAAACGGTATTCCGAGATCATACCAACGAACCTTCCCACAAAGATTTATTCTAAGTGGGATGCGGACTGGCTACCACAGATACTATATATCATCTACCTTAGTGGAGTGCACTATCTGACATATTATTATGCCGAGCCAATATTTTACTATAGGAATTCTGGAACTATTTTATTCATTTAGTGGAGTGCACTATCTGACATATTATCTGACATATTATTATTCCGAACCTTCCCTACAAAAAGCTGGTGCATCTCGTGAATACCTATTTTATTCATTTATTGGTTCGGTTAGCTTATGTTCGATATTGGCGTTATCCGAGGATACTTATTATGCTTTATTTCTAAGATAACCTCCAACTGCACAAAAATAGCAAGTCGTGCAAAGATTGGCCGATATAAGAAAATGGACTTAGTTCTGATTTTATTATTCGATTAGTAGCCTAGAAAAATGGACTATCATAGTGCGATGGTTCAACCCTTTTCCTTATCTAGTTATAGGGTTGGGCCTTTGGCTAGGATATGCCATGGATCTAAGTTACGACACTGAACCTATGTAATTATTATATGTTTTCTTGAATTTTTTCTCTATTTTTGCCTCCTTTGTGGTACTTGCTATTTGGGGTCTAACCCTAGTGGTTTTGCATGACCTGGTATCAATCCAATACCCGAGGATCCAGCGTACTTTTCTCCAACTGATGTTGTGTACCAGGAATATGGTCGCAGGGGATAGCTAGTAGGTTTTCTTTTTTCAGGCTCATCATTGTGCATTTACTTCTTTTGGGCGTTTAGCTACCGGCACCTGTTAGTCGGCTTATCTAGACATTAGTTTTCTTACATTATTGTATTAAATCAGATTACAGCTAATCACTGTCATGTACTTTTGTTACTCTTCCAGTTTTTTATTTTTCGTAGCTGGTCTGAGAATATTTTGAGAAAGCGTTTGGGATGCCTTATTACTTTATCATATATGCTCTATGCTTACAATTTTTTATTTAAATGTTTGAGACATAGAAGTTCTTGACCCTAGGATACTTGATTGTAGCATGTACCATCTTGTCTTATACAGTCGTGACCGTCGTACGATATATAGCACCTTATACGTGGTAGTTGGCCATGTCCGTCTCCGTATTTCGGTAATGGGTCGTGACAAGATTTTAGTGGTGGCCTATGCAGGTCTGTTCTTCAGACTTATGGGGTATCATGGTTATAGGAGTCTCAATAAAACATGATCGTTCTTCCAATCCTGAATTTGTCCACTTTGATACTTAACTTGAATTCTTCCAGATTGGTTGCTTCCTTGTTCCTTCTCATCATGTACTTGATATTTCTTGTATTTTCTTTAGGTCTTCTCCTTCCCTCGATGTTGTAGCAACAAGAGAGGCAGAGTTGCTAGTGGAACAAGATCCTGTTGAACCCCAACAAAGGATCCGAGTTGAGCCTACGTTAAATAGGAGAGAGCAACAGGCTTCAGGTATTCTTGTACCTCCCGCAGTGCCGGTATTACTGGATATCCCGTCCTTGCTAGAGATTATCCGTGGATTGTTGGTTGCTCAAATATATTAGAACATGGTAGAACAACAACAACAATTATAATATCAACATCACTAACAAGAGCTCCAGTAGCAAGAATAGAATGTCATGTTGAACCAAGGGTTATAAACGACCCTAGAGCGAGACCTGAGAATCGATTCTGGGGTATTTGTTAGATTTTGTAGACTGAAACCCAGATATTTCTATGGCACGGAGGACTCAATCATGGCAAATAATTGGCTCTAGGATATTGAGACCATTCTAACAACAGCTAAAGTTTCAGCCAAGGAACAGGTTGACCTCGTTCGCCTACAACTCCACGATCTGGCAAGATATTGGTGGACCATGATGGAGGTGGGATTAAGGCATCCTATTTTATGGGATGATTTCAGGATCCAATTCAGGGTAAAGTACTTCAGGATTGTGGCTCAGTTTGATTTGCAGGAAAGGTTCATTAACCTCAAGCAAGTTGGAAGGACAGTAGATGGCTATGCAACAGAGTTTTGACTACTAAGTAAATTTTCTCCAACCATGGTGCCAATAGAGTTGGAGAGAGAAATAAGGTTCCATCAGAGACTTCACTTAGAGATCTTACATATAGTAGAGGTGCACGACTACCAGACCTTGGAGGTGGTGTTAATAGCTGCCAAGAGGGTTGAGCTTACTTCTCAGAGGATGGCATCAAGAAGAGTGGATCAGAAGAGGCCTCATGGACATAAAAATAAGAGAGGACAAGTAACACGAATGTGTGCACCATCCCTTGGCATTCATATCTATGATGTGACACAAAGAAGGCCAGTGATCTCAACAGTAATGGGACCAACTCGACAATATCCGTGGAGGCAACAACAGCAGCAGCAACAACAATAATGGGGAGCACCGATAGGTTGTACCTACTGTAGCAAAGGAGGTCATATACAAGATGTTTGTCAGGCTGGAAATACACTATATTTGAGATATGGGAGCCCTAATCACAAGGTTATCATATGCCTATTGATACAGAGGCTAGGAGAGCCAGTACAACAGTTTTTGGCATTGTCAGCTCCAAGGAAAATGCAGCAAGGAGGACTAGTAGTAGTAGTACGGCCTTTAGTTCAGCGTTTGTTGTCGACGCAGGCCCATCTTTATACGCAACCACAACAGAATCAGCAAGGGCCGCAACCATGACAACAAGGAAGATATCAACAGGTAGCTCAACAAGGCCAAGGGCAAGCACTCACCTTGGCTTTGGTGGCAGCTTTGTCATTTGGCAATATAGTGGCAGGTAACATTTTTTTACAACCTTTCCTGCCATAGATTTAATTGATTTTAAAGCTTCGTACTCATTTAAATTTGCAAAATATTTGAAACATATTGTATTGAATTTTGAGGTATTGCAACGAGGCTAAATATACTCATTGGCACTAGGATCGTATAAGTTAGTAGGGTGTGCTTAGCATATCCAATCGTAGTATGTGGGCATTTATTACCTGCAAAGTTGATCGAGTTCCCTATGGGTAACTTTGACGTTATCTTAGGCATGGAATGGTTGAAAGAAATTCTTATAACGATAGACTGTTGTGAGGGTAGAGTGTTATTTAGAATTTTTGGTCTAGAAAAGTTTGTCCTTAACAGAATAGCAAGAGACTAGCATAAGGGATGAGTCACAACAGTAGCAAAGGAAGAAGACCCATTGCCCCCAACATAGTTAAAGAGTTCATGGACGTCTTTCCCAATGATCTTATCAAATTACCCCTAGTTATAGCAGTAGAGTTTTGTATAGAGTTGATGCAAGGAGAAAAACTAGTACCCCAGAAGGTATACCCTATGTTACCATCAAAACCTGATCAGCTATATCGACATATGGAAGAATTGAAGGTGAAGAAGTTTATTCGGTCCAGTGGATCACTATAGGGAGAACCGACAGTATTGTTGAAGAAGAAGGATAGATCGACGCGGTTGTGTATGGATTACAAGCGGTTCAATGCAGTAACCATAAAGAACAAGTATCCATTATCAAGGATTAATGATTTATTTGACCAATTTAGTGGGGCAAGAGTCTTTTCCAAGAGAGTTTTACGATCAGGATATCATGAGGTGTGAGTTCGGGATCTAGATATACCAAAGACAGCATTTAGGTCAGGATATGGGCATTACAAACTTTTAGTTATGCCATTCGGACTGACTAATACTACAGCGGTATTCATGGATTAGATGAACTATATTTTTATGCCTTACTTAGAATAATTTATGGTAGTATTCATCGATGATATCCTGGTGTATTCTCGTAATAAAGAGGAGTATAAAAAATATCTCAGGATAGTGCTGCAAACTTTGATGGAGCACCAGTTATATGCAAAGCTTAGTAAGTATAATTTTTGCCTGAATTATATATCCTTTCTTGGGCACATTATTGCAGGAGCAGGAGTGTCAGTTGATGTCACGACTCACACCCGAAAATCGGGCATGAGTCGTGGGTACGTCCAGCCTACGCCGCAGCATCGGCGGTAGAACGCTGTCTAGGTCAACTATCTAGATAATAATCTCACACAAAAATCGGCCATGACCTCTCCAAAATGGAGGGCAACCACAAAATCAATATATAAACCTGTCAAGATCTCAACTCCAAATGGAGGAACAATATCATAAAGATAATCTCAAGTACTCAACCATGAATCTAAGCACGATAAGATAACAAAGAGCACTAACAACTATAAAGTCTAACCAACAATAACTACTACAACAACCACAACATCCATAATAATAATACACCAATATCCAAAATAATATACAAACAAGGTCTCAATCTAAAACCGGAGACAAATCCGGTATTAAAAGCTAATAAAAACAACAAGGTCCTAGTGATCCCGGCTACCAACCCGAAAATCACTCCTAAACTAGAGGGTCCCTGTCTGCACCATCGACAGGATCAGGTCCATAAAATATCGGACACCACTCCTCCGGATACTCTGGAAAAATATGTCCAGTCAGGACTGGAGCAAGTACATCTCTAACAGCAGTTCCATTTAAATGATAAAAACTATAAAACAGTTATAGCAAGTAGCAAGAAGAATAAAGCAAGTATGAAACAAGATAATATGTATATAACTGGTGCATAAAGGTAAAGATGCATGGAATATCAGAAACAAGATAGTAGTAACTGTAAGATACAAAAATCTAAACTAAGATCAAGTCCGTGCATATGAACGTGTAGTGAGTCCAGCATGAAAAATATGTAGTGAGTCAAGTCCAGAAACATGTAAGTGAGACAAGTCAAGAAATGCATGAGAGTCCAGACTATAAAGAATGAACTCGGTATCTTTGAAATACTTGTTTCGACATGTAAACGGCTAGGGGTAAGTATGGCTCACCGCGCACTGGGTGCGCGGCTGCTATCATTCCAGATTAGACCAGAGTGAGTGATTCCTGATGATGCCAGATAGGAATATTTACATGTCTACTCGAGTATTTCTCTGCCCCGACTAATACAAGTGGATCCAAGACCCGACACGCAAATCAAGATGAGTCCAGCCTGAACATGAATGATGCCTGTAGTGATGCCTGTAGTGATTCTAGAATAGAGGCCAGAAACATGAAATGTACGTGTCGCAAGTAAATGAATCCAGAAATACCAGTCAGTGTCTCGTGTTGTGCCAGAATAATCAGATGATACTATACTAGAAGCTGAATCATAATAATCATCAGATAATGAAAACTATCAAAGAATGTACTCACTTGACGTCCTGAGCAACTGGCAATCCGAACTGGTGTCACAAGGACCTAATACAAAAAGCAAGGTTAAACAGGGTTCTAATGAGTTAAACAGATATAAAATAACTAAAAATAGGCTTCTAGGGTCGTTCTAGGTCAAAAGGGTCAAACCGGTGAAATCTGGGTCAAAAAGTCAACTCCTGTCCAAAAAGTCAACTCTGGATCAAAACTAGGTCAAAAGTTGACTTTGGCGGTCAACCGAGTCAACTACGGTCAAGTCTGGGTCAAACTAGGGTGCTCCTAAAATTCTAGGTCAAACCGAGCTCATTAAGCTAGAAAACTCACAAACTCGCCTCCTTGAGATACCGGGATACCCTCGGTATCCGATACCTCAACCTAGGCTACACACCACGTCTAAACCCGCTAAAACCTATGCTAGCACACGTAAATATATACACATAAGTATATAAAAATCACTCCAAGATATTTCCTAGGCTAATGCTCAAATACCCCCCTCGAAACTCAATACCTTGGATATCTCAAGGTATTGAGATACCTCGGTATCTCAACGTATTGAGATACCGCTCTAAACTTAACCCGACTACCCCTCTAGCTAACTTACTATGCACAAACATATATGTCTAGCTATAATCTAGGCTAAAATATAGATATCTAATACATATGGGCATATACCTATATAGATATACCCAATACCTTACCTTACCTTACATTACCTTACCTTACCTTACATATCTATATATCTAGCTATAATATATCTAGTTATATGTATTTATATATCTATACCTATAGATAGATATATCTAAATACCTATCGTATCTATCTATCTATGCCTTTACCTATCTATCAACTATCTATCTATTTATGAATCTATCAATCTATTCATAAATCTATCTACCTATTATATCTAGGTAGCTATCTATGTCCATCTATCTATCTACTTATCTATTTAACTATCTAACTATCTAATTATTATCTATCTATCTAGTTATCTAACTATCTATCTATTTTCTATCTATGTATCTACTCATCTATTTATCAATCTATCTAACTATATACCTATTTATCTATTAAAACATAGATACCTATCTATCTATCTATCCATCTATCTATCTAATATATCTATTCATGTATCTATTTATCTAACTATCTATAGATATCTATCTATCATATATCAATATATCTATTTACCTATCCACCTAACTATAAATATCTATCTATTTACCTAACTATCTATGTATCTATTTACCTATGTATCTATCTAATCATCTATGTATATATTTAACTATCTATCTAAATGTCTAACTTATTATCTATCTATCTATCTATTGATATATCTATCTATCTATATATATATATCAATCTCTCACTCTCCCTCACTAGCCACTACTGCTGGAGCTGCTGTTGTCCTTGCATTTGCTGTTGCCCTTGCATTTGCTGCTGCTGCTGCTCCATGCTACTGCTGCTGCTGGGCTTCTACATGCTGCTGCTGCTGCAGCTCCCTGCTGCTGCTGTGGCTGCTCTTGCTGCCTTTGCTGCTGGCAGCTGCTGCTAGCAGCTGCTGTTGCACAGTTCAGTCCCCCCCTCTCTCAAACACACACACACACACCTATATACATACACACCTATATATATATATATATATATATATATATATATATATATATATACATATATATAACTCTATAGATATATATATACACACTAACTAACATATATACTAATACCTATATACCGACACACACCGACACACACTAACATATATATCTACACACACACACACAAACACAAGCACACACATATATCTATATATATATATATAAACACACATCTATATATATATACACACACATATATATATACATATACACACTCACACACTCAAACACAAATACATATATATATATATATATATACACATAGACATATAAACCCACAAGCACATAGATATAAATACACACACCCATATATATAAATATATATACATATATACAAATACATATAAATATATACATATATATGTATTTATATAGACACATATACACTAACACAACACAATACACAACAACACACAAACAACACGCCCCACTCACGCCCAACGACCCCGACACTCACCAACACCCTAAAATATATAAAATATAACTCGAAAACTCTAACACACACTCCCCGATACTAACCCAACGCGCGCACAAGCCCAAAACGAGGAAACCAAGTCGAAATGGCCGTTCGGTCATTTCGACGAACACGTGGTGCGCGGCTCGAAAAACCTCCTGAAATGCACACCAAACGAACTCGGAATCGGCCCAAAATTTACCCACGCGTCCTAAACGATGTCTAGATCCTAGAAAATGCACTTCCGCGTCGATTCTAGGCCCATGGCAGAAACGCACACGCACTTAGAATCGGCGACGACGAAAACCCTAATTTCGCCCGAAACGCCCGTTTCTTCGCGACACGGTTTTCCGTGTCCGAACGGAGACACGCACTCACCCTCAAGACACCCGACAATGTCTACCTAGGTCCGTCTAACCTAGGGCATCACCCGAAATTGGGCCAAATTCGGATTTTACCCGAAATTGACACAAAACCTAGTGTTAAAGTCTCTAAACCCAACCAAACTAGTTCCAACTTCCTCCTACGGGTAGGCTTAGGGTCTAGGAAGGTTCTACAACACTAATTACACTACACAAAAATGATTAGCAAGGGGAAAGTTAGGTTTTACTTCTTGGGAGTTGAAATCCCAAGGCCAAAGTCTCACAACCCCTAGAAATCACCTCCCTCAAGCTCCAAGCCACCAAATCTTGCTCCTACACTAGATCTAAGCTCCTCATACCTAGGTTGGGGAAGAATATAGGGTTAGGGTTAATCATTCATGGAGAATAGAAGAAGAAAGAAGAGAAATGGGTACTTACTTGAACTAGGAAGGAGAAAGGAAGAAGAAAAATAAGTGGAGAAGAAGAAGAAGTGAAGAAGAAGAAGGAAATAGGAATGGGGGCTGTGGGTCTGCTGTTATGCTGTGATCGGGTGTGGAATGGGGGATAGGGGTCGGGTCTCATATGTAATAAGGGTTTACAAGTCTCAAAAATACCCAAAATGCCCTCCTGACTCTCGGTTTTGGGTTTCGTGTTCCAAAAGCACTCAAACTAGCTCCAAATCTCTCCCACTAACCTTCTAAAAATATAATAAATATTCCTAAGCCCCAAAATAATTCTCACAAGGGTGTGGGCTGGGTCGGACATAGGTCCACTAGGGTCTGACAGGGGTCCAGGCTAGCCAAAATCCTAAAACAAACAATAAAAATATAATACAATCATTAATTAAATATAAATATAATTAAATATAAATAATATACAATTAACTAAATTAAAATAAAAAAAATACCCGGCTCTGGAAATGGGGTAGTGACAAGCCTATCCTCCTTAGAAAATTTTGTCCTCGAAATTTAAAGTCAATCACACTCCCTCTAGGTCAAACCCCCAACAATCACAGTGAAGAAATTCTACCTAAACAACATACAAGATCAGGGTCCTATTGGTCGTGTTATCACAGTCTCAATCAGGGTTACTACACTATCTACCACAACAGAAAAAAAATCTAACAGGTACTAATAAAGCACACACAAGGAATAGAAAAGGACAGAAAGAAGAAACAAGAGACATACCTGCTAACCCGACATCCGTAGCATCGGCCTCCTCGACCGTCAACGCATAAGCCCTGCCCTGCTGGGGTGTATCCCTCTGCTGGTGCGGGGCATGATGCTGTGCCACAGATGGCCTAGCTCCAACTCTCTGATCCTGTGCTCCACCCAATGGAGGTGTAGTGGGGCAATCTCGCATCTGGTGAGCAGCGAATCCACAGAACAAACACACCTTCAGCCTCCTCCTACAAATATCCCAAGTGTGTCCTGCCTTCCTGCAGTAGGCACAAGTGGGCACCCTCTGATCCTGACCCTGCTGCGCTGACTTCTGCACATAGGGACGCTTAGCTGGTCCCGCACTGCCACTCGCACTGCCTGAATCATCCCTGCCTCTCTTGGACTTAAGCTCCAAGTTATCCTCTGCTCTCTGAGCGTCTACTACTATCTGCTCAAAAGTTGCCTCGCGGTCGCTCCTGGTCAAAGACTTGACCGCCATAACCAAACCCTTGCAAAACTTTCTCGCCTTAGCTACCTCACTCGAGCCATCTACAAATCTGCCCAGATGGCAGAACTCCGCTGCGTACTCATCCACCGTCATGCTCCCTTGGACGAGTGCCTCAAACTGGCTCTCCAAAGCACTGAGCGCCACATCTGGGAAAAACTTCTCCTTGAAAAGCCTCTTGAAAGCCTCCCAAGTAAGCCCTGGCGCCGCGATCCTCGTATCTGCGCGATACCATGTCAAAGCGAGGTCAAACATCTTACTGCCCGCTGCCTCTATCTGCATACTGTCTGGAATCTGCGCCAGCCTGAAGATCCCCTGGATCTGCTCTATCCAGTCATCCGCGTACAGGATCCCTTCTGTACCACGGAACTCCTTAGGCCGCATCCTCTGGAAGTCGATAATACTGCCCGGCCTCGGATGCTGTGCCTGATCTGCCTGTGGCTGAACCTGTGCCACCCTATCCACTACCGTCATGGCCACCTGGTGGGCGTTCTCAATGCCCAGCCTCATCATATCCACCTGACGGTGCTGCGCGTCCATCATCTCCCTGAAGAACGCAAACAACTGCACGGTATCTACTGGAGCAGGAAGTGGTGGAGGAACCACCGGAACGACTGGGGTAGTCCTCGGATCGACAGGTGAAGGAGGATCCCCGAGAGAAGCAGATGCTCCCTCAACCGCAGGAGTTGTGAGTGGAGCGGTAGCAGCTGCCTGAATACGAGCTGGACGAGAGGTAGCAGACCTCTCAGTGGCAACTGTTGGGGCGGTACGACGAGATTGTGTCTTCGGAGGTATCCTGAACACAGATCAAAAGAAGTCAATACGGTGCAAGATACGATATCATCAAAGAAGGACAATAATATTTCAAAAGAAGCAATTTCAGAATAATTAGATTAGAATTGTTCCTAGTCGTGATGGAGTACACTCTCATCCTAAATCCTAGATCCTATAGCAGGCTCGCAGCAGTACAACTAAGTTGTTGTACCACCACGACATCGCACTAATTATGAATCGAGACATGCATGGGGCCGCCATCAAAAATGTGTCATGACCCGAACCCAAAATCGGGCATGAGTCGTGGGTACGTCCAGCCTACGCCGCACATCGGCGGTAGAACGCTGTCTAGGTCAACTATCTAGATAATAATCTCACACAAAAATCGGCCATGACCTCTCCAAAAAGGAGGGAAACCACACAATCAATATATAAATCTGTCAAGATCTTAACTCCAAACGGAGGAGCAATATCATAAAGATAATCTCAAGTACTCAACCATGAATCTAAGCACGATAAGATAACAAAGAGCACTAACAACTGTAAAGTCTAACCAACAACAACTACTACAACAACCACAACATCCATAATAATAATACACCAATATCCAAAATAATATACAAACAAGGTCTCAATCCAAAACCGGAGACAAATCCGGTACTAAAAGCTTATAAAAACAACAAGGTCCTAGTGATCCCGGCTACCAACCCGGAAATCACTCCTAAACTAGAGGGTCCCTGTCTGCACCATCGACAGGCTCAGGTCCATAAAATGTCAGACACCACTCCTCCGGATACTCTGGAAAAATATGTCCAGTCAGTACTGGAACAAGTACATCTCTAACAGCAGTTCCATTTAAATGATAAAAACTATAAAACAGTTATAGCAAGTAGCAAGAAGAATGAAGCAAGTATGAAACAAGAAAATATGTATATAACTGGTGCATAAAGGTAAAGATGCATGAAATATCAGAAACAAGATAGTAGTAACTGTAAGATACAAAAATCTAAACTAAGATCAAGTCCGTGCACATGAACGTGTAGTGAGTCCAGCATGAAAAACATGTAGTGAGTCAAGTCCAGAAACATGTAAGTTAGACAAGTCAAGAAATGCATGAGAGTCCAGACTATAAAGAATGAACTCGGTGTCTTTGAAATACTTGTTTCGACATGTAAACGGCTAGGGGTAAGTACGGCTCACCGCGCACTGGGTGCGCGGCTGATATCATTCCAGATTAGACCAGAGGGAGTGATTCCTGATGATGCCAGATAGGAATATTTACATGTCTACTCGAGTATTTCTCCTCCCCGACTAATACAAGTAGATCCAAGACCCGACACGCAAATCAAGATGAGTCCAGCCTGAACATGAATGATGCCTGTAGTGATGCCTGTAGTGATTCCAGAATAGAGGCCAGAAACATGAAATATACGTGTCGTAAGTAAATAAATCCAGAAATACCAGTCAGTGTCTCGTGTTGTGCCAGAATAATCAGATGATACTATACTAGAAGCTGAATCATAATAATCATCAGATAATAAAAACTATCAGAGAATGTACTCGCCTGACGTCCTGAGCAACTGGCGATCCGAACTGGTATCGCAAGGACCTAATGCGAAAAGCAAGGTTAAACAGGGTTCTAATGAGTTAAACAGATATAAAATAACTAAAAATAAGCTTCTAGGGTCGTTCTAGGTCAAAAGGGTCAAACCGATGAAATCTGGGTCAAAAAGTCAACTCTTGGTCCAAAAAGTCAACTCTGGGTCAAAACTAGGTCAAAAGTTGACTTTGGCGGTCAACCGAGTCAACTACGATCAAGTCTGGGTCAAACTAGGGTGCTCCTGAAATTCTAGGTCAAACCGAGCTCATTAAGCTAGAAAACTCACAAACTCGCCTCCTTGAGATACCGGGATACCCTCGGTATCCGATACCTCAACCTAGGCTACACACCCCGCCTAAACCCGCTAAAACCTATGCTAGCACGCGTAAATATATACACATAAGCATATAAAAATTACTCTAAGATATTTCCTAGGCTAATGCTCAAATACCCCGCTCGAAACTCAATACCTTGGATATCTCAAGGTATTGAGATACCTCGGTATCTCAAGGTATTGAGATACCGCTCTAAACTCAACCCGACTACCCCTCTAGCTAACTTACTATGCACAAACATATATGTCTAGCTATAATCTAGGCTAAAATATAGATATCTAATATATATGGGCATATACCTATATAGATATACCCAATACCTTACCTTACCTTACCTTACCTTACATATCTATATATCTAGCTATAATATATCTAGTTATATGTTTTTATATATCTATACCTATAGATAGATATATCCAAATACCTATCGTATCTATCTATCTATGCCTTTACCTATCTATCAACTATCTATCTATTTATGAATCTATCAATCTATTCATAAATCTATCTACCTATTATATCTAGGTAGCTATCTATGTCCATCTATCTATCTACTTATCTATTTAACTATCTAACTATCTAATTATTATCTATCTATCTAGTTATCTAACTATCTATCTATTTTCTATCTATGTATCTACTCATCTATTTATCAATCTATCTAACTATATACCAATTTATCTATTAAAACATAGATACCTATCTATCTATCTATCTATCCATCTATCTATCTAATATATCTATTCATGTATCTATTTATCTAACTATCTATAGATATCTATCTATAGATATCTATCTATCATATATCTATATATCTATTTACCTATCCACCTAACTATAAATATCAATCTATTTACCTAACTATCTATGTATCTATTTACCTATGTATCTATCTAATCATCTATGTATATATTTAACTATCTATCTAAATGTCTAACTTATTATCTATCTATCTATTGATATATCTATCTATCTATCTATATATATCAATCTCTCACTCTCCCTCACTAGCCACTACTGCTGGAGCTGCTGTTGACCTTGCATTTACTGCTGCTGCTGCTCTATGCTACTGCTGCTGCTGGGCTTCTACATGCTGCTGCTGCTGCAGCTCCCTGCTGCTGCAGTGGCTGCTATTGCTGCCTTTGCTGCTGGCAGCTGCTGCTAGCAGCTGCTGTTGCACAGTTCAGTCCCCCCCTCTCTCAAACACACACACACACACCTATATACATACACACCTATATATATATATATATATATATATATATATATATATATATATATATATAACTCTATAGATATATATATACAAACTAACTAACATATATACTAATACCTATATACCAACACACACTAACATATATATCTACACACACACACACAAACACAAGCACACACATATATCTATATATATATATATAAACACACATCTATATATATATACACACACATATATATATACATATACACACTCACACACTCAAACACAAATACATATATATATATATATACACAAAGACATATACACCCACAAGCATATAGATATAAATACACGTACCCATATATATAAATATATATACATATATACAAATACATATAAATATATACATATATATGTATTTATATAGACACATATACACTAACACAACACAACACACAACAACACACAAACAACACGCCCCACTCACGCCCAACGACCCCGACACTCACCAACACCCTAAAATATAAAAAATATAACTCAAAAACTCTAACACACACTCCCCGATACTAACCCAACGCGCGCACAAGCCCGAAACGAGGAAACCAAGTCGAAATGGCCGTTCAGTTATTTCGACGAACACGTGGTGCGCGGCTCGGAAAACCTTTCGAAACGCACACCAAACGAACTCGGAATCGGCCCAAAATTTACCCACGCATCCTAAACGATGTCTAGATCCTAGAAAATGCGCACCCGCATCGATTCTAGGCCCGTGGCGGAAATGCACAAGCACTTAGAATCGGTGACGACGAAAACCCCAATTTCGCCCGAAACGCCCGTTTCTTCGCGACACGGCTTTCTGTGTCCGAACGGAGACACGCACTCACCCTCAAGACACCCGACAATGTCTACCTAGGTCTGTCTAACCTAGGGCATCACCCGAAATTGGGCCAAATTCGGATTTCACCCGAAATTGACACAAAACCTAGTGATAAAGTCTCTAAACCCAACCAAACTAGTTCCAACTTTCTCCTACGGGTAGGCTTAGGGTCTAGGAAGGTTCTACAACACTAATTACACTACACAAAAATGATTAGCAAGGAGGAAGTTAGGTTTTACCTCTTGGGAGTTGAAATCCCAAGGCCAAAGTCTCACAACCCCTAGAAATCACCTCCCTCAAGCTCCAAGCCACCAAATCTAGCTCCCACACTAGATCTAACTTCCTCACACCTAGGTTGAGGAAGAATGTAGGGTTAGGGTTAATCATTCATGGAGAATAGAAGAAGAAAGAAGAGAAATGGGTACTTACTTGAACTAGGAAGGAGAAAGGAAGAAGAAAAATGAGTGGAGAAGAAGAAGAAGTGAAGAAGAAGAAGGAAATAGGAATGGGGGCTGTGGGGCTGCTGTTATGCTGTGATCGGGTGTGGAATGGGGGATAGGGGTCGGGTCTCACATGTAATAAGGGTTTACAAGTCTAAAAAATACCCAAAATGCCCTCATAACTCTCGTTTTTGGGTTCCGGGTTCCAAAAGCACTCAAACTAGCTCCAAATCTCTCCCACTAACCTTCTAAAAATATAATAAATATTCCTAAGCCCCAAAATAATTCTTATAAGGGTGTGGGCTGGGTCGGACATGGGTCCACTAGGGTCTGACAGGGGTCCAGGCTAGCCAAAATCCTAAAACAAACAATAAAAATATAATACAATCATTAATTAAATATAAATATAATTAAATATAAATAATACACAATTAACTAAATTAAAATAAAAAAAATACCCGGCTCTGGAAATGGGGTAGTGACAGTTGATCCTAAGAAGGTAGATGCAGTAAAGAACTAGCCAATTCTGAAGATATTACCAGAAGTGTGTAGTGTCCTAGGCTTGGAAGGATACTACAAGAGATTTGTGTCAGATTTTGATAAGATCTCGGCACTATTGACTCGGTTGGCACGCAAGAAAGTTAAGTTTATATGGTCAGCAGAATGGCACATTTCGAAGCACTATACGTCAAGAATTGTAGATCACCATTTGCTTGGGATGATATTGATGAGCGAAAGATGTTAGGCCCCAAAATGATAACACGAAAAGTAGAGGTTGTCAAGCAGATTAGAGAGCGACTTCGGATTGCAAAAAATATGCATGATTATTGGGCAGATCAACAACGTAGACCTTTAGAATTTTGTGTCGACGTCCACATGTATTTCTGGATTTTGCCTACCCGTGGAGTCATTAGATTCGGAGTTCACGGGAAGCTTAGTGCGCGATACGTAGGTCCGTTCGATATTCTCGAGCGGTTAGGCGATGTTGCTTATCGTCTATATATTTTATCTGTCTCAGTTATGTAGGTATATTCTGGATCTGAGTCATATTCTCGATCACTCTGAATTAGTCGTTGGTACTAACTTATCTTACAAGGAGCAACCCATATTCATATTGGACCGAAGTGAGAAGGTGCTCAAGAATCAAACTATTTCTCTTGTCTTGGTTGCTTGGGGCCATCACTCTCTAAGTGAATCAACGTGGGAGCACGAGGACGATATTCGATCCCAGTACCAGCACATATTCGATTCGAAAGGTAAATTATTTCTTATGCCTTCATATCTAAGATTCTATGATAAGGTGATCACATATATGTTGTGATAATATTGCTTGTATATGTAGTTGCTAGTAGATTTGTATCATGCTTATCCTGACTTCTATAATAATTGCTTGGATTCAAATTCCAAGGACAAATTTTCTAAGGTGGATAGAGATGTCACTCTGCGTTCCCGATATACGTATTTGGAACATATTTTATTTTAGCATGGTAGCATGTGCATGGAGAATAGACCCATTCTTTGGTTTAACCTGGTTCATGGTTCATTTTGTTGGTTGGTTGAACTCATAAGAATCGTTAGTTCAACCCTCAACCCTGCCATATATAACCCAATCTTTTCCTTCTCTTTCTTTATTACTTCATTTCCTTCTCTCTCTTGTGCTTTCTCTCCACTTTCCATTGGCAAGTACACCTTTTATGAGAAATGGAGAAACCCTCCATATTATTGTTTCAATATGTTTGTTATGTATTTTTAAGCACTTTTAGTTCTTAGAGTTTTCGGTGTTGATGGATGGTTTTGAGTAGATCTATATTTATAACTTAGGGTTTTATGCGTTTAATAAATTTTTTTTGTTTTGATCTATAAAAATTTATTTTAGAAAACCAATTTTTGCTATATGATAGAGCTTTCATTTTAAGAGTTTTGGCTTTTGGTTCACTCAATTTGGACTTAAAATGAAGTTTTTATAAAGAAAATAATTTTCAGATTTTTGGAGCTTTTTCGCTAAGACTGAACCTTCTATTGGAGAAGAAGAAGTTCACATGCGGCCAGCAAGTTATGCGTCTGAAAGTGTTATGCGGCCCGAAAGGTTTATGCGGCCTGAACTCTTGTCGCATACTAACAGCATGTGTCCATCTTGTTGGATGCATGACTGCTTATTTACTCAAGTGTCCTTGAACACCTCGTATTTTCACTCGCTGAATGAATGAGAAATTTGCTAAGTCCAAGAGATACCCATGTGGCACTGACAAATATATAGCCTAGAGAGCATGCGGCCACCATTTTCCTTGGATGTATGGCTCTGAACTATTGGCACTTATTTCTTTTAATTTGTATTTTCTCTCTGACACACATTATTGCTTTATCACATCAGTCACATCAATCACTTTATGTCACATCAGTTATACTTCATTCATTGCCCGATACTTCAACACTTGTTCCCAGGAATAGACTTTAACCCTGAGCATGCGGCCTGATTTCATATGTGGCCAAGTGGTCATGCGGCCCTGACTTCTTATGCGGCCATGACTGGTCATGCGGCCTGGACTTCCCATGCGGCCTATAGACCCATGCGGCCTTGCTTGGTTTGATTGAATGTCTATTATTCTTTTGTGATCGAATGTATAATTGGTAATTGGACTCGAATACTGTATCCGTGCTTATACCACTATTGCCTTATATTGTCCATAATTTAATATGGGCCAAGGTGCGACACATCGTGTCACGTGTTAAGTGATTATATTTAGGTTATGCATCGAGAATGCCTCCAAATTGCTGAATGTGTGATATTATAAATATATATTGATTTCCCATCACGGGCATAATAAGCGAGACAACTACCAAAGCGTGACTAGGATATTGATTGACTAAATATTGCATATATGCTCTGGTGAATCCAGATTTGACTCTAAAAGATTCGTATCTAGCATGCCCGTACTTTGTACGATATTTTAAGGAAAATTCTCATGTGACCAAGCCTTGAGATTTCGAACACAACATAGGGCTAATTAGGTAACTAAAAATGGTAGTAACATTGGAGAGAACGGTATCCCGAGATCAACCAACAAAATGTTCTACAGGGATTCATTCTAAGTGTGTTGTGGGCTGGCCACCACAGATATTGTATATCATATACCTTAGAGGAGTACGGTATCTGACATATTATAATGCTAAGCCACTGTTTCACTATAGGAATACTAGAGCTGCGAATACCGTATTTTTATCGCAGTAGCCCTACGGGAAACTTGCACATATCGTGAATACCTATTTTATTCATCTAATGGTTCAGTTAACTCATGTTTGGTAATGGCGTGAGGATACTTATTATGCATTATTTCTGAGATAACCTCAACACTCCACAAAAATAGCAAGCCATACAAATGATTGGCCGATATAATAAAATAGAATTAGGTGTGATTATATTATTCGATTAGTAGCCTAGGGAAATGGACTATCATAGTGCGATGGTTCAACCCTTTTCCTTCTCTGGTTATAGGGTTGGGCCTTTGCGGTAGAATATGCCATGGACCTAAGTTACAACACTGAACCTATGTAATTATTATACATTTTCTTGGATTTTTGTTTCTCCTTTTCGTGCTTTCTTTGTGAAACTTGCTATTTGGGGTCTAACCCCACTGGTTTTGCGTGGCCAGGTTTTGAACCTGCACCCAAGGATCCAGTGTACTTTCTTCCAACTAATAACTCGTACCAAGAACATGGTAGTAGGGGATAGCGAGTGAGTTTTCTTTTCCCATGCTCATCATTTTATATTTACTTCTTTATGCCATTTAGCCACCGGCACTTATTATTCGGCTCGTCTGGACATTAGTTTCCTTACATGATTGTATTACTGCACCTGATCATTGTTATGTACTTTTGTTACTCTTCTAGCTTCTTATTTTGTGCAACTGGTCTTTAGAATATTTTATGAAAGCATTTAGGATGCCTTATTTCTTTATCATATATGCTCTATGCTTACTTTTTCTTATTTAAAAGATTGAGACATAGAAGTTCTTGACCCTAGGAGACTTGATTGTAGCATGCACCCCTTGCCTTATACAACCGTGATCGCTGTACGACGTATAGCACCGAGTACGGGGTAGCTGGCCATGTCCGTCTTCGTATTTCGGTACTGGGGCGTAACAACATAGAATCTCAATAATTATGTTTTGTATTCTATTCTTTGTTCGGGAAACAAACCATTGCACCCTTTAATTTGTGACTCGGGCATGGGGATCCGAACAGTTGTCTTCTTTCACAGAGAGTGGGGTTCCAAATCATCACCATCTTTCACTGATGAATCATATAGAGAAATTTGTACCGTCACTCTACTTATTATAATAAAAGAGTCGACTACTCAATTCAACATTCTACATTCGAATTTGCAGATTGCTTTCCAAGACAAATCTCAAAAGAAAAAAGAGATAATGATGAATACTTGTTCTCTCACCCATTACGGCTGACTCTGGTTGCATCTCTACTATTCTGGTGTCGCCCCCTGCTTATGAAGAAAAAGAAGAGTCATCAAGGTTGTATAAGGCATACTTTCTTCGAGACCTTGTTAGCCCTTCATTGGACGGATCTATTCCATCTTAGATCGAGATTCGAGATCTTCCTTTTAATTCTGGGAAACAAGAATAACAAGGCGGAGTCGAGGTCTCCTGTCACATGATTGAATCCTCATACATCTTTATTTTGCATGCCCTTTCAATATTTGTAAACAATTTTGAAGACTCTAATTCTTCCTCTTCTTAAGTATTTATATTGTCATTTGTTTTTTTTATTTTCTTATCAATGAGCATTTTTGGTTTCTACAAATTTAAAACACTTTTGTGGACTTTATTATCCATACGTACCTAATATTAAATACAGATAAAAAGTTAGAGTGAAAATAATATCAGAGGTAATGTGGATGGGATATGTTTTCGAACGGGATCCCACCGAATATATCTATTAAGTGGTAACATGGATATGGCAAAATATAATTATGTGGGGGATTTAATAGATTTGTCACCCATGGCATAATCATGATGAGTACAAATAACAATTTTTGTAGGATGCAATACTATCAGAGGTGATATTAACGTGATAGCTCACTATTTTACTCCGCTGAAAAAAAAAGAGTAGTTTAAAGGCGAACTATTGTCTTCTATTATTGGGATAATAAAATGGAATATGACTCAGAGGTAATATGAACATGAATAACATTACACTTATTGACTGATGAAGATATATGTGAGGTTATTCCCAACCCAACTGGGATTGGGAATATGATATCCTTAAAATCTCATGTCCTTATTGCATGGACCGTACTAAGGCTTTGCATTTGAAATACGAAGGCAAACCGTGCTTCTTCGATTGTCATTGACAATTTCTGCCGAAGGATCATCCGTACTGGAGGAACATGAATGCTTTTCGTACGGGTCTTATAGAGAAGGCCAATCCACCGTAAAGGTGGCCCGGATACACGATATAGGAAGAGGTAAAAGATTTACCAATTGCTATCTAAGAACCTGCTAAGGGGTACAAGTGTGACAGATTTGGTCGTACCCATAACTTGGCGAAGAGAAGTATATTCTGGGATCTGCCATATTGGAACACCAATCTGATCAAACATAATTTTGATGTCATGCATATCGAGAAGAATATGTTTAATAACATAATTAATACTGTAATGGAAGTAAAAAGGAAGATAAAAGACAATCCGAAGGCCAGGTTGGACTTAGAAGAAATATATAGACGTCCTGCGTTGTATTTGATAGAGGAGGGGAATGGAAAGTTAAAGCAGCCTAAGTCAATTTTCTTACTGGAGAAGGAGGTTAAAGGAAGACTTTGTAGGTGGATTCAAGGTCTAAAATTTTCAAACAAGTATGTGTCGAACTTGAGAAGATGCGTTAAACTCAAGGAGAACAAACTGGCGGGTATGAAGAGCCACGATTATCACGTATTCATGGAGAGGTTAATTTCAATTATATTTTAATAATTCTTACCGCAGGTCGTTTGGGATCCAATGACCGAGCTAAACATATTCTTCAGATATCTTTGTTTTACTAAGTTGCTCGTCGATCGTCTAGAAAAACAAGAGAAGGACATTGATGTAATACTATACAAGCTCGAAAAGGTGTATCCCCCTGGATTCGTCAACACTATGGAGCATTTGCTAATTCATCTTTTCTATGAGGCACGTGTTGGTGGTCCTGTCGGTTATTGGTGGATGTACCCCTTCGAGTGGCATCTGAATCACCTAAAGAGAAAGGTGAAAAACAAGGCACTGGTTGAGGGCTCTATTTATGAAGCTTATGTTCTTGAAGAGATTACAAACTTTTGCTCGACGTATTTCAAACCTTATGTTGCTACTAATAGAATGTGAGCTCCGAAAAATGACAACGGATATCAGAAATCTAATAATGCAATACTAAAAGTATTCAATGTATCAGGAAAGCCTTCGGGGAAAATAAAGAAGAGATATTTGAATGGCGATGAGCTAAGGGTTGCTCGGTTGTATATATTACTCAATTACGACGAGGATAAAGTGGAGAAGCTCGAGGGGTAAGTAATTAATATATCCATATTTACGTCATCTTAATATAATAGTATAAGCTACTATTATGCTACTAATCAGTGGTTGCTCAATATATTTTTATTATTCCCGTAAAATCTCTTTGTCGTACTTAGTTATATTCTAGATATTTTCCATTATTTATTGTCTTTACTATTGTTCTTTCATATTTTATGTTAATTAATAGAATTTCTATTGGGTTGTATTCGCTCCATCCTGATCGGATATATTTTTCAGATGATTCATTAGAGGACTGGTGTCCTACGCACTAAGTTGAGCGACTTGAGACAATTAAGCCCGTAGAGCCACTTGTTATAGTACCAACACTTGTGGATGCTTAGACTTTCTATGAGTTGTATTTGAATAGTAGACTTTCATGGCATGTATTATTATTTTGAGACTTATGTTGAGTTTGGACTTTTTTTGGCTCTTGTATAGCTTTTGCTTCTATTACATTATCGTGCCATTCTTCCTCTAGTTGATATATAATTGAGTATTATTACCATTATTATGTTATTATATTGTGGCTCCATTAGGAGTTGAGATGGCATGACAAGTACCTTATATATTGTGTGAGATATTTAGATTATGTTGTTGATCTAGAACAACGTTCTACGTCATTCTTACAACATAGACTAGGCATGATTCACCACTCGTGCCCTTATTCCGGGTGCGGGTCGTGACATATTTTTAGTGGTGGTCTATGCAGGTCTTAAGTCGTGATTAAAGCAATTTTATAGTGGTGCAACGACTTAGTTGTACTATTATGAGCCTGCATTAAGATATAGGATATAGGCTGAGAGTATACTAAATCACAACTAGGAAACACTTCCAATTTATCATATTATTATTCTTATCTATTTAAATGCTTATTCTACTTGAATAATTCTATCATTCTTTGATGATATCATATCTTACTCAATATTGATTACTTTGATTCAATCTATCTTCAGGATGCGACCAAAGATGCGTTCCCAGCGCTCAGGCGCAGTGTTAGCGAAGTTGGTCACTTCGTCGCCTTGAGGGAAGCATAAGTAGATATTAATCCAGCAGCTTCAGTTCAAAGGTAGTACCCACAGCTACACAAAGGACTGTGCCTTTAGCATTGGAGGAGCTACCACCTCCACCACCAACAGTCGACCCCGCACAGATGATCGTCCTCTTTCAGCAGATGATGGAGGCGTAGAGGGCTCTGGCAGAGGCCCAACAGCGACAGCCGGAGGTGATAAGAGAGGGCATTGAGAATGCCAATCAACTAGCACTATCAACTGTTGAGAGAGTTACAGCGGTCCAGCCATAGGCAGTCCCACCGTCGTAGATCCCACAATATCGAAGCCAGGAACCACAGTAGAATTCAAAAGGTTAGGGCCTAAGGAGTTCAAAGGTACTAAGGGGATTATCTATGCGGATGTTTGGACAGAGGATATCGAAAGGAACCTGTTGCTAGCACGGATTCTTGAGGCTTTGCCAATAGAGGCAACAGGTAGTATGATGCATGACATAGCCTTGACCTAGTGCAGGACCAATTTAACGGTCAGAGTACCGGGACTTTCCTGGGAGGCCTTTTGTCATGACCCGCACCTGGTATAAGGGTATAAGTCGGAAACAACGCCCAGCCTACGCCGCAGAATCGGCGGTAGAACGCTGTCTGGATAATCTATCTAACAATATAATGAACCACCAACAATGATAATATACTCAATCACAGATCTAAGATGGAAAGCACGAATCAGATAAAGATTAGAATAGTCACAATACAACTCATGAGTCTAAAATAATACATCAATGAGT
Source organism: Iris macrosiphon (assembly GCA_036927795.1). NCBI lineage: Eukaryota > Viridiplantae > Streptophyta > Magnoliopsida > Asparagales > Iridaceae > Iris > Iris macrosiphon. Next base: position 119,998,551 of record JAYESA010000019.1, on the reverse strand, counting down.
CCGAAAGAATAACAAAATAAGCTGGAGACAAATCTAGTACAAAGATTACTAAGAAGCTACTGCTCCTGGGTCAACTGTCTCAGTTGGGATAAGTCCCTCCTGAGCCAGGGTCTCAGACTCTAGACCCACAACATCCTGGGTCCATAATAGGTAGGGTACCACTCCTCAGTGTCATCTGAAAAAAATATATCCAGTCAGAAAAGAAGCACAGTACATCTCTAACAGTAGTTCTAATCAATGATAAAAACTATGTAGCAGTAAATAGATGTGAATATACAAGATCCATAATAGATACGAGAGATACATACAATAAGAAAATTCCAGAATAAATATAATAATGAACAATGTGCCAATGAACAAGAATACTAAATGACTAAGTGTGTGAGTACTAGCTTAACATGTGACCGGCTTGGGGCAAGATACAATATATATGGCCTGGCTAATCATACGTGCGGTGTATAATTAACACTATTAAATAATCAGTACTTGATACAATAGGGTAGTGATCATATATCTACACTAAGTACTCTCCACCCTCGACTGGTATAATAGATCCAACCATGGTATGCTATGGCACGAGATTCTCCAAGAAGATAGCGACTCTTCCCGAGAATCAGTGTCTGTACATGTACAAGATAACCAATAAAAAATACTTGCACCATATACACCATATACCAAAGAATAATATCTTATGACGAGATCCGGATATACTAATCCGTGTAACCATAGTGTCAAGAGAACATGGATATCTATACAAGATAGAATGAATATAGAGGATATCATAAATGAGAAACTATCAGAGAATGTACTCGCCTGAAGTACAAAGAATAGTCTCACAGATGTCTGACACGGTGCCTCGAAGACCTAGATATAGAACACAACATCAATAAAAGGTTCCGAAAAGAGAATAAGTTAAACTAGTCAACTTCTAGGCCAATAAGTCAATTCAAAGTCAACATTTAACTATGGTCAACTCTAAGTCAACTATGGTCAACTATGGTCAAACTATGGTCAAGTATCTATTTCTAGGTTGCACAAGTCTATCACAAAAATATGGGTCAAGATACTAAAGTCTAAGCCATAGAAATCATATCTAAAATGTTAGGATACCGTATCTCCGGATACATAATTCCCAAGGTAAAATATCACTATATAAATATCGACAATTATTTATAATAATATAGAATCACAATTACAAAATTAAATAGGTACCGTGGTTTTGAACCAACTTGGTATCTCAACAATAATCACAAACTTGATATCCAAACCCAATACCTTGGGTATCCCTAATTACCTTGGTTTTCTCAAGGTAATTCCAAATACCTTGTTTGTCATGCCCCAGTCCCAAAATACATGGAACTAGGCCACGTGGCAATAGCCAGCTGACACGTCTCCGAGGATATCCCAATTTAATGGATCCATGAAGAGTGTTACGCTGTCCTAAAATACTAACATGTCCAATATCAGTCAATAACAGGTAATCTAATCTCATCCACAATATAAAGAGCAAGAAGTACTAAATAAACTGCTGGAAGATAAACGCCAGTCTCAATACATCATAGTACAACCGATAATGTCTGGTGGGAACAAACCCACTACTATGACGAAATAAAGTACTGAATGATAGATAAAAAGATAATGACTAGGGCATCGACTGACTGGATAATGATGCACCCAATCTAGGCGGAAGGCCTACCAAGTAATCACAGAAACTCTGTCGGTAGAACCTCTAGCTCCTCTGCGGTAGCGAATCTCGTCTCATGTCATGGGCCGTATATTGTGGGGTAGTAAGCCTCGTCCAATTCTAGAAGGGAACCAGGTCCTCAGATGGACATAACAAGATACATAGAGACATGCCATATATAAATACTGAATAAAATAAATACAATAAAGGGTATGCTAACCATCTAAGTGAATGCAATGTGAGGACAACTTTGGTACGTATGGGTGGACGTAGGCATAATGTCCAACACCCAGAAGAGCGTGGCAGTAGTGCAGTATATCGGCCATATCGCTCCGAAGAACGTAGCAGTAGTACAGTATATCGTCCATATCGGTCTGAAGAACATGGCAGCAGTGTAAAGGGAGTCATTGGATCCGTAGCTCCTCTGGATACTACGGAATCCAATGGGTGTATCCCATACGCCTACTAATGTCCTCCCCTTCTAATGTAGATACGTAAGTCGACTACTCGACGTACATACCACGTATCTATATGCCAAGTCTCTATCAATAATATATAAACTGAACTACGTACTAACCGTGATGTAGGTCACACACAACGATAGCTAGTCGAGTACACAAACCTGCATCCCAATATGAATATGTCTCTGTGAACGTGTAAGGTGTCAGGTCTCAGATGATAACAGGGTATCATCCAATGGGTGAGTCTGCTAATTACTAGGCCAAGTATACAAAACATCGACGTATCCGTCGAATGCACCCGAGTCAATCTCGGATGTGCACATTTGTATAAAGTAAAAACAACAAGAATACAAAACAACATATGCATAATTTAATTTAGATAGTAAATATGGTAAGGTATCTTGCCTGGGTCCTGAAGCTGTGAATGCCAGAAGCTGGTTCCTGCAGTGACATCTGGCTGATCCAAAGGTCCTAAGCACAAATATAATATAACAATCTCATATCAGACGCTAAACATTAAATGTTCATGACTACCACGCGCTGCTTGAATATTATCGCAAGTTCCCGTCTGTTCAAATACAGCGTCACATGTGCGCTTAGCTAAGGTACACATGGGTTCTGTGCTCGATCATCCTGGCCCTTGAGATAATAAGTTCAATTTACGGTCTGACCACGATCGCTGTTTTGTGCGAATACGTTCCTTGGTTTCTATGTTCATTACACGTGGTCTATGTACCTGGTTTAGGGTGAAGATGCAAGTCCTTGAGGTTATGCCTCATAATTTAGGGTTTGCTAGTAATACACAGATTCTAAACCTTATTATTCATTAATATAATTTGCACATAGTTAGGGTTGTGTCTGATATCAACAATTATTGACACGTCGATACGATGCTATGATATTTACATGAATAAATGGGGTTTGATGTGGTTACCTCTACGTGGCTTGCTCGGACAGGGTCTTCTCTCGTCGAGGCGTACTCCTTCTAGGTGTAGACGTACTTTAGGCTTTTATGATCAGTAAATATCTCTACTCTTTATCCATATAAATAGTGCCTCCAAAGTTTTAAAGCAAAAATTACCGCTGCAAGCTCCAAGTCGTGGGTGGGATAGTTCTTCTCGTGTGTCCTCAACTGTCTAGAAGCATAAGCGATAACCTTTCCGTGCTGCATCAAGACACATCCTAATCCTTTCTGGTATGCATCGCTATAGATCACGAATCCTTCGGGTCCAGATGGTATGTTCAAGATGGGTGCTGTAGTCAAGCGCTTCTTCAACTCATCGAATGCCTTCTGACACTCCTCTATCCAAGTGAACTCCTGCTCCTTTCGGGTCAAGCGGGTCATCGGCTCTGTAATCTTTGCGAAGTTCTCTACGAATCTCCGGTAATATCCGGCAAGTGCTAGAAAGCTCCTCACTTCCAAGACATTGTAGGGGTTGGCCATGTCTCTACAGATAAAATCTTTCCTGGATCTACTGAGATTCCATCTCCTGAGATAACGTGTCCAAGGAAAGCGATACGATCTAGAAGAAACTCATACTTGCTCAGTTTAGCATAAAGTCTCTCTCTCCTCTGCGTCTCTAACACTAGTCTCAGATGCTCTTCGTGCTCCTCGTGGCTCTTCGAATACACCAAGATGTCATCGATGAAGACTACCATGAACTGGTCTACGTATTGGTGGAATACCCTGTTCATCAAGTTCATGAATACAACTGGTGCATTCGTCAGCCCAAAAGGCATCACTAAGAACTCGAAATGACCATAACGAGTCCTGAATGCTGTCTTTTGAATGTCTTCTCTTCGCACCTTCACTTGATGATAACCCGATTTCAACTCGATCTTGGTGAATACTACTGCTTCTGTCAACTGGTCTAATAAGTCATCAATCCGCGGCAGAGGGTACTTGTTCTTGATAGTCAAAGCATTAAGGGATCTGTAATCAATACACATACGTACTGTTCCATCCTTCTTAGGTACAAACAATACTGGTGCTCCCCATGGTGATGCACTAGGACGGATAAATCCCTTGCTCTGCAACTCTTCCAATTGCAGCTTCAGCTCATCTAGCTCCTTCTTTGCCAATCGGTATACATTAGAAGATACCGGTGCTGCTCCGGGTACTAGTTCGATGGTGAACTCCACGTCTCTGTCTGGCGGTAAGCCTGGCAAGTCTTCAGGAAAAACATCCTCGAATTCTGTAACTATTGGCGGTGGTGCAATCTTCATGGCCATACAAGTTCACGCTATCTGTCATACTCCTTGTTTGACCGTTCCTCACATGTACTCGAATTCCGGTTGATCTGGCGGTCTAAAAGTGAAGCTACCCTTCTGGCAATTCAGTACAGTATTATATTGGCTTAACCAGTCCATGCATAGCACAACATCAAAGTACGGCATAGGCATTACCAAGAATCATGCTCTTATCTCTCTACCACATACAATTACTGAGCACATTCTGATGGTGCCGGTAACCGGCACGATACCTCCTCCAGTAAGAATCTTCCAACTCTTAGGTAAGGAGAAAGTCGCTACTCTATGCATTGCTACGAATCTACTAGATATAAATGATAATGTAGCTCCAGAATCAAATAATGCAGTTGCAGGTAAAGATGCAACTAAGATGGTACCTGTGATAGGTTCTCCTTCTGTTTCCTCTTCGGTAGCTGCTAATGCAAAGGCCTGTCCATGCCTCTGTCCTCCGGTCTGCAGTCGAGCTCGATCAAACTGTGCCTCCTGTGGGGCCAAGGGTGGTCCCCTCTGAAATCCTTCTGGTGCTGGTGGACGCTGGCCTCCTGGTGGTGGTAGTATTCTTGGAACTGGTGCGGTTGGCCTATGTCCGGCCGACGGTGTTGTCTCTCTGCGTTGCGGGCAGTCTCGAACTTGGTGCTGGTCTGGCCCACAAATCAGATATGTCCTCAGTCTTCTTCTGCAGTCCTTCTCGTAATGTCCTCTCTTACCATAATGGTAGCAAGTCGGAAGCTCCTTTGGCTGGTATGGCGTCGCCTTTTGCTGTGTTTGTGCTCCGGGACGTCGGATTGATCCTCCTGCTCTGGGCTGTGCTCTGACTGGTGTAGTCGTGCTGGAACGTCTATATCCTCTGACGATGGTATACTTCTGTAACTCGAAATTGAGACCGTGATGAAATCTCTCGGCTTTCTCGAGGTCATTGGGTATCAAGACGGCACCAAATCTGCTAAGGCGGCTGAAATCCGTGTCATAGGCATCAACAATCATATTTCCCTATTCTAGATGTAGGAACTGGGAGTACAGGACATTTCTGACTGTAGCTGGGAAATACTTTGTATGAAAGTATTCCAGGAATTGTTCCCATGTCTGGTTCTTGCCTACACTGCACTCAATAGAATCCCACCAGTGATGGGTGTTGCCTTTTAGTTGGGCCCTCACTGCGGTCATCCAAAGGTCTGGATGCAGTTGTGAAGCCTCTAGTAACATCTCCGTATTGGCGACCCAATCGGAGATCTATTCTGCAGTCTCATTTCCTGAGAAAGTATCTGGTCCCATCTGTCAGAACCATCTAACAGTGCCACTTGTCTAGGCTGGTGGAGGTGCTGGTACAGGTGCTGGGACATGTGTCCTCTCTAGTACTGTCATTAGACTCTGTCTCAATGTCTCTGTCTGCTGCCACTGTGCTTGCATCATTGCCTGAAAGAACTGAAGCATCTGTGACTGGCCATCTAGCTGTGGCATCTGGGGTGGATAGGGTGGAGTTGGTGGTAGTAGAATCTCTGGCTGTGCAGTAGGCATCTCCTCAGATGTTGTCCTCTCAGTCTACAGCATCGGTGTAGCTCCTGAAGTTTGGCCCTCACAATGTTGTGTGGGGATTGTTTGGGAAGTCTGTCCCTCAGGTTGCGGGGTAGGATCGCCCTGCGACGTCTCATGCCAATGTATCATCGGGGTCTATAGCGGGGGTTATCCTTAGGGTACCTCCTCTCCTTGAGTGGTGTTATCTGGCACCGCGGCACGGGGTGCTCCTCGTCCACTGCACAAATTCATCTTGCTGCAAGAGATAGGACTTCATTAAAAGAGTACGAAATCAAACAAATAGGATGCAGATATTTAGGAGCTGTATGAAGGAAGTTCAAAGGCGAATCAAATGTGTATGAGACCCAATAATTTATATCCTATTACAGGCTCGCTGGGCATGTTACCATACCACAAGCGAAAAGGTCGAAGTGACCTGCATGGGCCACCACTAAAACTATGTCACGCCCCAGTCCTAAAATACATGGAACTAGGCCACGTGGCAATAGCCAGCTGACACGTCTCCGAGGATATCCCAATTTAATGGATCCACGAAGAGTGTTACACTATCCTAAAATACTAACATGTCCAACATCAGTCAATAACAGGTAATCTAATCTCATCCACAATATAAAGAGCAAGAAGTACTAAATAAACTGCTGGAAGATAAACACCAGTCTCAATACATCATAGTACAACCGATAATGTCTGGTGGGAACAAACCCACTACTATGACGAAATAAAGTACTGAATGATAGATAAAAAGATAATGACTAGGGCATCGGCTTACTGGATAATGATGCACCCAATCTAGGCGGAAGGCCTACCAAGTGATCACGAAAACTTTGACGGTAGAACCTCTAGCTTCTCTGCGGTAGCGAATCTCGTCTCCTATCCTGGGCCGTATACTGTGGGGTAGTAAGCCTCGTCCAAATCTGGAAGGGAACCAGGTCCTCAGAGGGACGTAACAAGATACATAGAGACATGCCATATATAAATACTGAATAAGATAAATACAATAAAGGGTGTGCTAACCATCTAAGTGAATGCAATGTGAGGACAACTTTGGTACGTATGGGTAGACGTAGGCATAACATCCAACACCCCGAAGAGCGTGGCAGCAGTGCAGTATATCGGCTATATCGCTCCGAAGAACGTGACAGCAGTACAGTATATCGAACATATCGCTCCGAAGAACGTGGCAACAGTGTAAAGGGATTCATTGGATCCGTGGCTCCTCTAGATACTACGGAATCGTATGGGTGTATCCCATACGCCTACTAATGTCCTCCCCGCCCAATATAGATACGCAAGTCGACTACTCGACGTGCATACCACGTATCTATATGCCAAGTCTCTATCAATAAAATATAAACTAAACTACGTACTAACCGTAATATAGGTCATACGCAACGATAGCTAGTCAAGTACGCAAACCCGTATCCCAATATAAATATGTCTCTGTGAACGTGTAATGTGTCAGGTCTCAGATGATAACAGGGTATCATCCAATGGGTGAGTCTGCTAATGACTAGGCCAAGTATACAAATCATCGACGTATCCGTCGAATGCACCCGCGTCAATCTCTGACGCGCACAGTTGTATAAAGTAAAAATAATAAGAATACAATACAACATATGCATAATTTAATTTAGACAATAAATATGGCAAGGTATCTTACCTGGGTCTTGAAGCTGTAAATGCCGGAAGCTGGTTCCTGTAGTGTCTTCCGGCTGATCCAAAGGTCCTAAACACAAATATAATATAACAATCTCATATCAGACGCTAAACATTAAATGTTCATGGCTACCATGCGCTGCTTGAATTTTATCGCAAGTTCCCGTCTGTTCGAATACAGCGTCACATGTGCGCTTAGCTAAGGTGCACACGGGTTCTGTGCTCGATCATCCTAGCCCTTGAGATAATAAGTTCAAGTTACGGTCTGACCACGATTGCTGTTTTGTGTGAACACGTTCCTTGGTTTCTATGTTCATTACACGTGGTCTATGTACCTGGTTTAGGGTGGAGATGCAAGTCCTTGATGTTATGCCTCATGATTTAGGGTTTGCTAGTAATACACAGATTCTAAACCTTATTATTCATTAATCCAATTTGTACATAGTTAGGGTTGTGTCCGATATCAACAATTATTGACACGTCGATACGATGCTACGTTATTTACATAAATAAATGGGGTTTGATGTGGTTACCTCTACGTGGCTTGCTCGGACAGGTCTGCTCTCGTCGAGGCATACTCCAACGAGGTGGCAGCGACTCCGGCGAGGTGGCAGCAGCGGCGGTAGCACAGCAGCAGGCTCGGCAGCAATGCACGGGGGTCGGGTTGGCGCCGGCCACTCGTCGTACGACGGGTGCTGGGTTGGTCGGCTGAAGTACAACCGACGGATGTAGGGTGGCTGAAGGGCAGCAGCGTGTCAGCTGTGTATGGGGGCAGCGGGTCGGCTGTGTATGGGGCAGTTGTTGGCTTTGTATGGGGGCAGCGGTCGGGGGCAGCGCCGGCAATGCAAGCGGCGGTGGGGGTGATGGTTGATGCAAGGGAGTGGGATTATTCAGCTAGGGTTAGGGTTTTGGTGAGGCTTTGTTGGTTTAGGATTTTATATGGAGGAAGCTATGTATTTATATAGGGGATGGGGTTTGGGCTTGGTTTCGGGGTTTGGATCTGGCCAGGGTCCAAGGATCTGGTTCGGCAGGTCCAGTTGAGGTGAAATTAGCCATAAGTCAATTAATTAATTTAATGCTTATTTGTGCAAGGCGAAGTTAATTCCCATTGTATAACTACGGTTGCACTATGGGCAGAGGGTACTTAAGATCGTCTTACAAAATTTGGGTTATCTCGGTTTGTCCCTAGTATCAGTTTTAAAATTACACCAAATCCCTAAATTGGTTGAGGGGGTTTACATTGTTATATTAACTATCCGTATATATATAATATATATACTAAATATTATACATATAAATAAATTAGCAATTAATAATATATTACAACAATATTAATACATATATATATATATATATATATATATATATATAAATATATAATCTGCCTATTATCGCTAAAAACTGTGCTGAATACTGATATTCTAATACTCAGGCTTTTTAGTAACAGTTCAGCCTGTCACTGAAACCGCTGTCGCTGTTGTTGTTGAGTTTCCTTCACTGGTGCTGCTGTTTTGGTGACAGTTTGCAACCATCACCGATACAACTGTCGCTGCTGCTGCTTATACCCGCTGCTACTGCTGCTATTTAATGACAGCGGCAGTTGTCATTAAATACTTTCGCCACTGCTACAGCGACGGCTGTATTTTTCCGCTGCTATTAATGACAGTGGCTGTCATTAAACCCTTGTCGCTAAAAACACAAAAAATAAATATATAACATATATATATATATATATATATATATATATATATATATATATATATAAATATAAATATATATATATATATATATATATATATATATATATATATATATATATATATATATATATATACCAATAAAACTATAATTACCCCCTCCTTATTAATATGTACATATTTAATATATAGCAACAAGTACACACGTACATAAATATATTATAATTATACATCTATACATATATAATCACATAACAACTATATATAATATAAATGTCCAATTAAACAAACATATATATATATATATATATATATATATATATATATATATATATATATATATATATATATTGTAACAACATATACATATATAAACATAATATATATACTATAACATATATATTTATACATGTAGATAAATAGGTACATATTATACATACTCCTATTACATACATAATACATAGATCTAGGATACAAGAAGCAAATTTATATATACTATAATATATATATATATATACACAATTACAATCTTCATGAATTATGAGCACAATAATTAGATCTACATATAATTACACAACATATGGAGAGTATCATACCGTATTCCCCTAAATCTAGGATACGCATGTGACATGAGTCCATCACACATCTAATTGTACCCCGAAGGACACAAACAACTCACATATATTATTTATGAACAATTCAAAGTGTCAAATATAGATCTATGTGTCTGTGTCAAAATATGACATGTACAAAGTCCCGTGTCGGAGGGAAAACTCCCAAATCAACACGTATCACCAAATTATTGGGATACGACCTACATGTACCCAATTATGGATACGACACTAGCCCCAAACACATAAACATATGTCAAATTGATCTATAGGATCAATTGACACACACAACAAATATCAATCTCGGAATTCTCCCAAAATTGACACAAAAAGCACCATAACTTTCACCATAGGCCTCCTATGAACACAAAACAAAATCCTATGGGTAGCCTATGCATATGGGTTGATTTTTCATGGTTAAATCTCAGATTTAGAACCTAATTTAAGGGGGGAAACTAAATTGTACCTATTGGGAGATGGTTTTCTAATGAAACCTCCAATTGAGATGAAATTGCCTCCAACTTGTAGATCCTTGCTCCTTTTTGTAGATCCTTGCTTCCTCCTTCTAGATCCTTGCTTCTCAAGTCTATAATGGTGATTTGGGAAGGAATTGAAATGAATTTTGGTAGGGAAATGAAATGGAAATGAAGGAATTTGGTAAGGGAAATTCTAGATCTTGTTTTGGAATGAAAAGAGGAGAGATAATTTTCTCCCTCTTTTAAATATAAGCCGGACCCTTTCCTCTCCCTCAAGTTATTATGTAATGTCCATTATATCCCTTAGGGCCTCTCATAAAGAAATAATTAAGGACGAAAACTTCTAGTATAATGATTTAATTAATTTAATCCATCGTCTTAACAATGGGCTTTCTAAATGGGCTAAATTCTAACCAATTAATTCATGTTGGTCCATGGGTCCAAACTAAACTAGTTAGGTTTACTAACACAAGTACAAAATAAATATCTAATATTTAACAATAATTAAATAATACAACAAATAATTATTTATCTTGCACAATATTTAATTGAATAGGAAATTACTAAAATATTTTTTTCTAGAAAATGTGGTAGTGACAAGTCTACCCTCCTTAAAAAAATTTGTCCTCAAAATTCAAAGACGAAAACTACCCCAGAAAATAACAGAATAGAACAAAAGAATCACAACTAACTATGGATGATCATAACAATGAACAGAACATAACTAGAAAATAACATAGCTCAAGGCACAAACAAATATGGATAACGCTCTTGCATTTTGTCCTCTCTCTCCCAAGTAGACTCCCCCGGAGAGTGATGCCTCCATGCGACACGCACCAAAGGAATAGTCTGGTTTCTCAGCACCTTCTCTATCCGATCCAGAATCTCAACTGGCTGCTTTGGATAGCTAAGAGTAGGGCCCATTTCTATCTCTGAGTGATCCAATACATGACTAGGATTTGCAACGTATCGTCTCAACTGCGACACGTGAAATACGTTGTGCACTCCCTCCAATACAGGTGGCAAGTCTAGTCTATAAGCAACTGCACCGACCCTCTCTAGAATAGTGAAAGGTCCGATGAATCACGGACTAAGCTTTCTGTCACGACCCGCACCCGGTTTAGGGGCACGAGTGCGTGGGTACGCCCAGCCTACGCCGCAGCATCGGCGGTAGAACGCTGTCTAGGTCATGTAACTATCTAATCAATCTCACAGGAATATCCAACTCCATAAGGAGACATGGATATCATAACTTAATGTTAGAAATACTCAATCACCTAAACTAAAGCACGATGAGATATCAAGGCAAACAAAGAAATACAAGACAAGTCTAACGACAGAATAATCATACCTGCAATCAGTAACATCCAATCCTCAAGTGTCGGAACCAAGTCCACTAAGGTCACAGTCTGGAAAAATGTTTTCCTGTCAGGAAGGAGCAAAGTACATCTCTAAATAGCAGTTCTATATTAATGATATAAACTATGTAGCAGTTCTAGATAGAAATATATCAGAAGCATGTATAGGTACGAGAAATAAAAGAAATGCTAGAAATACTGTAAGTAAACGCAGGAGAAGAAACAATATGTCCATGAGCAAGAACCTATGACTAAGTGTGTGAGTACTAGCTTTAACATGTGATCGGCTTGGGAACTTGATCAGGCTGGTTACATGTGATTAGCTATGATTCATGAAGGTCAGGCTAACCGTTGGTTAGCTATGATGCATGTATAGGTCAGGCTAATCACACGTAACAGCTATGAAGCATGGAGATGGTCAGGCCGCACCCGACGTGAGATGTGGGGTGAGCTATGATGTATGAAAAGTTGGATATGATCACATATCTACACTAAAATACTCCCCAACCCCCGACTGGTATAGTAGATCCAATCATGGTACGCTATGGCACGGGATTCCCTAGGGAGGTAGCAAATCTCCCCGGGAATCATTGTCTGTACATGCACAAGATAACAAGGAAAACAAGTCTTGTACAAGCTACACCATGAACAAGGAATAATATCTCATGACGAGATCCGTGTATACCAATCCGTGTAACCAATGTGTCAAGAACATGGATATTTATACTAGATACAGTGAACATAGGAGATATCATAAATTAGAAACTAATCAGAGAATATACTCGCCTTGGGTCCTTAGCTGGTAAAACCAATGTCCTGTCCCAGAGTATCGTCTGGAGGATCCAACAGTCCTAAAATATCAATACAACATTTGCATCAGGTGTTACGCTAACACACAGTCTATAACACTGAAATTGGGACTACTCTAGGTATGATACTGGCCACCTAGGATCATTTAGTGGATAAAATATACCTATCTTTAACTAGCATATATACTAAAATTATGTTTTATTAAACATATAGCAAAATAAATAAGTATATTTATTTTTGTGTATTCACCAAATAATCATATATATAACATAATAGTTAATATTTGTATGTATATCTATATAAAACATAGTTCATGGAAAGGAATACAATACGTATTTATATTTGTATACATACTAAAAAGAATTTAACATAATATTCATATATATCTAAAATATATACCAATATAAATTATACTTGCTGTAGTTGTATTTTTACCAAACTACTTACATATATAATTAACATATGTCAAAATACGTTCATATACATATATATATATATATACATATATACAAATTATATATATATATATATATATATATATATATATATATACATTGAAAATATTAAGTGTATATAAAACATATATATACATATCCATAATACACACCAAAATACGTATTTATATATACACTAAATAGATGTATATAATTATTTATATATGCCAAATTATGTTTTTGTTAAACATATACCAATTAACATATATATATATATATATATATATGTACATACATATACCAATACGAAAATATATATATATACATATATATTTATACCAAAATAATAATTATACTATATACATGTATATTAGTATACACATACACACAATATATACCAATATACGTATACGCATTTATATACGTATATATATCTACACATTAATTAGTATATACTAATACATATACTATTAAACATTAATCAATTAAATGCTATACATATACATATACTAATTTAAAATATACTATATACACTAATACGCAATATTTATACATTAATACATACACTATACCAAAATATACCAAAATATACATGTATACATATGAATACATATATACATATTTATATACTAATAAATGGTATAATATACTAAGTCATTTACTATATAGAGAAGGAGGGAAGAGAGGGGAAAAAGAGTCTCACAGTGGTGGCTTGCTGGCCGGAAAGATGGCCGGAGAGGGTTGACGATGGTGGTCGGCAGGCTGGCTCGGGTCGACGGGCCGTGGAGCTGCTGTCAGCAGCAGCCGGCGCACAGGGGTCGGCGGAGAGTCAGCTGCGGAGGGAGGCGAGTCGGGCTGTAGCGGGCTGGCGGGGATGTGCAGCGGGGTGGTTAGCCGGGGAGCGCCGGAGTTGACAGAGGGCCGCCGGGAAGGATGAACAGGATGGGTCGACGGCCGCACGGGAATGGTGGTAATGGTAGATCGCTGGCCGGAGTTGAGCAAGGTGGTGGAGAGGTGGCTATGACCGGACTGATGGAAGGAGGAGATGGAGGGAGGAGCAGCCGCAGCAGTCGGAGCACCGAGGGAAGGGTGGCCGGATGCTCGGGTCGGAGAGTGGAGGCTGAGGGGATGGGGGCTGAACAGTAATGGCGAGGGGGTTGGCCGCCGGCCGGCTGGAGGATCTGGCTCGGCTCGGTGGGAGTAGATGATGGTGGTGATGATAGGAAGCAGCGGGGTGAGCAGTGACCCGCCATAGCACAGGGGGCTGGACCGGAGGGGGCTTCGGCAGGGAGGAATGGGGAGAGCAGCCGGAGTTGCTGCCAGCGGCTGTCGGAGTATTGAGGGGGCCGCCGGGGTAAATGGGTCGGTGAACAGTAGGTTGGTTTCCCCCCCCTTCCTTCAATTTGAATTTAAATGAAGAAGGAAGAAGAAGAAGAAAGGAAGGAGAAGAGAAGAAGAAAAAAAAGGAGAAGAAAGGAAGAAGGAGAAGAAGAATTTACATACGTAGGAGAGAGGAGATGGAGGCTTGAGGAAGGTGGGGTTTCCTAGGTTTTCTAGGGATTAGGGTTGATGTAACATGTCATTATATAGGGGAGAGTGTAGGTGAAATCAAAGGTGAGGATGCAACCAATTAAATGGGTGGTCCAGATTGTTCATGAAGGAATTTTCATGTAAGGAAAAATGTAATTTGGTCCACAATTAAATAACCTTTCCATTTGGTCTTGGACAATGGGGTGATGACACCTACAATTGAATAATTGCAACTTAGCCCCTTAAATTCGAGAAATTGCACAAACACATAAAATGACAAAAATTTGGGGGGCGATTCGGTGTCTGGTGTTTTGTAGGGTCAGGGGCGCTGTATGACATGTGTGGGCTCAAATAGCAGGGCACTGGAATAAAATTGGGATTTTCAGAGTTGGTTTAAATAGTATCCCCAATTTAATTAGAAATAAATGCAAGTTGTGTTCAAAAATTAATTAGGAGTACATGGGGCCAAAATCAGCTCAGGTCATCAATACCAATAATGAAGAAGACTCAGAACAGAAAATTACCCTAATTTGGGCCGCACGAAAAATAGGTCAAGATTGCCTCCAATTTCAATTGGAACGCACAACGATACAAAATAGGAATTTATTAAATAACGTCCGCGACGATTTTTTGTGTGGCTAGAACCAAGGTACAGAGAGCAAAATTATGAGTTGCAAAAATAGCAGAATGGAAGGCGGGCATGTCTAGGGCAAGATTGTAAAATTTGTTGGGAGACAAAAGATAGGGTAGTGTCCCAAATATCGAAGCAAAGGCAATGCGCAATAATTAAATAAATACGGTAATTAATTAAAAATCTCCAATAAATAAATTTCAAATAAATAAATTCCAAATAAATAATTAGATACAAAAATTCCATAATTCCGACAGGTGTTCGTCTACTGGCTTCTAGGTCAAGTCTACTAGCTCAAAATAAATGGACACTGCATATAATAATATATTTAATTACACATCACATAATTATTTAAACTAAATATACTATCATGCAATTATTTATAATTGTAACTACCAATAATATTAAATATTATAAAAAGTCAAAATACCCCTGTTTTCGGAATGTGGTAGTGACAAGTCTACCCTCCTTAAAAGAATTTCGTCCTCGAAATTTAAAATCCTCATAGCAGCGTTTATTCATATACATTATTATTTCCTTCAAAGTTTAAATCAACCACGAATCAGTTAATTATCCACAATGTCCTTTCACGACCTTCCAAAAATTCTGAAATTATTTGTATTCCTGAAAAATCCTCGAAATAGAATCAAAGTCCATTTTTATCAAAAAATTTCCCCGAAATTTTTAGTTAACAATTCAATACTCGGAATTTAATATCCACTCCTCAAATTTGATTTTAATCAATGCATATATATATATAAAATGTAATCTCGTCCCACAAGTTTGAATTCAAACATTAGTCTATCAATAATTTATAACTCGATTTCCTCTTCCTCAAAATACTCAACAATGCGATACTTATGGATTCTCTAATTGCAACATCCCATATAAAGTTCTAAAATTCATAACTTGCAATTAAATAAACATATTGATAAATCTCCTAAAATTTCTAAATTTAATAACCAATTTAATCACATCACAATCTTCCTGGAATTAATAAGTCATAAATTCTGCCATGTTAAATTCTTGGCCCTTTATTTAAATCGAGGTTTATCCTCGAATTTAATCATCTTGCCTCTCTTGTCAAGTCATAACTCTTTCATTGATCTTCGTCGTGGTTAAACCCCATTAATCATGGTCTAAGAAATCTTTACTACAATCATACAACATGCAACCTAAGGGGATGTGTACGGTCATGGTGTCTTTTATCATGGTATTGCAGTCCCTGTATCAGGGGTACTACTAACTACATTATAACAAAAAATCATGCATGCAAGCTACGGTACTAAGGTATCAGTCAATCAATCAAATAGATAGGGACAGAAGGAAGGAAAGAACAGAACCTGCTAACACATTACCTGCAGTATTTCCTATCTCTAACATACACTTAACTCTAGCAATTTCACTAACTAATTCATATTCCTGTACACTGGTACCCATATCAACTAATCATTAATCCACAAGATCCATGAATATATTAATATTGCACACACATGTCTATTAACACCTAAATCTGATGCCAAGAATCTCTAATATAACCATGATTCAATAATGCATCCAAGTTGATAACTCTATCTCCTTAGTACCATACCCGCTGTCAGTTCCCGTTCCTACTACAATTGTTCACCCAGTCGTTCTTATCACTCAATTATACGTCAAGTGCAACACCAGACTAAATACTGTTCTTTCCAATACAACTTTAGATGGACACCCAAGTCAGTCTGCGGTGCCATCTCAATCATGCTCAAATCATCAGATCCTTACACATGTATATCATCTACTCATTAATATTCATACCTCTCATCTACCATAAAGTTAATCTTCGAAATAATCGTCAAGGTTTAACTTCTCGATCAACTTAAAATAAATTGTATATACTTCCTCAAAATCCGATACTCAACATCGAAATAAAATTAATCACTCCTAAAATCTTTGTAGCCTTAACCATGTTTATTGAATTCATATTTGAAATCCTCAAAAATTTAATGACATAATCTTAACTCGTAAAAAATTTTCAAAATTAAAATTTATTTCCACTCTCAAATTTATAAATCCATAATATACCCATAAGTGCTCACGGTCTCTAATACACGAGGTGCACTTAATACATCTATTGTCTACAACTGTGTACTAAAATGGTACTGCCTGAATCACTTGCACCATTATCTCCATTAATCAAAGTTATTATCACCTATAATTTCTTTCATGATTTTCAATTTATGTCAACTAGTATATCATCTAATTATCATCATACAGGATGCTTACTATTATTAACGTCATTCTTGACAATTCCTTGATATAGAATCATTAGCACTCTTGGTATTATATCACTAGCTTCATTAATGGATCATTCATCAAGCTCATTAGAACTCATGATCACCTGTATCCTCTATTACACTCATGTTTCTTTACTCTCATGGGTATGTGTATGGTTCCTCATCTCGATTGATGTATAAGTATTTCCCTTTAACTTTTCCAGCCTGTTAAACTGATCTGTAATACGCTTCACCATCTTCATTACCAATTCCGATATTTCTCTACTCATGACATCTCATTATAACTCTTTATGCATCTATATATTTCTTTACCTTTAATACGCCCGATATCAATCATCAAATTGAACGTTATGTTCCATTAATCCTTAACACAATTCCTGGATACTTAATTGTTTATATAGATCACTCAATAATATAATCATGATTATCCAGGACGGGTAATTGGCTCTGTTACTAACTCTGATACTCTATACTCTCCTTCTACTCTCAGTTTCTAGTGACGCTTATCCCAAGACCATTGGTACAAGGTACTATGCTAAGGGCTAACTCTAGATTAAAGCCTACTGCTCACATATCCAACTAGGAAACACCTATAACTCACTAACAACACTCAACCAATACTAATACTCAAGACACAGCCATAATTAATTAATTATCACACTAACAAGGATCCTTAAAGAAATAAGGCTCAAAAGAACTGGATCAAGGACAGAAGGTATCTTTACTGCTAGTAAAGAAAAGAAGCGATGGAACAAAGTCCTGGAATGACATAAATAGATAAGTCTTGAGATGATACTTTAAGAACCAATTTAAGATACAACCTGATAATCATACACGTCTATCCAAAATCATGACACTCAGAATCCTCGTCACGCCAGTAAGCATAGATGTGATAAACGACAGGTTCCGTAACTAGGATATGCAACTCTATAATCACGTCATCTAGAATCTTCGCTACGCCAACCGGTATGGCTGCGAGAAACTCTAAGTTTCATAACTATAGTATGTACATCCAAGTCAGGTTCTTACGTTCTCGTCACCACAGCTAATATGGCTGCGATAAACTCTAGGGTCCATAACCAAAGTAGACGTATTACCTTTCTCACTGTCCTCATCAACATATGTCATCAGATAATACCGTAAATTTTAGCCCAAAAAATTCATCTCAATATGAAATCAACTCGACAACGATACCAAGAATTAAATTTAACAACTGGTCAACAAGAATCAAACTCAACAATGATACCAAGATTTTAATTTAATAACTGATCAATAAGGATCAAGTTCAATAACAACAAGCGAGAGCAGACGAAAATAAGGAGGAAGGATTTAAATTGGAAAATTTATAATAAGACTCTCAAGGGTCGTCCCAGAAATCTCTCAAATAATTAGTGATTGAGTATCCTCTCTCATCCTAGTACCCTATGTCTATGTCCTATAGCAGGCACGCAGTAGTACAACGAAGACGTCACACTACAACGACATCGTACAACTTGCGAAGTCTGACCTGCATGGGCCACCACTAAAAACGTGTCACGACCCGCACCCGGTTTAGGGGCACGAGTGCGTGGGTACGTCCAGCCTACGCCGCAGCATCGGCGGTAGAATGCTGTCTAGGTCATGTAACTATCTAATCAATCTCACAGGAATACCCAACTCCATAAAGAGACATGGATATCATAACTTAATGTTAGAAATACTCAATCACCTAAACTAAAGCACGATGAGATATCAAGGCAAACAAAGAAATACAAGACAAGTCTAACGACAGAATAATCATACCTGCAATCAGTAACATCCAATCCTCAAGTGTCGGAACCAAGTCCACTAAGGTCATAGTCTGGAAAAATGTTTTCCAGTCAGGAAGGAGCAAAGTACATCTCTAAATAGCAGTTCTATATTAATGATATAAACTATGTAGCAGTTCTAGATAGAAATATACCAGAAGCATGTATAGGTACGAGAAATAAAAGAAATGCTGGAAATACTGTAAGTAAATGCAGGAGAAGAAACAATATGTCCATGAGCAAGAACCTATGACTAAGTGTGTGAGTACTAGCTTTAACATGTGATCGGCTTGGGAACTTGATCAGGCTGGTTACATGTGATTAGCTATGATTCATGAAGCTCAGGCTAACCGTTGGTTAGCTATGATGCATGTATAGGTCAGGCTAATCACACGTAACAGCTATGAAGCATGGAGATGGTCAGGCCGCACCCGACGTGAGATGTGGGGTGAGCTATGATGCATGAAAAGTTGGATATGATCACATATCTACACTAAAATACTCCCCAACTCCCGACTGGTATAGTAGATCCAATCATGGTACGCTATGGCACGGGATTCCCTAGGGAGGTCGCAAATCTCCCCGGGAATCAGTGTCTGTACATGCACAAGATAACAAGGAAAACAAGTCTTGTACAAGCTACACCATGAACAAGGAATAACATCTCATGACGAGATTCGTGTATACCAATCCGTGTAACCAGCGTGTCAAGAACATGGATATTTATACTAGATACAGTGAACATAGGAGATATCATCAATTAGAAACTAATCAGAGAATGTACTCGCCTTGGGTCCTTAGCTGGTAAAACCAATATCCTGTCCCAGAGTATCGTCTGGAGGATCCAACAGTCCTAAAATATCAATACAACATTTGCATCAGGTGTTACGCTAACACACAGTCTATAACACTAAAATTGGGACTACTCTAGGTATGATACTGGCCACCTAGGATCATTTAGTAGATAAAATATACCTATCTTTAACTAGCATATATACTAAAATTATGTTTTATTAAACATATAGCAAAATAAATAAGTATATTTATTTTTGTGTATTCACCAAATAATCATATATATAACATAATAGTTAATACTTGTATGTATATCTATATAAAACATAGTTCATGGAAAGGAATACAATACGTATTTATATTTGTATACATACTAAGAAGAATTTAACATAATATTCATATATATCTAAAATATATACCAATATAAATTATACTTGCTGTAGTTGTATTTTTACCAAACTACTTACATATATAATTAACATATGTCAAAATACGTTCATATACATATATATATATACATATATACAAATTATATATATATATATACATTGAAAATATTAAGTGTATATAAAACATATATATACATATCCATAATACACACCAAAATATGTATTTATATATACACTAAATAGATGTATATAATTATTTATATATGCCAAATTATGTTTTTGTTAAACATATACCAATTAACATATATATATATATATATATATGTACATACATATACCAATACGAAAAAATATATATATACATATATATTTATACCAAAATAATAATTATACTATATACATGTATATTAGTATACACAGACACACAATACATACCAATATACGTATACGCATTTATATACGTATATATATCTACACATTAATTCGTATATACTAATACATATACTATTAAACATTAATCAATTAAATGCTATACATATACATATACTAATTTAAAATATACTATATACACTAATACGCAATATTTATACATTAATACATACACTATACGAAAATATACCAAAATATACATGTATACATATGAATACATATATACATATTTATATACTAATACATGGTATAATATACTAAGTCATTTACTATATAGAGAAGGAGGGAAGAGAGGGGAAAAAGAGTCTCACAGTGGTGGCTTGCTGGCCGGAAAGATGGCCGGAGAGGGTTGACGATGGTGGTCGGCAGACTGGCTCGGGTCGACGGGCCGTGGAGCTGCTGTCAGCAGCAGCCGGCGCACAGGGGTCGGCGGAGAGTCAGCTGCGGAGGGAGGCGAGTCGGGCTGTAGCGGGCTGGCGGGGATGTGCAGCGGGGTGGTTAGCCGTGGAGCGCCGGAGTTGACAGAGGGCCGCCGGGAAGGATGAACAGGATGGGTCGACGGCCGCACGGGAATGGTGGTAATGGTAGATCGCTGGCCGGAGTTGAGCAATGTGGTGGAGAGGTGGCTATGGCCGGACTGATGGAAGGAGGAGATGGAGGGAGGAGCAGCCGCAGCAGGTCGGAGAGCCGAGGAAAGGGTGGCCGGATGCTCGTGTCGGAGAGTGGAGGCTGAGGGGATGGGGGCTGAACAGTAATGGCGAGGGGGTTGGCCGCCGGCCGGCTGGAGGATCTGGATCGGCTTGGTGGGAGTAGATGATGGTGGTGATGATAGGAAGCAGCGGGTTGAGCAGTGACCCGCCAGAGCACAGGGGGCCGGACCGGAGGGGGCTTCGGCAGGGAGGAATGGGGAGAGCAGCCGGAGTTGCTGCCAGCGGCTGCCGGAGTACTGAGGGGGCCGCCGGGGTAAATGGGTCGGTGAACAGTAGGTTGGTTTCCCCCCCTTCCTTCAATTTGAATTTAAATGAAGAAGGAAGAAGAAGAAGAAAGGAAGGAGAAGAGAAGAAGAAAAAAAAGGAGAAGAAAGGAAGAAGGAGAAGAAGAATTTACATACGTAGGAGAGAGGAGATGGAGGCTTGAGGAGGGTGGGGTTTCCTAGGTTTTCTAGGGATTAGGGTTGATGTAACATGTCATTATATAGGGGAGAGTGTGGGTGAAATCAAAGGTGAGGATGCAACCAATTAAATGGGTGGTCCAGATTGTTCATGAAGGAATTTTCATGTGGGGAAAAATGCAATTTGGTCCACAATTAAATAACCTTTCCATTTGGTCTTGGACAATGGGGTGATGACACCTACAATTGAATAATTGTAACTTAGCCCCTTAAATTCGAGAAATTGCACAAACACATAAAATGACAAAAATTTGGGGGGCGATTCGGTGTCTGGTATTTTGTAGGGTCAGGGGCGCTGTATGACATGTGTGGGCTCAAAAGGTCTGTCTCTGATCAGCTGAACCTTCTCTACTGCATCCACAACCATCTTTGGCCCAAGCAAAACACTCTCTCCAATATCGTCCCAAGACAAAGGAGTTTGACACCTCCGACTATACACAGCTTCAAAAGGTGACTCTCTATACTGGTGTAGAAGCATAAAAAATACGCTGGATAGCTCTACGCAGCATGTTGATACAGGGCAGCGTAAACAGAGGACCTCAGAGCCATCAACGTGCAATAGAGCTTTTTCGCTGAGCATAGCGTAAAATATAAGCTCAAGGACTATCCGCGTAATACAGTATGTCCATGCTGCTTCAGCGTAAAAAGGGTGCTACATCGCCTTTATGGCATAAAAACTCATCCGCTTTCAATGCAGCATTGAAGTATACGAGGAACGCTTCGTCTTCCCCGAAATGAACCTGTCAAATCATGCAATGAACTTGACGTCTGGACTCCTGACAAAGAGTACTGCACGACTACCCAGACGACGACTATAATGATGGCGTGGCACAACAACCCAGACTATCATTTACTGCCATTTCCTTGGCGTAAACTGCTTTTACGCATACAAAGGAATATGCTGCCTAGTTTTACACAGGCAGATGTGAGCTGTTTACGCTCCACAGAAGACAAACAGCCTGCGACATCAAAAGCTGCTCTTCGTACAGGGCTCGAGGCACGTCTCTGCATTTAATGTGCAGAGTGATGACAGAACTCGAGGTACGTCTCTGCATTTAATGCACAGAAGGGTGGCAGACCTTCAAAACATGCCCCTGTATTTAATGCGCAGGATAATGGCGGATCTCCGCATTTAATGCAGGAGATTTAATTAAATATCACCGAACTATCATTTAGTGACATCCCTTTGCGTAAACTGCTTCTACGCATACAAGGGAATATGATGCCTAGTTTTACACAAGAAGACGTGATCTTCTTACTCTCCGCAGAAGACAAACAGATTGCCACGTCATCAGTTGCTCTTCGTACATGGTTTGAGGCGCGTATCTGCATTTAATGCACAGAATGATGGCAAATCTTCGAAGACACGCCTCTGCATTTAATGTGCAGGATGGGGGCAGATCTCTGTATTTAATGCAAGAGAGTTGATTATATCTCCAAAGCTATAATTTCGGCTAAAACGTCCACATCATCTCGGCTTCTACGCCCACTCGGCTTCTACGCCCACTCGGCTTCTACGCCTACTCGGCCTCTATGCCCACTCGGCTCCTACGCCTACTCGGCTTCTACGCCTATTCGGCTTCTATGCCTACTTGGCTTCTACGCCATGGTGACAGTTATTGGCTTCTACGCCAACCTCTTCTACACAAAGGATAACTACCTACGTGGCTTCTACGTCGTGATCTTCGCAGCAGTTATACGCGTTGTCCCTTTGTTGGATATGCGTCAAAAGCTCATTCAAAAGGTCATCTATATGCAGACAATGGTTATTGTAACCATCGTGTAAAAGGGTGCTGTACTTTCCACTACTCGGTTTCTACACCGACTGAGTGGTCACTGTCACTAAAACTCTATAAATAGAGACCTCTATTGACAGAGGTCCAAGGTCAAAAATTGGTCAAGAAATCCAATATCAGATCCAAGGTCGAAAATTGAAGGGAGAGAAAATGGTCGAGAGAGAGAAGAATCCAGAGCTCAGGCAAAGAGAAGTGATCGACGACTTTGGCATCGGGCATCCATTCTCTTTAGAAACCTTCGAAGCTGCTTTCTATCTTCTACGACATTTCTTCAACATCGTGTGGTCCAATGGACAAAGTGATCGACCGCAGATCAGACTTCTATAGCAATATTTATCCAGATTAAATAAATTGTACTCAACATTCTCGTATAGGATTAATTGTACAATTTTTTTTGTAAACCCAAGAAGGGCGGGATTCGTATAAACCTCGTTTCCATATTTCTTTCGTTTTTTATCAAACACAGGATGGCGAATCCGCTGGGGACATCTTTCTCTTCTGATGAGGAAGCAATTGCTCAACACGATACGGTATCCGTGGGATCCGTAAAGAAGACACTGGTCATCCAGTTCGACCAGTCTGCCTACGAAGACATGCTTCGAATAGGGGGTAGCTCTCACTCTCTCTCTGTGTCCAAGACAACTGGAAGCTGCGTAAGTTCTGGATGCCCAAGACATCCCCTACCATTCCTGTCGACTGTCCGATCTCTCCGATCTCTACGACCAACGAGGTGGTAGCATCGCTCCCTCTGCACCTTGCGCGTAAAATTCAGTCTCCCGTCACTGGCGGAACAGACAAAACTTCGGACAATGCCTCAGCGCTAGTCCAGAAGTATACTCCGCGCTCTGCACGTAAAATTCAGTCTCCCGTCACTGACGGAATAGACAAAACTTCTGGCAATGCCTCAGTGCTAATCCAGAAGTATACTCCGCACTCTGCGTATAAAATTCAGTCTTCCGTCACTGACGGAATAGACAAAACTTTTGGCAATGCCTCAGTGCTAATCCAGAAGTATACTCCACGCTCTGCGCGTAAAATTTAGTCTCCCGTCCCTGGCGGAACAGACAAAATTTCTGACAATGCCTTAGCGCCAAATCAGAAGTTTCAAACGCGCTCCGCGCGTAAGGATGCATCTGCCCTCCGCAGAAAAGTTGATGATCCCTACAATCTACGTAAGGGAAAGCAAGCGGCGTACTGCTCAACTTCTCGGCCTTTACGCCAGTAAGGGAAGAATCTGCCAGACCTCTGGATTACGCGAGGAGCTGACGGCCGACTGAGGACCTTCTCGACTTTATGCCAGCCCAAATTATGCTAGGTGAAGTCCCTCAGTGTAAAGAAGGCTCAAATTATGGAAACACACCCTCCTCGGGGATTATCCGCCACCCAGATGGCCAACCTATTATATACAGGTGGCACAGGGAAAACTATGGTTCCCAACATCATGCCCACTAATGTGAACAGAAGGAACAAGCCATCTTCTTCTTCTTCTTCTTCTTCTGTAAAGACTCCTGACTTGTGTGAATTTCTGATCCAGAAACACGAAGACAAGGGTCATAAACAGGCTTCAGTTCCCCTAACGGTCAAACGCGGAAAGATCTTGTGGGAAGATGCATCAACATCTAATGTCGTCATGACAGGTAGGCCACATGAAGATTCTATCTTTATTATTCTTTCAACTCGCGACGACCAGCATCCAATAGTCTTCGGTCGCATGCGGAACAGCCCGATCATACAGGAAGAATTTTGTGAGTCTGAAGCTAGCAGAATACAAAACGACAGATATAGCCCACGAGCTTTAAAAATTATGCAAAGCATGGGTTATGATTTGAGGTTGAAACAAGGCCTCAACTATGGAAAAGGCAGACGAACACCGTTGCATGGTAATTCTTACCGTCAACAAGCTCGTTTTGGGTTGGGGTATACTACATCTCTTATAAAACCCAAATCTTCAAAGTCTAATCATGTACAACCAGAAGCAGGTCCTTCTAAATCAGCTTCTGTGGACAGATGCCACGGTATGTCTGGGGGTAGCCTACCTCGACAAAATAGGGCGGCATCC
This sequence comes from Iris macrosiphon, assembly GCA_036927795.1. Lineage (NCBI taxonomy): Eukaryota > Viridiplantae > Streptophyta > Magnoliopsida > Asparagales > Iridaceae > Iris > Iris macrosiphon. The sequence continues at coordinate 119,972,721 of JAYESA010000019.1, read as the reverse complement.
AAAGCTGGGGGTAGAATTCCCTCAAGATCCGAAGATGATACAGCAACGACGATCTTCCCGGGAGACCGTAAAACTCAGGCATCAGGAGCCCGAAGACCAAAAGGGGCTTTCTCCTTCAATGAAGATGTCCTTATTGAAATCTTTAATATGTTGATGGAGGAACGCAAACTTTAGCTTCCCAACATCATATATCCTGAGAAAGCTGGCAAAGTTGATCACCCAGATTATTGTCTCTTTCATCGGTACATTCATCATCCTACAAAGGCGTGCTATGTACTGAAAAGGAGAATCCAGGAGTTGATTGACACCAAAGCCATCACTTTGCGTCTATAAACGAAGGGATGATCATCGCAAATCAGTTTTTCTAATGTGACAATTTGCTCCCTTCGGGAATGTACCTGAGGAAGAGTCCCTAAAAGTTTCCCCAATGGATTCTTCATGACTATCCTCACTCAAGAAAATCACTCCACAGTGAATTGTTCAGACATAAGTTTATGTTCATATTACCTCTGAACTATCGTCCAAGCATTTCATTTCTTTCCCCAGAGAGTTTGTCATGTTCATATTACCTCTGAACAAACTTTTCGAGTTTCTGGCTACCGATTATCATGTCCATATTACCTCTGATATCGATTGTCATTTCGACTTAACACCCGTACTTAACTCTAAGTACGCCAGTGGTGTTAGGTCGACCAAAAACTGCCATGTCCATATTACCTCTGAGCAGATGTGTACCTCCATCACCCGATGGAGTCATGACTCAATAATTTGTCATGTTCATATTACCTCTGAACAAACCTCCCTGATCCGGTTATCGATTATCATGTTCATATTACCTCTGATATCGGTTGTCATCTCAACTTAACACCCATACTTAGCTCTAAGTACCGCAGTAGTGTTAGGTCCCCCAAAAACTGCCACGTCCATATGACCTCTGACAGGGCTTGTCCCCAACCTATTATTTGCACTCTCGTACGCAACGAATGATAGGTCTACCAAAAATCCCCCAGTGGGATGTCCTCAACAAATACGGTAGTGGCAGATTCCTTCGAAGCAGACGAACAAGAATCTGAACCGTTTGAGAATGACGCTTGGGCTCAATAAATGGATACACAATGGGAATTCTGCTTCGAGCAGAAAGAATCTCCCACTGAAGATAAAGTTATCCAGATTGACGTTGGGGATGAACTTTCGCCAAAGCCGATATTTATCAGTAATAATCTTTCCGAAGCAGAAAGGGAAAAAGTTATCCAGCTGATAAAAGAATATATCGACGTCTTTGCGTGGAATTATGAGGACATGCCAGGCCTTGATCTAAAGGTGGCTACTCATAAGCTCAATATATTGCCCGATTCGAAGCCTGTGAAGCAACACCAACGCCGGTTCCGCCCGGATATGATGGATACCATCGAAGCTGAAGTCAAGAAGTTGATAGCCTGCAGCTTCATCCGAGAAGAACAACATCCCGACTGGATTGCCAATGTTGTCCCGGTCATAAAGAAAAATAGGAAAGTACGTGTCTGCATCAATTACCGAGATCTGAATGCAGCCTGCCCCAAGGATGAGTTTTCTCTTCCCATCACAAACGTCATGATTGACAATACATGCAATTTTGAACGTATGTCTTTCATGGACGGATTTTTAGGATACAACCAAATCAAGATGTATCCTGAAGACGAGAAGTATACTGCCTTCCGGACACCATTGGGGATATATTTCTATACGGTCATGCCATTCGGATTGAAGAATGCCGGGGCTACGTACCAACGGGCTATGAGTAACATATTCCATGAGCATTTACGTAAGACAGTGGAATGTTATGCGGACGATGTAGCTGTCAAAAGCCGTCTCAAGGATAACCACATCCAAGACTTGAAGACAGTATTTGATTTGATGCGCCAACATCAACTCAAAATAAATCCTACAAAGTCCTTTCTGGGTGTATCTAGTGGCAAATTCCTGGGATTTTTCATTACCGCCAAAGGCATTCAAGTGGACCCTGATAAAGTCAAGGCCATCTTAGAAATGCGACCGCCCCGTAATCTGAGGGAACTCAGGGGATTTCAAGGCCATCTGGCTTATATCCGGAGATTCATATCCAACCTCTCTGGGAGATGTCAGCCCTTTTCTCATCTCATAAAGAAAGGTGTATCCTTCGTATGGGACGAAGCCTGTCACCAAGCGTTCGGTTATATCAAACGCTACCTCACTAGTCTGCCAGTTCTGGTGCCTCCCGTCATAGGAAGACCATTCGTGCTGTATGTTTGAGCAATGGATCATTCTCTGGGAGATCTTCTCGCACAGAAGAACGATATGGGACATGAACAGGCTATCTACTACCTCAGCAGGATGATGGTCGGAGCCGAACACCAGTACAACCCAGTGGAGAAAGAATGCTTGGCTCTGATGTTCGCTATCCAGAAAATACGACACTATGTCACCGGCCAGACTATTCATATCATCTCCAAGATTAATCCTCTTCTGGTACTAATGAACAAGCCAAGCGTTCTTAATTCCCGACTTGCGACTTGGGCGATGTTATTAACACTGTATGACATGGTGTACGTCCATCAGAAGTCCATCAAAGGCCAAGCATTGGCTGATTTCCTAGCTGCTCATCCGATCCCGGAGACCTCCATGCTATACGAGGATATTCCCGATGAAGTTGCAGAGTGTAATTCCGCAATGAAAGGCGATGCATGGCAACTATTCTTCGATGGTGCCTCTAGAACTGGCCCCAGAGGAAACGTGGTCTCAGGAGTAGGAATTGTCCTGGTTACTCCTGATAAGCTCATCATCTATCGAGCGTATTCTCTCAGCGAGCCCTGTTCTAATAATGTGGCTGAGTATAACGCTCTATTAATTGGGCTCCAAGTCGCTATAGAATTGGGCGTCAAATCTCTGGAAGCTTTCGGTGACTCTCTGCTGATCGTCAATCAAGTCAGAGGAATATATGAAGTCCGGAATCCAGACCTCATCCCTTATCACCAAGAAACGGTCGAGATAGCCATGACATTCAAAGGATTCTTCCTGGAACATGTGCTCCGATCTCAGAATCTGGAAGCTGATGCCCTAGCCAGTCTAGCTGCAGATTTAGCTATTCCTATAAGAAGGCAGAATTCGGTAATCCTTCTTAGTAGAGATTTATTCTGTGTGAAAAATAACTTTCACATAGAATACAGCTACGCTGTGAACATAGATCCTCCCAGGAGTGACTGGAGAAGTCCCTTTATAGATTTTGTGGCATATGGAATCTTACCGGAGGACCCTAAAGAAGCAGTATCCGTCAAAAGACGATCATTACGCTTCTATTTCGAGGCGTCCTCACAGTGTCTATATCACCGGACCTACGACGGACTGCTATTGAGATGTCTCTCAGATGATGAGGCACAGCGGATCATCCGTGAAGCTCATGATGGCGTATGCGGAGCGCATCAACCCAGTCCTAAGCTACAGGATCAGATCAGGAGGATGGGCTATTACTGGCCTACTATGATCACAGATACAATAAAGTATGCAAGACAGTACAGAGCCTGTCAGGTCCACGCAGACTTTATCCATCAACCTCCTGAACATCTATATCCTACGGTTGCATCCTGGCCTTTCGAAGCATGCGGTATGGATATCATTGGTCCTATTCACCCGTCTTCTTCTAGAGGTCACCGGTTCATACTGCTCAATACGGATTTTTTCTCCAAATGGGCAGAGGTGATCCCTCTTGATAAGGTGAAGGCATCTAATGTGATCAGCTTCATCAAGCATCATGTCATTTATCGCTTTGGGATACCCCGAAGGATAATTCATGACAATGGACCTCAGTTCATCAGCCAAGCGTTTCATCGATTTTGCGATAAAAATCGAATACAAAATGTGGCCTCTACGGCATATAATCCTACTGTTAATGGTTTTGCGGAAGCTTTCAACAAAACCATTATCAAGCTCTTAAAAAAGTTTGTCTTTTCGAATAAGAGGGATTGGAATGAGAAGCTGGGAGAATGTCTCTGGGCATACCGCACATCGGTACGAGCACCGACAGGTTGCATCCCATTCTCACTGGTTTACGGGAGTGAAGCAGTTCTCCCCATCGAAATCCAGATTCCGTCACTCAGGATAGCCGTGGATAATGAGCTGACTCAAGAAAAGAACGACCTTTTAAGGCTTCAAGAGCTAGAAGGATTAGACGAGAAACGCCTCCAAGCTCAACAGCGCATCGCGTTCTTCCAAGCACGCATTTCCAGAGCTTTTAATCAAAAAGTAAAGGAAAGAGTGTTCAAAGTGGGCGAGCTAGTCTTAGCTGTGAGAAGGCCGATGATTCTTACTCACAAAAGTTAGGGTAAATTCCAGCCCAAATGGGAAGGTCCTTAGGTGATCGAGACGACGTTCTCAAACGGCGCTTACAGGTTGGCCAAGCCTAATGAAGACTTGTTGATGGCTCCCATCAATGACAAATTTCTGAAGAGGTACTATGCTTAACCTCTTTTGCTCAAGTGGAATAAGGCAAAAATCTTATTCTGACAAAACTACTTCTAAAATGAAACTAGTTGGATCGTATTCTATCATGTTCATATTACCTCTGAATAGAAATGTTTAACTAATTTGGAACTTCAAAACCTATCACGTCCATACTACCTCTGATAGTGTTTTGTGTACAAATTTTAGCTAAAAGCATATTCTATCATGTCCATATAACCTCTGAATAGATATATCCTGCTAAAACTTACCAAGAGTATATCACGTCAATATTACCTCTGATATCACTTTTACCCAAACCCGTCATTTATATTCAAAATGATGGGTCCACAAAGTCAGATGAAAGCCTCTTTATTATTCCCGAAAAGAGCAAAATTATATTGGAAAGCAAAAAGTACATCATTTGGGAGGAGCAGTCAGGTCGCGAATCTGCTGCACCAGCATGGCCATCTTCTCAGTCTTGAAGCTTAAAACGGTAGTGCGAGCTCTCTCCAGTCGTACCTCGTCACTACTCAGGAGGGACAGTTTGGATCTAGCCGGAACAAAACCAGCATGGACAACCCCTGCACGCGCCAAGTTCTGTCGAGCTATACCCAGCCGACCATTTACCACATCTAGAGCTTCCAATGACTGAGAAACCCACTCCTTTGCCTGAGCGAGTTTTGCTTCCAGTTTGCGGACCCTCGCTACATTTCCGTCATGCTCGGCCTGGCACTTGGTTTGAAGAGATATAGCCTCCTCCAAGATAGCTTTTCCTTTATCCATCTCCTCCTGATGTGTCTGGATGGACTTATTCAGGCCTTCTATCTGTTCGATAAGCTGCGCAGTCAGGGAGTCATATTCGGCCTGGACCAAGTCTTCAAAGCTGCTTCGAGATAGCTGCAAATATTCGTTAATGGGTTGCTCCAAACCATTAACTATCTGCTCCAGGGTATCATCTATCCCAGTATCATTGAACTCTCTGATCGGTGCTATCACAGACTGAGAGGACCTCCTCAGCGCCTCGAAGCTCAGATTCTTCACCAACACCATTGATATTAATATTTTCAAGGTGGTATAGAAGATACTAGTGTACTGCTCGGTCAGCGCAGCTAGATCCGAATAGACGCTAGGAGTGGATGCAATATTGGCGAATCCCCCTCCATGAATGACTGCAGACGATGTTGCCACAACCGTCGTCTCAACGGGTGGCGTGACAAAAGAAGATGCGCCAACACCGAACGAAGCAACCGGCGCACTCAAAGGAGGCATTGTCGCAATGACAGGCTCATCCTCCTCTTGAGATATCAGAACCATCTCGGGCTAGCCGGCACTCGAAAGTGTCTCCTCTTCGAAGCTGGGTACCTCCACGTCGTCACCAGGAGCTGAAACAGTGCCAAAGGTCGCATCAACACTGCCCTCCCCAAAGAGGTCTTCCCCTGAAAAGAAGACAAAAGGAAGTTAATGTCGAAATAATGGTAAACTTTTCGAAAAAGAGGCGTAAAGACGATATTTACCCACGGCCGATGGCATATATGTCGCGTCGGCAACCAGTACAGCTAAATCATTTCTTAGTGATGCTAGGCAAGCTGTCATACCTGGAGAAGGGGGTGCGCTAACGAACATCGGCAGGTACTCTTCCGAACCTTCGTCGAGATCCACTCGAGGTTCACCAGGTGGAATCTCGCTGGGTGCACCTACAGACACGGTAGGGGTTTCTCCCGATGCTGACCTGGATAATGATATCCTTATCCGGCTTGGGCCCGAAGGCGATCTCGTTCCACTACCTGAAACGGTAGCAGCGATAGCAGCCTCCAACAGGAATTCTCTGGCACCACCAGCCGAAACTGTAGAGGTTCCCTCTCTAAAAGGCGAGGAACCTCCAATCAAAGAATTATCCCCAACATGGGGAGACGCAGGCTCAATTCTAGGAGCCTCATTGCCAGGAATTCAAAGAGGACGAGCAACTGTCTTCTTCTTCCTCTTGCGAGGGGAAGTCTCCTTCGGAGCAGGAGCTCTTCGCTTCCTAGAGTTTACCAAAGGCCATGCAGGCAGAGGTATTTTACCCCGCGATACCGCCAACAGAGGCTCATCCGGAGTAACGGATTCTTCACCCTCGTCAGAAGAAACTGAAAGAATTTCGACTCTTCCCCTAGGCTTGGAAGAGGGTATCCTAAAACTTCCATGCATATCAAAATTGCGATGGAAGGTGTTGGTTGCCACATAGAACTGGGCATATGAGTGAAAAATGCGCAGCTCCGTGGAAAGTGAAATAACGGGCACGATAAAAGTTGCCTTAGTACAACCCATGATAAAATATCGCCATCCTCTGGCTCCATCAATGAGTCTACCCCTGGACCTAAAGCTGGTGACGACGTTGCCCATATGCAACTGGTCGTACCCGAATTGTCTGGCAAACCGACTAGGCAGGTAGGGCTCGAAGAAGCAATGGTCTTCACTTCTGTACAGTAAATGGGAAGGTCTAATGCAGACCAACCAATTAAAAGACTCAGAAGAAAGAATGGTCTTCCCGTGGACTACGTCCTGAAGTCTAATCCCCTGTTGGTTGAGATGTATAGGGGGGACAGTACAGAAGAGCTTCCAGCTGTGACCGAAATTCAGCACCCGCCGATAGTCTAAAACTGTAGTCACGTTCCAGGAGAAATTCTTGTAGTTCAACAAGAAACTAGCCCCCGAACTACTGCCAGAGCCGGGCGACATCATCCTGGGGTTATGGAGAATTAACCATCCCATCAAATGCAGGTATGGTAATTCTACCCTGGGAAAGCTATCACGCCGAGTTTCATCGGCGAGCAGCCCGTCATTCATGGCCCTCAGGCCAGTTTGTATTCGGCACACCATGGCAGGGAGCAAGCTAGTCTTCCCCCGAACACCAGACGTACTGCAGGCCATAGCGTATTACGGTGAATGCAGTCCGCAAATGCGATGCCGGGTACCACCAGTCGGTGCAGCCAAATGGAGAAGAAGCCAGCCTGTTGAGCTTCCCTGGACAGAGACCTGCGGCAACGCCTCAAATAAATATAAGTCTTAGTGCCTGCAGGATACTTCCCTATCCCTTCGTCGAGGATCTGGTCCGGAGCCCCAGTGTCATCCATAAGATCATCGACTACCTGAGCATTAAGCACGCTCAGAGGATTCAAAGGCTGATCCTTGCCTTCCAATACCTTCTCCAGCTTAGCGGTCCTGGACCGGTAAAAGAAGAGGTAGGACGTCCATTTATTGACATGAGCCAAATCTGAGGGCTCACCATAAAAAATGCTACAAGCAAGGTAGTGGCACATCAGCTCCTGGTACACTTCCACTACCCGAGGGTCTGAATCCTCCAGCTCCCGGTTCATGGGAACATACTCTTCATATGGAGTATCCCCAATCGGCAATCTCGAGATCTCTGCCATCTCGTGGAGGGCCAATCCCAACTCCCCCAGTAGAGTGGCAAAAGTCCCGGTGAGCGAGATATATCGCTCCATCAGTGCCAGAAACAGGTTGGGGTTGAGAGGTAACCCAACACTGGTAGCACTCACAGCTGCATACAGACCAATGCCCTCCAGTTCGGTCTGAAAATGCTTCAGGGCCCATTCAGCTAAGCGAGCCCATCGAAGATTTGTGGGGGTGATCCACCCTCATGTCCGAGGATTCACCTTAGGGTGTACTCCCACGTGCCCCATGAAATCGTTGCAGAAAGTCGATAATTGGACCGGCTGGAGCACTAAACTGTCTTCACTCAGGATACTGCCTGGGTACAGTCCCCTGAACGGCGTCACAGAGCTGGAAGGGCGGCTAACAAATGACCCCTGGTCAGCTCCTTGCAAATGAAATATCTTCCCCGCCCGACCGTGAAGATCGGGAGTCAGCGTCTACGACATCCTCCTCGGATGTGTAGCATGGAAGAATACCGAGATGGGATAGTCTCTCGATATCTTGGGCAGATACAGAACCAAGCCCCCGACAGGGAAAACCAAGAGTTCTTTCTTGGGCTTCGTTTGGGACTGTTTGTCAATCATGTCCCCGAAGAGGAAATCCGACTTTATGTATTGGTACCCGTCTATATACGTCAGGGGCTCTTCGTTGATCATGCTCAACAGCATCCGCTCTCCTTGAGCCGATATCAAAATTTCCCTTCCTTCGGGATACTGGGGTCCAGAGATGGGAAATGTCACGTGGGACAAATCCTCCAAGTAGTTGGAGTGCAGCATCCCGGCAGCGGAACCCATCACCTCAGCCAATGGAGACAAGTCTATTTCTATAATTTTGCAGCATATGCCAAAAATCAACAGTCTGTGCTTTATGCCAAGACTGCAAAAACTTGAGCTCTTACGCTGGGATCACATTCCAAGGCGTAAAATTCAAGACTGGTAGTATACGCAAAAATTAGACATTTTGTGTTTTACGCCAGACTGCCAAAATTTGAGTTATTATGCCAGAATTTCCATCCCTGCGTAACACTCAAATTATATAGTATACGCCAACTTTCGACGGTCAAAGCTTTTCCGCCAGACTGCGAAAATATAGGTTTTTGTGCTGACACATTAGAAATGTGGGCGTAAAAGATAAAACATCTCTTTGCATCATCTTCCTCGAAGAGGCTATCAGCACAGAAGACGACCTAGCGCGTTCACGTACAACGTGTGCGAAGGATTTTCAGTCGTTCTTTTTTGTCCCAAAAGCTCTACCTTTAAGGTCGGGTGCACTGCTCGTCGGCGGGATACTTCGCTCAGAATGAAGCTCGCCTTGCCCGACCGAAGTTATTCTCGCTTGGGCATAAAAGCGAGAAGAAGAATCAACCTTCTTTCCCTTAGAGGAAGAGAGTTGTTTCGATGCCATTACTGGAAACTTTGAAGGCTCGGAGAAGAAACGAAGAAGAACTCGAACAGTCAAAAGCTTTCTTTCGCAGAAGACGGATGAAAAGTTTTTCTCTCAGAAACTTAGGGTATATATAAAGTTCGGATGGACTTCTCAAATCCCGAACCAAATCTCATATTTAATATTCGGTTATGATTGGGGACTACGTTAGCCTATTCACTCAGAGAAGGCGGACAGTCAGCGAATTCAAAAAGTTCTCGTGCAAAGCAGATTCGTGGTTTTTACGCTAAGGAGCTTTCTACGCTCGACGGCTACAAATCTACGGTTTTACGCTCACAGGCTACAAGTCTATGATTTTACGCCCGGATGCTTTTATGTTCGGTAGCTTTTACGCTCGAGAGGCTACAAACCTACGACTTTACGCTCAGCAGCTACAAATCTATGATCTCACACTCGGTGGCTTTTACGCTCAGAGGCAACAGATCCACAACTTCACGCTCGAAAGATTTCCTTTTCAGAAGCTACAAATCTACAGTTCTACGCCCGAATGCTCTCATGCTCAGGAGCTTTTACGCTCAAGAGGCTACAAACATATAATTTTATGCTCATCTACAGTTACAGATCTATAACTTTCCGTATATCTAAAAAATGTGCAGGCCAGAGTACAGTACATCTGAACAATTCTCATGGCGGTCAATTGCAAGGGTTCACACAGAAGATACTCCTTCTTGACCTCAAAATGTCCCAAGTACCCAAAGTATACAGAGTTTAACATTAAAAGTTACACTCCTTCATGGGTCGATTCGAGGTTCATCCCGAATCCAGTCTGAATATTTCATCTACAGTTCAAGATGGCGACTAAGTTTTTGACAGCCATTTCTTGCCCTGTTCCAAGGGATTTTCGAGAAATCATTCTTGAAGATGATGGTCTGAACAAGAATTCTATTTATCAGAAGTAACAGTTCAGAATTCTACGCGATTTCTTATTCCTAACAACAGGATAGTTCGAACACTCGATTGCTAAGCGGCTTTCTGCACATCCTTAGTCATGCATAAAAGACAGGACAGGACCTAGCACTCTTTCTAACAGAGTCGGCGTAAAGTTACCAGACGTGTCGAAGCTACACACATTCAGACTTCACAGCAAAGTATATGGCAAGATGATCATATGCACAGAAGAAGACGATTTTATTAAAAACATGATTACATATGAGGGAAATCCAGTCTACAAGGGTTTTTCTTCATTTTCATGATTACATATGAGGGAAATCCCGTCTACAAAGGACTCCCTCATCGTTGTCTGAAGATCGCACCCAGAATCTGTTCTGCCAGGTTCTCGCATGGGCGGAAATCTTCATCCATCTTCGCCAGCAGTTAGTCGGTTTCTGCAAACCGACTGACAAATGATCAACTGCGGGAGGATACAAAACTGGGCCTTCCTGAATTATTCAGAGCCCATCCTCCGTACGCCATGACAGATTGAGTTGAGATATTTCACCCAACTCAATAATGGAGGACAGAGCTAGTTTGTCTGCCCTCGTCCACGAACAACGGGAGAAGATACAGATTGCAAGCAGTGTGGTCTAATATGACCCTTCCTCTCTCCCGAAGAACCGCCATACAAAGTTGTTGATTATCTAAAGCAAAGGAGGCTATGAAATCCTTCCATGATATATCGTTGCAGAGGACATTTGCTCGAAGATGCCATCTTTTTCGGCTTCTTATATGCTGGAAGAACATGGTCTTCTCCTCACTCAAGTCGATCCGACGAACACCGGCGATCATCTCTGTGTGGTGAAAGAAATATGGGAAGAACAGGTTAACTCCTCAGCCTTTTTATAGGCGAAATAGATCACACCGATCCCCAATAACTCCGCCATAAAGTCAGCCTTGAAAAAACGTGTCAGACTTGACATTTTTAGAGCATTTTAAATTACGAGGAACATTTTATGCTTCATTCAAAGTGTTTCAAATTTCGAGAAATTTAAAAGCTTTGAAGGGGGTCTTGTAGAACCATGAAAAATACGCTGGATAGCTCTACGCAGCATGTTGATACAGGGCAGCGTAAACAGAGGACCTCAGAGCCATCAACGTGCAACAGAGCTTCTCCGCTGAGCATAGCGTAAAATATAAGCTCAAGGGCTATCCGCGTAATACAGTATGTCCAGGCTGCTTCAGTGTAAAAAGGGTGCTACATCGCCTTTATGGCATAAAAACTCATCCGCTTTCAATGCAGCATTAAAGTATACGAGAAACGCTTCGTCTTCCCCAAAATGAACCTGTCAAATCATACAATGAACCTGACATCTGGACTCCTGACAAAGAGTACTGCACGACTACCTAGATGACGGCTATAATGATGGCGCGGCACAGCAACCCAGACTGTCATTTACTGCCATTTCCTTGGCGTAAACAGCTTTTACGCATACAAAGGAATACGCTGTCTAGTTTTACACAGGCAGATGTGAGCTGTTTACGCTCCACAGAAGACAAACAGCCTGCGACGTCAAAAGCTGCTCTTCATACAGGGCTCGAGGTACGTCTCTGCATTTAATGCGGAGAGTGATAACAGAACTCGAGGCACGTTCCTGTATTTAATGCGCAGAAGGGTGGCAGACCTTCAAAACACGCCTCTGTATTTAATGCACAGAATAATGGCGGATCTCCACATTTAATGCAGGAGATTTGATTAAATGTCACCGAACCGTCGTTTAGTGACATCCCCTTTGCGTAAACTGCTTCTACGCATACAAGGGAATACGCTGCCTAGTTTTACACAGGCAGACGTGAGCTTCTTACACTCCGCAGAAGACAAACAGACTGCTACGTCATCAGTTGCCCTTCGTACAGGGTTCGAGGCGTGTATCTGTATTTAATACGTAGAATGATGGCAAATCTTCGAAGACACGCCCCTGTATTTAATGCGTAGGATGGGGGCAGATCTCTACATTTAATGCAAGAGAGTTGATTATATCTCCAAAAGTTGTAATTTCGGCTAAAACGTCCACATCATCTCGGCTTCTACGCCCACTCGGCTTCTACGCCTACTCGGCCTCTATGCCCACTCGGCTCCTACGCCTACTCGGCTTCTACGCCTATTCGGCTTCTATGCCTACTTGACTTCTACGCCATGGTGACAGTTATTGGCTTCTACGCCAACCTCTTCTACACAAAGGATAACTACCTACGTGGCTTCTATGCCGTGATCTTTGCAGCAGTTATACGCGTTGTCCCTTAGTTGGACACGCATCACACGCTCATTCAAAAGGTCATCTATACGCAGGCAATGGTTATTATAACCATCGTGTAAAAGGGTGCTGTACTTTCCACTACTCGGTTTCTACACCGACTGAGTGGTCACTGTCACTAAAACTCTATAAATAGAGACCTCTATTGACAGAGGTCCAAGGTCAAAAATTGGTCAAGAAATCCAATATCAGATCCAAGCTCGAAAATTAAAGGGAGAGAAAACGGTCGAGAAAGAGAAGAATCCAGAGCTCAGGCAAAGAGAAGTGATCGACGACTTTGGCATCGGGCATCCACTCTCTTTAGCAACCTTCGAAGCTGCTTTCTGTTTTCTACGGCATTTTTCATCATCGTGTGGTCCAAGGGACAAAGTGATCGACAACAGATCAGACTCCTATAGCAATATTTACCCAGATTAAATAAATTATACTCGACATCCTCGTATAGGATTAATTGTACAATCTTGTTTGTAAACCCAAGAAGGGCTGGTTTCGTATAAACCTCGTTTCTATATTTCTTTCGTTTATCATCAAACATAACTGGCCTAGTAACTGTTGTTGTAATCAAACTCTACCAAATGGAGATGGTCCTCCCATGGACCCCTGAAATCTAATACATAAGTGTTCAACATATCCTCGAGAGTCTGAATAGTTCTCTCTGACTGTCCATCTGTCTGAGGATGATATGCAGTACTGAACTTGAGCTGAGTGCCCAAACTCTCCTACAAACTCCTCCAGAAATGAGAAGTGAAACGACTATCCCGATTCGAGACTATGCTGACGGGAACTCTATGTATCCTAACAATCTGCCTCACATACATCTCTGCCAGCTTCTCCATAGACAAATCCACTTTAAAAGGCAAAAAATTGGCCAACTTGGTCAACCTATCAACGATGACCCAAATCGCGACTTTTTCTCCTGGAGATCATGGAAGTTCGGATACAAAATCCATAGTAATGTGCTCCCACTTTCACTCGGGAATAGGTAATGGCTGAAGTAAACCTTCTGGCCTCTGCCTCCCAGCTTTCACCTGCTGGCACACTAAGCATCTGGATACAAACTGTGCCACTTCTCTCTTTATGCCATACCACCACACGCTCTCTCGCATATCCCGATACATCTTGTTAGCACCTGGATGCATCGAATACTGAGAGCGATGTGCTTCCTGCAATACCTCCTCACACAACTCTCCACTAGGCACACATAATCTATCTCCATGCCTAAAAGATCCATCCTCTGCAATAGTGAAATCATCCTCCAATCCTGCTCTCACCTGAGCTCTGATACTCCTCAGAGATACATCCTCACACTATGCTGCCTTGATCCTGTCCATCAAATCTAAATGTATCTGCAATTCCCATATCTGTATAGCACCACCAGGAACAATCACATCAATGCCCAAACTCTCCAAGTCCTCCAATAAATATCGATCCTGCGTCAAGAACATAGCTACCGGATACCTGCTCATAGCATCGACAATTACATTTGCTTTTCCAGGATGATAATGCAAAGATATATCAAAAACCTTCATCAGTTCCAACCACCGACGCTGTCTCATGTTCAACTCCTTCTGCGTGAAAACGTACTTCAAGGTTTTATGGTCAGTGAAGATCTCCACACGCTCTCCGTAAAAATAATATTTCCACAACTTCAGAGCGAAGATGACTGTTGCCAACTCTAAATTATGTGTAGGATAGTTCTTTACATGAGGTCACAATTACCTGGATGCATATGCGATCACTTTCTCATTCTGCTGAAGAACACAACCCAAATATTTCCCTGATGCATTACTATAAATAGTGAAACCTCCGGACCCTAATGGCAACGTCAAAATAGGAGTAGACGTCAACCTCTTCTTTAACTCCTTAAAAGCAACCTAGCAATCCTCCGTCCAAACAAACTCCACATCCATCCTGGTGAGTCTGGTCATCGGCTCGGCAATCCTCAAAAAATCATGCACAAACTTTTTGTAGTAGCCTGCCAATCCCAAGAAACTCCTGATCTCTGCTACCAAACTCGGGGTCTTCCAAGATTCTACTGCTACGATCTTCTTCGGATCTACTGAAATACCATCACTAGTGACAACATGCCCCAAGAATTCTACCTTGTCCAAGAAAAACTCACACTTGGAAAACTTTCCATACAGCTTCTCCTTCCTTAGCACATCCAACACAATCCTCAAATGCTCGTCATGCTCCTCCGGTGTCCATGAGTATATGAGTATGTCGTCGATGAATACCACCACGAACTTGTCAAGGTACTGGTGGAACACCTTGTTCATCAAGTTCATAAATACCGCCAGTGTATTAGTCAAACCAAATGGCATCACCATAAACTCGTACTGACCATACCGAGTCCTAAAAGCAGTCTTCGGTATGTCCTCCGGCTTCACCTTTACCTGATGGTAGCCTGATCTCAAATCTATCTTAGAAAATACCTTCGTACCACTCAACTGATCAAACAGATCATCAATCCGTGGAAAAGAACTCGATAGTAAGATTATTCAAAGCTCTGTAATCAATGCACATGCACACCGATGCATCCTTATTCGGTACAAACAATACCGGTTCTACCCATGGTAAAGAACTCGATCTGATAAACCCCTTTTCTTGTAATTCATCTACCTGCTTCTTCAACTCGACCAACTCGCTGTTGTTTACTCTAAAGATATGTTACGAAATTGGTTCTACACCTGGCACCAAGTCTATAAAAAATTCAATATCTTGATCTGGCAAAAAACCTGGCAATTCCTCAGGAAACACATCCAAGAACTCTACTATCAATGGATGTGGCAACTGCTTGTCTTCGACCATAGCTCCACAAATAATGCCTTCTCCCTGCTCTGCAACTCCTCTAGCAAACTCAAACTCTGGCACTCCTGGCGGACCAAACAAAACTCTACCTCCTCTATAATCTATGCTAGCATGGTGCCTACTCAACCAATCCATCCCGAGTACAATATCGTAGTTCGGAAGTAGCATTACAAGTAGACACGCACTCAACTCCAGGCCTCCCAGAGTAACTCTTCGATCCTTGCAAATATCATTAACCAGGATAATGCCTCCCCCGATCATGATCTTGCAAGTCCTAAGCAAAGACTAAGCTACCAAACTATGCTTCAGAGCAAAAGAAACAGATACAAAACTATGGGAAGAACCACTATCAAACAAAGCTAAAGCTGGAATAGAATCAAGAAGAATAGAACCTGCGATGACATCTCCGTTGGGTTCAACCTTCTGGACGGTTATAGCAAACGCTCGTCCCTGAGGTGCACCTCCCTGCTGCTGATGCTGGACAAAACGCTGCTGCTGTATCGGAAGCGGTCCCCTCGGCTATGCTGCAAGTGGTCTCGTCGGTGCCCTCAGAGCTGAAGCAGCTCCCTGAACTGTACGACGAGTATACTCCCTCGATTGATGCCCTTCAGTACCACAATAAAAACAAACTCCCAACCTCCTCCTGTAAACTTCCCAGATATGGCCAGGTTTCTTGCAGTACTGGCATAGAGCTTGCTGTAAAAGTCTCTACTGTTGAGGTGCCTGGTGAAAAGATGCCCTAGTTAGAGTCTGGTTCTGCTGTGGCTGCTGGAAAGGTCTGGACTGGAAATGAGGACGTTTGGCAGATACTGCACTGCCGTTGGCCCCCAGAAAAGAATCACGGTCTCTCTTGGGCTTCAAACCCAACTCCCGCTCAACCTTGCGTGCCTCCGCAAGTATCTCCGAGTATGTTTCATAAAAAAACAAAATGAGAATCTTTACTTCCCAGTTTAGACCCTCATGAAAACGAATTACTCGAACCTCCGGCTCCGTCACCAAATACTCTGCAAATTGGCTCAACCTGCCGAACTCCGCAGCGTACTCCTCCACAGACATGCTCCCTTGAATGAGACTCTCAAACTACCTCCCCAAGTCTAGCCTGTCTGCTCGGGCAAAGAACTTCTTCTTGAAGAGGTCCTTGAATACATCCCAAGATTGTCCTGCATCAATCAGAACTGGCTCATTCCGGAACCAAGTACGAGCGACGTTGAACAGTTGAAGTCCTCCCGCCTCAACCTTCAGATCCTCAAAAAGATGGGTTACCCTCATAAGAAGCTCAATGTCCTCGAGCCAATTATCAGCATAGACGATGCCCTCCGTCTCCTTGAAAACCCTAGGCTCCAGTTTCTTAAAGTCATAAATATTGCCTGGTCGAAGCTTAGCAACCTGAGGAACATCCTGCTGCTTGACCGAAACTCCTCTCTCGACTATGGCATGAGCAAGATGATGAGCACTCTCGATACCCTGTCGTAGAACGTCGGTCTGCCTCTGATGTGCCTCTGACTGAGCCCTATGTGCCTCGAGCATCTCACAAAACAGTATAAACATCTGTGTCGCCTCTACTGGAACAGGAGATGGAGGTGGAAGCCCCTCAGATACAGCTGGCACAGTCCTCTGAGTAGGTGGTGGACCTCCGAAAGCAGCTGACACTCCAATCACCAGAGAAGTGACTGGTGCAGCCCCTCGGGATGTCGCAGACCTCTCAGAAACTGCTCTCCCCTGCTGTGATCTAGTCTTAGGCGGCATCTTAAGATAAAGCGAAAGAAAGAATCAATATGGAACAAGATGTAAGACATTCAAGGAAAGAAAGGATTAAGAGATCAAGTATCAATATCAAAGGAGAATAGTTGAATCAAAAGAATTTTCCTAGATGTGATTGAGTACCTTAGCCTATATCATATATCCTATAGCAGGCTCGCAGTGGTATAACTAAATTATCGCACTAAAACGACATCACATACTTTGCGAATCTAGACATGCATGGGCCACCACTAAAAATGTCTCACGACCCGCACCCGGTATAAGGGTAAAAGTCGGAAATAACGCCCAGCCTATGCCGCAGAATCGGCGGTAGAACGATGTCTGGATAATCTATCTAACAATATAATGAACCACCAACAATGATAATATACTCAATCACAGATCTAAGATGGAAAGAAGGAATTAGATAAAAAATAGTATAGTCACAATACAACTCATGAGTCTAAAATAATACATCAATGAGTCCAAAAGAATAACAAAATAAGCAGAAGACAAATCCAGTACAAATAATACTAAGAAGCTACTACTCCTGGGTCAACTGTCTCAGTTGGGATAAGTCCCTCCTGAGCCAGGGTCTCAGACTCTAGACCCACAACATGCTGGGGTCCATAATAGGTATGGTACCACTCCTCAGTATCATCTGGGAAAAATATATCCAGTCAGGAAAGGAGCAGAGTACATCTCTAACAGCAGTTCTAGTCAATGATAAGAACTATATAGCAGTAAATATATGTGAATATATAAGATATACAATAGATACGAGAGATACATACAATAGAAAATACTGGAATAAATACAATAATGAACAATATGCCAATGAACAAGAATACTAAATGACTAAGTGTGTGAGTACTAGCTTAACATGTAACTGGCTTGGGGCAAGATATAATATATATGGCCTGGCTAATCATACGTGCAGTGTATGATTAACACTATTCAATAATCAGTACTTGAAATAATAGGGGTATTGATCACATATCTACACTAAGTACTCTCCACCCTCGACTGGTATAATAGATCCAACCATGGTATGCTATGGCACGAGATTCCCTAAGAAGATAGCGACTCTTCCCGAGAATCAATGTCTATACATGTACAAGATAACCAATGAAACAATACTTGAACCATATACACCATATACCAAGGAATAATATCTCATGACGAGATCCGGATATACCAATCCGTGTAACCATAGTGTCAAGAGAACATGGATATCTATACTAGATACAATGAACATAGAGGATATCATAAATGAGAAACTATCAGCGAATGTACTCGCCTGAAGTCCAAAGAATAGTCTCACAGATGTCTGACACGATGCCTCGAAGACCTAAATATGGAATACAAGGTTCCGAAAAGAGAATAAGTTAAACTAGTCAACTTCTAGGCCAATAAGTCAATTCTAAGTCAAAAGTCAACTATGGTCAACTCTAAGTCAACTATGGTCAAAATATGGTCAACTATCTATTTCTAGGTTGCACAAGTCTATCACAAAAATATGGGTCAAGATACTAAAGTCTAAGCCATAGAAACCATATCTAAAATGTTAGGATACCGTATCTCCGGATACGTAATTCCCAAGATAAAATATTACTATATAAATATCAATAATTATTTATAATAATATAGAATCACAATTACAACATTAAATAGGTATCGTTATTTTGAACCAACTTGGTATCTCAACAATAATCACAAACTTGATACCCAATCCAATACCTTGGGTATCCCCAATTACCTTGGTTTCCTCAAGGTAATTCCCAATACCTTGTTATATTAACTACCCGTACATATATATAATATATATATACTAAATATTATACATATAAAGAAATTAGCAATAAATAATATATTACATCAATATTAATACATATATATATATATATATATATATATATATATATATATATAAGTATATAAACATATAAATATATAATCTACCTACTATCACTAAAAACTGTGCTGAATACTGATATCCTGATACTCTGCCTTTTTAGTGACAGTTCTGCTTGTCACTGAAACCGCTGTCGCTGTTGCTGTTGAGTTTCCTTCACTGCTGATGTTGTTTTGGTGAAGGTTTGCAACCGTCACCGATACAACTGTCGATGCTGTTGCTTATACCCATTGCTACTGCTGCTATTTAATGACAACGACGGCTGTCATTAAATACCTCCGCCATGCTACAGCGGTTGCTGTATTTTCCCGCTGCTATTAATGATAGTGGCTGTCATTAAACCCTCTGTCGCTAAAAACACAAAAAATAAATATATAACATATATATATATATATATATATATATATATATATATATGTATGTATGTTTAATTGGACAATTATATTATAGGAAGGGGGTAATTATAGTTTTATTGGTATATATATATATATATATATATATATATATATATATATATATATATATATATATATATATATATTGTAACAACATATACATATATACACATAATATATATACTATAACATATATATTTATACATGTAGATAAATAGTTATATAATATACATACTCCTATTACATACATAATACATAGATCTAGGATACAAGAAGCAAAATTATATATACTATAATATCTATATATATATACACAATTACAATCTTCATGAATTATGAGCACAATAATTAGATCTACATATAATTACACAATATATGGAGAGTATCACACCGTATCCCACTAGATCTAGGATACGCATGTGACACGAGTCCATCACACATCCAATTGTACCCAGAAGGACACAAAGAAGTCACATATATTATTTATGAACAATACGAAGTGTCAAATATAGATCTATGTGTCCATGTCAAAATATAACATGTACAAAGTCCCGTGTCGGACAAAAACCCCCAAATCAACACGTATCACCAAATTATTGGGATACAACCTATACGTACCCAATTATGGATACGACACTAGCCCCAAATACACAAACATATGCCAAATTGATCCATAGAATCAATTGACACACACAACAAATGTCAATCTCGGAATTCCCCCAAAATTGACACAAAAAGTACCATAACTTTCACCATAGGCCTCCTATGAACACAAAACGAAATCCTATGGGTAGCCTATGCATATGGGTTGATTTTTCATGGTTAAATCTCATATTTAGAACCTAATTTAAGGGGAAAAACTAAATTGTAGCTATTGGGAGATAGTTTCCCAATAAAACCTCTAATTGAGATAAAATTGCCTCCAACTTGTAGATCCTTGCTTCTCTTTATAGATCCTTGCTTTCTCCTTCTAGATCATTACTTCTTAAGTCTCTAATGGTGATTTGGGAAGAAATTGGAATAAATTTTGGTAGGGAAATAAAATAGGAATGAAGGAATTTGGTAGAGGAAAATTATAAATCTAGTTTTGGAATGAAAAGAGGAGAGAGAATTTTTTCCCTCTTTTAAATATAGGCCGGCCCTTTCCTCTCCCTCAAGTTATCATGTAATATCCATTAAACCCCTTGGGGCCTCTCATGAAGAAATAATAAAGGAAGGAAGCTACTAGTCTAAAATTTAATTAATTTAATCCATCTCCTTAACAATGGGCTTTCTAAATGGACTAAATTCTAACCAATTAATTCATATTGGTCCATGGGTCTAAACTAAACTAGTTAGGTTCACTAACACAAGTCCAAAATAAATATCTAACATCTAACAACAATTAAATAATACAACAAATGATTATTTATCATGCATAATATTTAATTAAATAGGAAAATACTAAAATACCCTTTCCTAGAAAATATGGTTGTGACACCTTTAATGAACTATTCAAGAAAAAGTTTTACCCCGATGTGGCTCTAACATCACTAGAGAGTCAGTTCGAGCAACTCGTCCAGGGGAATATGACAGTGGACGAATATGCTGTCGAGTATTGCAGATTAGGGCAGTTTGTTAAGGGGCAGAACCCCAGGGTAAAGGCAATAAAATTCAGGAAGGGCTTGATCAGTGAGATTAGGTCTCAAACCAATGGAGAGTGCACCGCTATGTATGAGAAGATTCTGAGACAGGTACAGCTGGCAGAGGATGATCTGGATCTTGGCTCTAAGTGTCCTAGGGACACAGAAGGAGCTAGTACTAGTGCGGGCCCAGTAAAGAGGCCTTTCCATCAGCAGCAGTTGAGACAGCAGTTTCAAGCACCATTAAGGATACCGGTGCAGCAGGCATATCAGGCCCCGAGACCGCACGACAGGCCCCAGAGTGTACTCACTGTGGGAAGGTTGGACATACATAGGAGGTCTATAGGAAGAGGCTTGGAGTGTAGCTTTATTATGGGTAGGCAGGACATCAGTTATAAGATTGCATACTCGCTACCGTTCGAGCAAGCCAGGGTGCAGCACCTATTCAGAGGATTCCAATGAGGCACCCGACGGGACAGCAGCGAGGACCTCCCCTACCACCATAATAGCAGCAGTTCGCTCAGCACCAACAATAGTAGAGAGGGTGCTAAGCGACAGGGGCAAGCTTTTTCCCTGACCATCGAGGAGGAGGAGCCAGTTGGTAATGTTATCTCAGGTTCAGTCTATCTTGATTTTTTTTACCATATGCTTTATTTGATTCTGGTGCTTCGCACAGTTTTATTTCTATATCTTTTACTTTGAAACATTATTTAGAGTCTAAACCGTTAGCGAGGACTAGTATATAGATTGGATCTGCAGTCATGAGATGTTATATTGATTATCGTATTGACATTGTACACGACATTGATATTTAGACCTTGTACATGATATATTGGATATTGCTCGTGTATCGTGACGTGTCATGGTTGGATCCACTGTACTAGTTGGTGGCGGGGAAGTAGTTAGTGAGAAATGTGATCATATCCCTCTTGTACAAGTATATAATAATGTTAGTGTTAATCATACTCCTCACGTATGATTAGCCAGGCCATATAGCTCTCGTACATGTTCCCAAGCCGATCACAAATCGAAGCTACTATTTCAAACACTTAGAATTGGCATCGTTTGTTTATTGTTTTATAGTCCTTATCAATTAAATAGAACTATTATTTGAGATATACTTTGCTCCTTCCTGACTGGAAATATTTTTCCAGACTATGCCTTAGAGGACTGGTGTCCGATATTTTATAGACCATAGGGAGAGTAGCTGCAGACTTGGACTTGGTAGTTCAGTTATGATTTCGAAAAGTCTAGCCGGAATCACTAGTTATCTAGTTAGTTCTTTTAGCAGTTATTTGGTACCGGATTTGTCTCCGGCATACTTTGTTGAGACTTGGATATTATTGTTGAGTTAGATTATTTCTATTTTTTGACTTGTGTTGCATTTTATTTTATGTTTTCGATATCTTATCATACTGTAGTTATGTGATTGAGTATATTGTTCATTTTATATTGTGTTATCCGTGTCTTCTTATGGAGTTGGATACACGTGCGAGATTGTTTAGATAGTGCAATGACCTAGACAGTGTTCTACCACCGATGCTGTGGCGTAGGATGGATGTACCCACGTACTCGTGCCCCAATTCCGGGAGCGGGTCATGACACATTTTTAGTGGCGGCCCATGTAGTTCATACTTCGCAAGTTGTCCGATGTCGTGGTAGTGCGACATCTTAGTTGTACTACTGCGTGCCTGCTATAGAATATGGGACATAGGATACTAGGATGAGAGAGGATACTCAATCACAAAAAATTCTTGAGAGATTCCTGGGACGACCCCTGAGAATCTTATTATAATTTTTAATTTAAATCTTTTTCTTGTTTCCGTCCGCTCTCGCTTGTTGATATTGAACTTGATTCTTGTTGACCAGTTGCTAAATTTAATTTTTGGTATCGTTGTTGAGTTGATTTCATATCGAGATAAATTTTGCGGGCTAAAATTTATGGTATCATCTGATGACATATATTGATGAGGACAGTGAGAAAGGTAAAACGTCTACTTTGGTTATGGAACCTAGAGTTTATTGCAGCCATATTAGTTATCGTGACGAGAACGTAGAACCTGACTTGGATGTACATACTATAGTTATGAAACTTAAAGTCTCTAGCAGCCATACCAGTTGGTGTGGCGAGGATTCTAGATGACATGATTATAGAGTTGCATACCTTAGTTACGGAACCTGTCGTTTATCGCATCTATGCTTACTGGCGTGGCGAAGATTCTGAGTGTTATAATTTTGGATAGACGTGTATGATTATCAGGTTGTATCTTAAATTGGTTCTTAAAGTATCATCTCAAGACTTATCTATTTCTGTTATTCCAGGACCTTGTTCCATCGCTTCTTTTTCGTTACTAGCAGTAAAAGTACCTTCAGTCCTTAACCCAGTTTCTTTTGAGCCTTATTTCTTTAAGGATCCTTGTTAGTATGATAATTGGTGACTTGCAATTATGTATGTGTCTTGTATCAGTATTGACTACTAAGAATATGACTTGTGAGTTGTAAGTATTTCTTAGTTGGACATGTGAACAATAGGCATTAATCTAGAGTTAACCCATAGCATAGTACCTTATAGCAATAGTTCTATGATAGATGTGTTATAGTTAGTATTGGCACTATAGATAGAAGGAGAAAAGAGTATCAGTGAAGGTTCCAATAGTAAGTATCAAAATCAGCATGCCAGCCCTGGATAGTCATTAATTTATGTAATTGGATGATCTAGGTAAACAATTAAGTATCAAGGAATTTTGTTAAAGATTAATGGAGCATGATGTTCAATTTGATGATTGATACTTGGGGGTGTTAAGAGTAAAGAAATATACATGCATAAAAGGTATTAATAAGGTGCCATAGATTGAGGAGTATCAATATGGATCGTGCAAGGTATGAAGAGTATCACAGACTAGTATAACAGGCTGTAAGAGAATTAAGAGAAGATACGTATACATCAATCGAGATATAGAATCATATGCATGCCTTTGAGAGGTTCTAATAAGTGTGATGAGGTAATCTAATAATGAAGTTAGTGTTACCATGCCAAGAGTATTAATGTTTCTATATCGAGGATTAGTTGAGCAATATGCTAGTAACAGTAAGTGCCTTTTTGATAATGTTAGATTAGTATATCAGTTAATATAGACAGAAAATCATTGGAGAAAATACTTGTGTGATAACTTTAATTATTGGGAGTAATAGTGCAAGTAATCCGGGTAGTGCAAATTTTAATACACAGTTGAGGTTGTAGATAATTGGTGTGTTTGTGTGCACCTTGAGTATTAGTGACTGTGAGTATTTATATATATACTTGTGGATTTAAATTTATAATTTGAAGAGTGGAAATAAATTGTAATTTTTAAGAATTTTAAGGAGTTGAGATTTTATGTTATAAAAATGTTTGAGGATTCAAAATTTGATTCAATAAACATAGTCAAAGCTATAAAGATTTTTGGAGGTGATTAAAATTTTATTTCGATATTTGAATATTTGACTTTTGAGGAAAGTATATGCATTTTATTGTTCACGAAGTTAAATTTCGAGGGGACTAATAATTAGTTGATATGGGTATTATTGTACAAGAATAGGAATTTGTTAGTGAATGTGCCAGAGATTAAGTGTATGTTAGAAATAAAAGATACGGCAGGTGACGTACTAGCAGGTTCTGTTCCTTCGTTCCTTCTGTCCTTCCTATTTGATTGATTGATTGGTTCCTTAGTACCGTAGCTTGTATTCATGATTTTCTTGTTAGAATGTAGTTAGTAGCACACCCTGACAGAGACTGCAATACCATGACCAAACAGACCATAGCCATGCATGTTTCCTCTAGATTGTATGTTGTATGACTGTAGGTAGAATTTTTAGACTGTGGTTATTGGGGGTTCGACCGTAATAGATTTATGAAGAGGTTATGACTTGACAAGGAGAGACAAGATGCTTAAAATTTTGAGGATAAGCATTAATTTAAATAAAGAGTTAAGGATTTAACATGGCAGAATTGATAATTTATTAATTTTAGGAAGATTATGATATGATTAAATGATCATTAAAATTCGAGGAAATTAAGGAGATTATCATTATATTTATTTGATTGCAGGATATGAATTTTGAAATTTATATTATGAATGTTGCATTTGAAGATTAAATAAGTATCGCATTGTTTAAGTATTTTGTGGAAAAAGAAATCAAGGAATAAAATCATTAATGGATTAGTGTTTGAAATCAATTTCCGGGATAAGGATTTGTATTTTATAAATATGCAACGATTGGATTTATGGATTAGTGTTTTAGATCGGATTTCTAAATTTATAAAAATGTGCATTGACTGAATTTAAATTAGAGGATTGGATATTAAATTTTTTAGTATTTAATTATTAACTTAAATTTCGGAGGAAATTGTGACAAAAATTAAAATTGATTTTAAATTTGAGGATTTTTAGGAATATGATATTCATATAATTTTGAAAATTTTAAGGAATAGCAATATGGATTTACTTTATGATTAAATAGTTTGATGAATCTAGATTTGAGGGAAACTAATATAATATACTGAATAAACACTACTATTGAGGATTTTAAATTTTGAGGATGAAATTCTTTTAAGGAGGGTAGACTTGTCACTACCACATTCTAAAAATAGGGGTATTTTTGACTTTTTATATATTATTAATATTGTGGTAGTTATTTTAAATGATTGCATGATATGTGTATTTAATTTAAATAATTGTATGAGATGTGTATTTATATATATATATTATATACAATGTTCATTAATGTTTGAGCTGGTAGACTTGACCTAGAAGCCCACTAGATGAACACCTGACCGAATTATAGGGTTGTGAATTAATTTGTATTATTTAGAATTTAATTATTTGAGGTTATAATTAATTACCGTAATTTTATGTAATTATTGCGCCTTGCCGTTGCTTCGATATTTGGAGCGCTACCCTAACTTGTGCCTTCCAATAAATTTCACAACCTTGCCCTAGACGTGCCCGCCTTCCATTTTGACCTTTTTGTAACTCATAATTATGCTCTCTTGTGCTTCATTTTAGCCGCACAATATTCGTCGTGGACGTTTATTTAATTTCTAAATAAAATTCTACTTTGTATCGTTGTCCGTTCCAATCAAAATTGGACACAATCTCAACCCATTTTCGTGCAACCCAAATTAGGGTAATATTCTGTTCTGAGTCTTCTTCACTAGTGATATTTGTGTCCCAACCTAATTTTGGCCCCGTGTGCTCCTAATTAATTTTAGAACACCGTTTGCATTTATTTTTAATTAAATTGGGGATAATAACTTTGACTAATCACGTTTTAACCCAATTTAATCCAAATACCCGATTCATTAAGCCCATACAAAACACATAATACCCCCTCACCCTACAAAGTACCAAACACCAATTCCCCACAAATTTTTCATCATTTTATGTGTCTGTGAAAATACCCAAATTTAAGGGGGCTCATTTGTAATTGATGCATTAGGCGTCAACACCCCATTGGTTCAAACCAAATGGAGAAGCCCTAACATTTGACTAGTCAACCCAACCCTCTCCTTGCAAGAAGGATTTCTTCATGTCAAATCCTGGCCACCCATTCAAAATGGGACCATCATCACCACACATTCCCACATCACACCCTCTATTTAATGCCTCCCCAATGCACTCTTCCCAACCATGCCATAATCCCAAAACCTAGGAAAGCCCCCACCTCTCTCTCTCCTCCCTCCTCACTCAACCGTAGGAATTTTTACATTTTCTCCCTTTCTTTTCTTCTCTTTTTTTTCTCTTCTTCTCTTTTTTTTCTCTTCTTCTTCCTTCTTCTTCTTCTTCTTCTTCTTCCTCTACACCTATTTTTTTGGGTTTAAAATAAACCACTCCACCACTGTCCAGCCCGGCCGCCCCCCTACTCCGGTCGATATTCCCTCTGGCCCGGCCGACAGTTCGAGCCCGACCCCGGCTGCTACTACTTCTTCCCCGACTGCTGCTCCGCCCGAGCTGCTGCACCACCACCACTAACCCAGACGAGCAGCGGTCACCGCCTCCCTCCAGTAGTGCATCGACCCCGCTGCACCTCGGCCACTCCTTCTTCTCCGACCCCGGCGAGCCCGTCCCTCCATGCCGAGCCGACCTGAATGACGGTTGACTCCCCCGCCTGAAGCTCCCCGACCTCGCTCCACCTCCGGCCAAACCTCCCCTCCGCCTCACCCGATCTCTCCCCGACTCCTCTAGAGCTCCCTCCTCCCGCAGCCTCTACTCCGGCCACCCCGCTGCATTAGAACCACCACCACCATTAGAACCACCACCACCACCATTAGAACCACTACCATTAACTCCGTCGACCAGCTCCTCCTCCAGTCGACCACCCCGCGACCTCCGAGCTCCCTCCTCCTTCTTCAACCTGTAACCCGAGCACCCACCGACGGCTCTTCCCTGCTCCGGCCAACTATCTCCCCCCCCCGCACATGTAGAACCACCACCTCCACACGACACTGCTGTCCTCGACCAGCCTCCCATACCACCATCTCCGTCCTTCCTGCTCCTTCCCTCTTCCTGAGCTTCCCCACTCCTCCCTGCATTCCCTCTACCCGACCAGTGACCCCCTGCCTCC
This sequence comes from Iris macrosiphon, assembly GCA_036927795.1. NCBI lineage: Eukaryota > Viridiplantae > Streptophyta > Magnoliopsida > Asparagales > Iridaceae > Iris > Iris macrosiphon. The sequence continues at coordinate 119,945,117 of JAYESA010000019.1, read as the reverse complement.
TCCTTCTCGACCACCCCGGCACCACCAGCCTCCACCACCAGGACAACCACCTCGTCTTCGTCGTCCTAGTCGTCGTCTTCGTCCACCTCGTCGTCATCGTCGTCTTCGCCATTGTCGTACACGCGCACAGGTACGGTTTCTCCCCCCTCGCATACACGTACGCGTGTACGTATGTATGTAGTGTATATATGTATGTATTAGTATGTACGTAATAGTATATATGTATTCAATATATACATATGTATATGTATGTATATTGGTATATTTTCATATAGTATATGTTTAATAAAATGTATTTTGGTATATATATATATGTAGCATGATATATATTTGTATTGGTATATATATATATATGTACATATATACGTATATAGTATATGTATTATTTGGTACATATATATATAAATATAGTATACGTATATTTTTACTTGGTAAATATATATATAAATATATATATATTCAGTATATATATTCTTTCGTATACATATAAATAATGGTTGTTATATATATATAAAAATATGGTATGTATATTTTTAAACATATATAAATATAATATATAATTCTATTTAGTGTATATAAACTTATAAATATTTTGTATATAATTATCTTGTATGTACATATATATATTTAATTAATGATATATGCTAATTGATAATATATATGATTGACGAATGTTTTAGGCAACCCGAGTGTAATTGCGGATACCCCGTATTTACATTAAACTGTAACCCTGTTAATTATTAAAAAGCTGCCATATGTACACCCACGTATTGGCGAGACCCGTATCACCGACTGTCTGAATTTACAGCAATTTCAGACACGACACCCGCACAATTAGACGCGCACTTAACCCTAATTGACTAGTGCCATACCTGGCGTAGCCCCTGAGTTCAATATATTATGATTGTGTTAGTGTAATGTCTGATACAATATTATATTTTATGATGATATATCGATAGGACTGTTGGATTATCCAGACGATACTCTGGAACAGGACATTGGTATTACCAGCTAAGGACCCAAGGCGAGTACATCTTCTGATAATTTCTAATTATTTGATAATTTCTATAATTCCAGTATCTAAAAATGTTACATCTGATTATTGACACTGTACTACACGGACTAGTATATAGATTGGATCTGCAGTCATGAGATGTTATATTGATTATCATATTGACAGTGTACACGACATTGATATTTAGACCTTGTACATGATATATTGGATATTGCTCGTGAATCGTGACGTGTCATTGTTGGATCCACTGTACTAGTTGGGGGCGGGGAAGTAGTTAGTGAGAAATGTGATCATATCCCTCTTGTACAAGTATATAATAATGTTAGTGTTAATCATACTCCTCACGTATGATTAGCCAGGCCAGATAGCTCTTGTACATGTTCCCAAGCCGATCACATATCGAAGCTACTATTTCAAATAATTAGAATAATTACAGTTCTCTATTTTAGATCATATACTACATCACCCGTATATGATATTGTACCTCGTTCTCTTCATTTCATATATGCACTGACTGTATCATATTGCCTATATTGCCTGTCTCTTCATTTTGACATTGCATTTATTCATTGTCTTCTCTCAGTATATAGCATCATCTGTTTATTATTTTATAGCCCTTATCAATTAAATGGAACTGTTATTTGAGATGTACTTTGCTCCTTCCTGACTGAAAATATTTTTCCAGACTATGCCTTAGAGGATTGGTGTCCGACATTTTATGGACAACAGGGAGAGTAGTTGCAGACTTGGACTTGGTAGTTCAGTTGTGATTCTGGGAGGTCTAGCCGGAATCACTAGTTATCTAGTTAGTTCTTTAAGAAGTTATTTGGTACCGGATTTGTCTCTGGCATACTTTGTTGAGACTTGGATATTATTGTTGAGTTAGATTATTTCTATTTTTTGACTTGTGTTGCATTTTATTTTATCTTTTCGATATCTTATCGTACTGTAGTTATGTGATTGAGTATATTATTCATTTTATATTATGTTATCCGTGTCTCCTTATGGAGTTGGATACTCGTGCGAAATTGTTTAGATAGTGCATTGACCTAGATAACGTTCTACCGCAGATGTTGCGACGTAGGCTGGATGTACCCACGTACTCGTGCCCCAATTTCGGGAGCGGGTCGTGACATAGAGCCTTGAGTAAGCGTACCCTCATTCTTAGAATGCGACGTCAAATTAGGACTCCATTTGGCAACTGCATCGCCATCTTTAGTACAACCTTCTTAACTAAAATCTTTTCTACTATGTTTGTTTTTAAAATCGATGACAAAATTTTTATAACTTGGGTAGATTGTAAGCACCATAATTTTCTAGAATTTAATTTTTAAATTTATTAATATTGGTATTCTAAAATTTTTGTGATTAAGGAAAATTTTGATTTATTTTTAGCTAATTATAATATATTATATTCATGAGTTTAAGAATATGTGTATTTAATTAATTATTAATATTGTGCAATAAATATATTTTTTGGTGTACAACTATTAATAGTGTATTTTATATTTTTTCTGGAATTTATTAAGGTCCAAAACTATTTTTAAATGGTCATATGCATACATATATATAAAGAGAGATTAATTAAAATAAAACCTAAAGCCATTAACCCAAACCCTACCCTAAATCCATTAACCCATACTTTAAAACCAAATTTTCTCCCCTCACCCATGCACAACAACCTCCTCCCCCATATATATATATATACAAAACCCAAACCCAAACCTTAACCCTAAACCCTAACCACCACCCGCCGGAGCCGCCCGCACTACCCATCGCCGCCGAAGCTTGCCGCGCCGCCACGCTGTGGCGCCGACCGCGCACATCAGCAACAACGCCTTGCGGCCCCTCCTTCACGGGAAGCCTCGGCCCTTTTCGCTCATCCGATTTGCATTCCGTCTTTGCTGGTATGTTTACAACCTAACCCTCTAGGATTTTCTTCAAGTGGAACGAATTTATGCACCCCGGTTTGATCAAAAAATTAACCGAAAGTTGGTCGAAAATTTGTTCGAAAACAGTTCAAAAATTCAGTCCAAGTACCCCAGTTCATGTCCAATTTTCTATCAAATCGTTAATTATTTTCAAAATATAATTGAAGAGACTTCTCCACAATATTACCAATATTTTTACTGTTCTTTTAGTTTTTATTAGTTTGCTTTATTGGTAAGATTATTATGGTTCCAAAACGACCAAAAATTTATTTTTAAAATACCCAAAATCTTCGATACGTGATGCGTTCTGTAAAACGAGGCAACTTCATCGTGTACGAGTTGCATCGAAAGGCGCATAATATAAACGCGGACGTGTGAGCTTTTACGAAACTTGATTTGGATGTGTGTGCATAACGAAATCAACGTGTATCCGTCGAAAAGTACCGTATCAACCTTTTCTGACACTCATCATAACTTTGTGTGTGCTTGTCGTTTCGCAACAAAACTTGTGCCATTGGATTCGTAGCGTTATAGTGGTCCTGTGACCCAAGTTTGGTTCGATTCTGAGAACGTTGACAAAACATCATTTTGTGGGCCCCACGGATTTCTCTCGTCCTACGGTTGTCGCAAATCACGTTACACAAATTAGACGATAAAAACTTCACTTTCACATCTATTTTGTACGCTTAGTCATACCTTGCCCATGTGTTTGATTGTAAACGGTTTGCTCCCTGACCCAGTTCTTGCACAAAGAATGCACCCGAATCATTAGTAGAAAACTTGTTGTGAGATAGACCCACTTTATGAGCGCTGCCACACTGGACGCATGGATCTATCAACACATTTTTTCTCCCCAACCTGGTTCTTGTGCAGCAACTTCACCCGGTTAGTTAGTAGAATACTTAATGTGAGACAGACCCACTTCATGCATGCAGCTAAGCTGGGCACATAGGTCTGTCAACACAATTTTTGCTCCCTGACCTAGTTCTTGCTTATCAAGTACACCAGGGTATTTTTAGGAAGACTTGGAGGGTTGACCTACATCCGGCACATGAGTGCCTGGGTCAGCCCTATACAATTTTTTATCGGCAGCGCGCGTGATAATCATCGACACATACTATTGGTGGACTACCTGCATACCCCATCGAGTGCGTATGGCTCGAGGTGGTTTGGAGTTCTTCGAACCAGCGCTCACAGGTCAATTATATAGAGAATCCATCTTGGTGTAGTAGGAGATCCTGTTAAGGACAGACTTCTTCCCTTTATCCTTGTTGCTTGCAGAAGGCTTCATGCGCCCTTCTTCTGATACGACATATATTTTCTTTCGTACATTTAGCCGTCAACACACCTCTAGAGAGTCAGTATTGTTATTCTCAAAATTGGCTTCGGAGACAGAGATAGGATATGTGCCAACATGACGCACATCCCCTATAGCAGCGGTTAGCAGCACATCTTTTGCTGGCTGTAGGTGCGGCGCAGCGACCTTGGTGACCCAAGTCTTGTGAGGTCTTACAGGCCTCAATGTGGAACTCATCTTGTGCAGCATCTCTTCGAACGCCTGTTGGTTGAAGCAAACCACCAGCATCCTCTAGGTTGAACCAAGCTTCCTTTTGTCGGACGACATCAATAACTTCTCATTGGAGGAGAAGTTCTTCCCAAGCAGAGTCACCATTTTGTCGATATCACAAAATATACGGGAAAAAAGTTGAACGAACTTTTGTATTAGTTGTAGTAGAACAAAAAGTACAAAGAAGCTCTAATACATAGAGTTTGAGTAGAAATAAATTTGGACAAGTGTGACAGTAGAGATCTGATCTGTGGTCGATCACTTTACTTCGTTGACGATCTGAGGTCAAAGAGAATGGTAAGGCCATCCGGAACGTGAGTATGTGACTCAGCTGATTTCTTTTCTTCCTCCTATCATTTTCTTCTTTTCTCCTTTTTTTTCCTCTTTGGTCCTTCATAGGGGACTCCCACTATTTATAGTTTTTAAAGGACCATATATGCGAATGCGTGTACGGATATCATGCTACCGTACATAGGCACAAGTCGGAATGTTGCTACCACTTGGTAATTCGAGATCTGAGGTTGCTAATGTCCATAATCTATGTGTCGCATGTCATGTCCTGGTTATTCGAAGATCTTAGATGTTAATAATCGCAAGATTTGATTTTGTGCGGCCTTTAAGAGAACTCTACCACATAACAACTTTAATGCATAGAAATACTACCGTATGGGAACACTACCACATGGGAGCTTTAGCATATGGAAGGCTGGCACATGAGAGTGTTTGTCGCATGGGACCTTCATTGTGATGTCCTAGATGTTGAATGTTTCTCGAAGTAGTATGCCCATGATTTATACCTTGGCACAGTTCTGCGAATGGCGTATGGATGCATAACTGTACATGACTGCATACGGAGCTCTGCATGTCTTATTTGGAGCATTGCTCTGGCTGCATTATGCGCTTAGCTACGCATGCCTTGTGGTCATGTTTGGCGCATGGTATAGATTTTTACATGCTTCTACAAGAAGGAATGGGCGTACTTTCTCAGCCTTGCTATCTCGTCGTTTAGTGGGCCAAATTGGCAACTGACAGACTGACACAGTACTTGAGGAGATCAAAGTTATTAATGTAAAAGATTACTTCGCACGCAGACCAAGGTTATCATTTTATTGCCATTATTGCTACTTTCACCCAAAGTGCACCAAAGTGCTACTCTTACAAAGTTACGCCTGTGATGAGGTACCCAAAAATGTATGCTATCAGTTCTACTATTACCAAAGTATGCTAGTTTAGCAATCTCCACAGACATACGCCGATGTGCTATTTTCCTCCAAAGTATGCCTGTTTTGCTATTTCCACCAAATACGCCATAATGTTATTCTCCACAAAAATATGCCAAAGTACTTCGTGCCCCTCGTTTCACGATAGTATGCGCACTTTCTTCTCTGCTGAGGGAGAAAGGTATGCGTACATTCTTGATTTTAATCGACAATGAGTGGTTATAATCCTAAGAAGGTTACATATATCTAATGTCAAAATTCTCGAAGATCGTGCACAAGCAATTGTTACTACGACCTGAGCTTTCCTTGTACAAGAGGCCACATGTCAAGCTGACAACAAATTATGTGTCCACTAAGCATAACGTGGGTTGTGGTTTCTCAAATGTGTGTGCACAACGACAAACACGTTATAAATTGCTTGTTTATGTGCGTACATCCACATAACCGTTTTTGATGTTATAAATACGAGAACAATGTTATTCCATACGCAGACAGATAGAGAGAGCATAGAGAGAAGCATTGCTAGTGCTGCTAGAGCCTTCTTGTTGCCGAATTCTTTAAGTGTTCAAGTGTTTGCATTTCTTCCTTTTGTGTCGAGTAGTCTAAGGAGCAACAAATTATGTGTCCACTAAGCATAACGTGGGTTGTGGTTTCTCAAATGTGTGTGCACAACGACAAACACGTTATAAATTGCTTGTTTATGTGCGTACATCCACATAACCGTTTTTGATGTTATAAATACGAGAACAATGTTATTCCATACGCAGACAGATAGAGAGAGCATAGAGAGAAGCATTGCCAGTGCTGCTAGAGCCTTCTTGTTGCCGAATTCTTTAAGTGTTCAAGTGTTTGCATTTCTTCATTTTGTGTCGAGTAGTCTAAGGAGTAAAGTTATTGACCATAGATCAGATCTATATAGCTACTACATCCCCAGAATTTGTACTTTGATTCTTGTATATAATTTTTGTACTTTTCTTAAAAAGTTTGTAATAAATGTTAGCACGACTTTTGTTTATTGAAAACAAATATATCATAAATAGTATATTTATTTTAAAAAAAATTATACCATAACAATTGTTAACCAGATGACTAATGCTTAGTAGGTTATGCTTTAATTCTATTACTAAACACACATTCTTTATTATGGGATAGGCAGAGATACCAATATTACTATTATCTATGATGTACCCTTTTAAATTATTACTGAAGGAGATGTTCCTTCTTTCTTCATTGATAGCATCGCAAATAAGGTAGCCTCACCAGTAATATATTATGAGCAACCTCTATTTATGATCCACTTGCTTCTAGCATGAGAGGGTTGGTCCACCGACAGCAAAAGTTGAAGATGTAACCTTTGGTACCCATTTCTTTGAGGATCCTTCATTGTTAGTCATTGGAACCTACATATATATGTTCATATCAACCAACATTCTAGACTTACACTGATGTAAAATGTGTCTAGTCCATAGTAATGACTGTTTGTGGTAGAAAATAAAAAGAATGAAAGATGTATTCAAGACGGGGTTTACACAAGACCCGTGTTCTTTTGTTTACAAACAAACTTGTACAATGTAATCCTATACGAGGATGTGGGAGTACAATTTATTTAATCTGGGTATAAATTGCTATAGGTGTCTGATCTGCAGTCGATTACTTTAGCCCTTGGACCACACGATGGTAAAGAAGTGCAGTAGAAGACAGGAGGTAGCTTCGAAGGTTGCAAAAGAGGGTGGATGCACGATGCCAAGGTCGTCGATCCCTACCCTTTGTCTGAGCTCCGGGTTCCTCTCTCTCTCTCTCTCTCTCTCGATCTCTTCTCTCTCCTTGTTTTTCTTGACCCTGTCCGATATCCTTTTCAGAAGTCTGATCGTTGATCAATTTCTTCCCCCTTGTTCCTCTGTTGATAGAGATCTCTATTTATAGAGTTTTAGTGACAGTGACCACTCAGTTGGTGTAAAAACCGAGAAGTGGACAACACAGCACCCTTTTACACGACGGTTAAAGTAACCAAAGCCTGCGTATGGATAATCTTTTGAATGAGCGTGTGACGCGGGTCCAACTAAGGGACACAACGCGTACAATTGCTACGAAGATCACGGCATAAAAGCCACGTAGGTAGGTATCCCCCGTGTAGAAGAGGTGGGCGTAAAAGCCGATGTATGTCACCGTGGCATAGAAGCCAAGTAGGCATAGAAGCCGGGTGGGCGTAGAAGCCCGACGGCATAAAAGCCGGGTGAGCATAGAAGCTGAGGAGGCGTAGAAGCCATCTGGGCACAGAAGCTGAATGGGCGTAGGTGCCACTGCGTAATGTGCTTAGGGAGGCGTGGAAGCCGAGAGAGCATAGAAGCTGAGGAGGCGTAGAAGCCATCTGGGCACAGAAGCTGAACGGGCATAGACGCCACTGCATAATGTGCTGAATGCTGACGTAGACGTCTTTTAGCCGGAATCACGACTTTTGAAGATATTATCAAATCCCTCTTATTAAATGCAGAGATCTGCCATCATTTTGTGCATTAATTACGAAGGCGTGTTCTGAAGGCCTGCCACCGTTCAGGGACGTGCCTCGAGCCATGTGTGAAGAACAGCTTTTGATGTGGCAGTCTGTTTGTCTTCCGCGGGGCGTAGATGGTTCTCGTCCGCCTGTATGGAACAAGGCAGTGTATCCCTTTGTATGCGTAAAAGCAGTTTATGCAAAGGGGATGTCACTAAACGTCGGTTTGGTGACTCTTCATCAAATCCCTTGCATTAAATGCAGAGATCCGCCATCATTTTGTGCATTAAATGCCGAGGCGTATTTTTGAAGGCCCGCAGCCCTTCTGTGCGTCAGTCGTGCCTCGAGAAGACCGTTACCGCCTTGTGCGCCAATCGTAGAGACGTGCCTCGAGCCCTGCGTAAAGTGCAGCTTTTGACGTGGCAGGCGGTTTATCCGCTGTGGAGCGTAAACAGCTCACGTCTGCCCGTGTAAAACAACGCAGCATATCTCCTTGTGTATGTAAAAGATACAGTTTACGTAAGGGAGATGGCGGTGACTGACAGCCTGGGTCGTAGTGCCGTGCCATCATTATAGCCGTCGTCTGGGTAGCCGAGCCGTATCCCTTTGTCAGAAGTTCAGACGTCAGGTTCATTGCAGGGTCTGACAGGTTCGTCTCGGAGAAAACGAAGCGTTCCTCGTACGCTTTAATACCGCATTTGAAAGTGGATGTGTTTTACGCCATATAGGCGACGAAGCCCTCTGCTTTACGCTCTGAGGCGGCCTGGACATACTGCACTTACGCGGATGGTCCTGAGAAGCTCTTGTCTTGCCTGCTTGATGGCTCTGAGGTCATCTCTTTACGCTGCCCCGCACCAATAAGTTGCGTATAGTCATCCGGCGTATTTTCATGCTTCTACAAGACCCACTTCAAAGCTTTTAAATTCCTCGGAATTTGAAACGCTTTGAATGAAGCATGAACCGTCCCTCGTAAAATGCCTTCTGAATGGAGCCCGAAACGGTCTAGTTTGACACGTTCTTTCAGGCCGGTCTTTGCCATACATTGCTGTGAAGTCTGAATATGTGCAGCTTCGACACGTCTGATTCTTTACGCCGACTCTGATAGAAAGAGTATTAGGTCCCGTCCTGTCTTTTATGCATAACTAGTGATGCGCAGCTGCTTTAGGAATGTAGGAACCGCGTAGAGTTTCTGAACTGTCTTCTGATGAACAAAACTTTTGTTCAGACTTCGCCTTCAAGAATGACCTCTCGAAACTCCCTTGGAACAGGGTCGAGGTTTCGGCTGTCAAACCGAGTTGCCATAGACAAGATGTTCAGACTGGAGTCTGGATGAACCTCCAATTTTTTTTTGACCCGAGAAGAGTAATTTCTGAATGTTTGAACTCTGTATGCTCCGGGCACTTGGGATATTTTGAGGTCAAGGAGTATCTTCTGGGTGAACTCCTGTAATCGACCGCCCTTAGAACTGTTTTGGACATGCGGAAAGTCAGAGATCCGTAGTGTAGATGGGCTGGAAATCCTGAGTTCGCAGCCTATTGAGCGTAGAAAGCCACCGAGCGTGAGATCATAGGTTTGGTATCTGCTGAGCGTGAAGTCGTAGGTTTGTAGCCTCTCGAGCGTAAAATCTACCAAGCACAAAAGGCATCCGGGCATAAAACCATAGACTTATAGCTTGCGAGCGTAAAACCGTAGATCTGTAGCTGTCGAGCGTAGAAAGCTCCTTAGCATAGAACTACGAATCTGTTTTGCATGAAAACTTTTCGAATTCGCTGACTGTCCGCCTTCCCTGAGTAATAGGCTGTCGTAGTACGATACTGCGTTGGTTGAGGACATCCCACTAGGGGATCCTTGGTAGACCTTTTATTTGTTGTGCACGTTGGAGTGCAAATAATAGGTTCGTAACAAGTACCCAGCTAGTAAAGACATTATGCTGGGGATATTTTTGTGGACACACTACTTTTTTGCGCACGTTAGTGCAAGTAATGAGTTTGAGACAAGTCTATGACTCTGTGTAGATTAACATAGACTGATTCTTTCTTCGGTGGGGATACTGAGGATAGTTCAGAGGTGATATGGACATGAACTCTTCGTTTCCACTGTGGACTTATTACTTGTTGTGCACAGAAGTGCAAGTAATAAGTTTGAGACAAACTCTGCCCGAGGTAATATAAACATAGCAGTTTTTTTGTGGACTTAACACCACTGGCGTACTTAGAGTTAAGTACGGGTGTTAAGTTGAGATGACAATCGATATCAGAGGTAATATGGACGTGATATACGATAGCCAAACCAGGAAGGTTTGTTCAGAGGTAATATGAACATGACAAACTCAGCTGGGTCTCCATTGAGAATGGAGGCATATATCTGCTCAGAGGTAATATCGACATGGCAGTTTTTGTGGACCTAACACCACTGGCGTACTTAGAGTTAAGTACGGGTGCTAAGTTGAGATGACAACCGATATCAGAGGTAATATTAACATGATAATTGATAGTCAGACCAGGATGGTTTGTTCAGAGGTAATATGAACATAACAAACTCAGCTGGGGAGTTACAGCTCAGAGGTCAAGATGAACATGGCTGATTTTGTGGACCCAACACCACTGGCGTACTTAGAGTTAAGTACGGGTGTTAAGTTGAGATGACAACCGATATCAGAGGTATCATTAATATGATAATCGATAGTCAGACCAGGATGGTTTGTTCAGAGGTCATATAAACATAACAAACTCAGCTGGGGAGTTACAGCTCAGAGGTCAAGATAAACATGGCTGGTTTTGTGGACCCAACACCACTGGCGTACTTAGAGTTAAGTACGGGTGTTAAGTTGAGATGACAAACGATATCAGAGGTATCATTAACATGATAATCGATAGTCAGACCAGGATGGTTTATTCAGAGGTAATATAAACATAACAAACTCAGCTGGGGAGTTACAGCTCAGAGGTCAAGATGAACATGGCTGATTTTGTGGACCCAACACCACTGGCGTACTTAGAGTTAAGTACGGGTGTTAAGTTAAGATGACAACCGATATCAGAGGTATCATTAACATGATAATCGATAGTCAGACCAGGATGGTTCGTTCAGAGGTTATATAAACATAACAAACTCAGCTGGGGAGTTACAGCTCAGAGGTCAAGATGAACATGGCTGATTTTGTGGACCCAACACCACTAGCGTACTTAGAGTTAAGTACGGGTGTTAAGTTGAGATGACAAACGATATCAGAGGTATCATTAACATGATAATCGATAGTCAGACCAGGATGGTTTATTCAGAGATAATATGAAGATAACAAACTCAGCTGGGGAGTTACAGCTCAGAGGTAAGATGAACATGGCTGATTTTTTGGATCCAACACCACTGGCGTACTTAGAGTTAAGCACGGGTGTTAAGTTGAGATGACAACCGATATCAGAGGTATCATTAACATGATAATCGATAGTCAGACCAGGATGGTTTGTTAAGAGATAATATGAACATAACAAACTCAGCTGGGGAGTTACAGCTCAGAGGTCAAGATAAACATGGCTGATTTTGTGGACCCAACACCACTGGCGTACTTGGAGTTAAGTACGGGTGTTAAGTTGAGATGACAACCGATATCAGAGGTATCATTAACATGATAATCGATAGTCAGACCAGGATGGTTTGTTCAAAGGTAATATGAACATAACAAACTCAGCTGGGGAGTTACAGCTCAGAGGTTAAGATGAACATGGCTGATTTTATGGACCCAACACCACTGGCGTACTTAGAGTTAAGTACGGGTGTTAAGTTGAGATGACAACCGATATCAGAGGTATCATTAATATGATAATCGATAGTCAGACCAGGTTGGTTTGTTCAGAGGTAATATGAACATAACAAACTCAGCTGGGGAGTTACAGCTCAGAGGTAAGATGAACATGGCTGATTTTGTGGACCCAACACCACTGGCGTACTTAGAGTTAAGTACGAGTGTTAAGTTGAGATGACAACCGATATCAGAGGTATCATTAACATGATAATCGATAGTCAGACCAGGATGGTTTATTCAGAGGTAATATGAATATAACAAACTCAGCTGGGGAGTTACAGCTCAGAGGTCAAGATAAACATGGCAGATTTTGTAGACCCAACACCACTGGCGTACTTAGAGTTAAGTACGGTTGTTAAGTTGAGATGACAACCGATATCAGAGGTATCATTAACATGATAATCGATAGTCAGACCAGGATGGTTTGTTCAGAGGTAATATGAACATAACAAACTCAGCTGGGGAGTTACAGCTCAGAGGTCAAGATGAACATGGCTGATTTTGTGGACCCAACACCACTGGCGTACTTAGAGTTAAGTACGGGTGTTAAGTTGAGATGACAACCGATATCAGAGGTATCATTAATATGATAATCGATAGTCAGACCAGGTTGGTTTGTTCAGAGGTAATATGAACATAACAAACTCAGCTGGGAAGTTACAGCTCAGAGGTAAGATGAACATGGCTGATTTTGTGGACCCAACACCACTGGCGTACTTAGAGTTAAGTACGAGTGTTAAGTTGAGATGACAACCGATATCAGAGGTATCATTAACATGATAATCGATAGTCAGACCAGGATGGTTTGTTCAGAGGTAATATGAATATAACAAACTCAGCTGGGGAGTTACAGCTCAGAGGTCAAGATGAACATGGCTGATTTTGTGGACCCAACACCACTGGCGTACTTAGAGTTAAGTACGGTTGTTAAGTTGAGATGACAACCGATATCAGAGGTATCATTAACATGATAATCGATAGTCAGACCAGGATGGTTTGTTCAGAGGTAATATGAACATAACAAACTCAGCTGGGGAGTTACAGCTCAGAGGTCAAGAGGAACATGGCTGATTTTGTGGACCCAACACCACTGGCGTACTTAGAGTTAAGTACGGGTGTTAAGTTGAGATGACAACCGATATCAGAGGTATCATTAACATAATAATCGATAGTCAGACTAGGATGGTTTGTTCAGAGGTCATATGAGCATAACAAACTCAGCTGGGGAGTTACAGCTCAGAGGTCAAGATGAACAAGGCTGATTTTGTGGACCCAACACCACTGGCGTACTTAGAGTTAAGTACGGTTGTTAAGTTGAGATAACAACCGATATCAGAGGTATTATTAACATGATAATCGATAGTCAGACCAGGATGGTTTGTTCAGAGGTAATATGAACATAACAAACTCAGCTGGGGAGTTACAGCTCAGAGGTCAAGATGAACATGGCTGATTTTGTGGACCCAACACCACTGGCGTACTTAGAGTTAAGTACGGGTGTTAAGTTGAGATGACAACCGATATCAGAGGTATCATTAACATAATAATCGATAGTCAGACCAGGATGGTTTGTTCAGAGGTCATATGAATATAACAAACTCAGCTGGGGAGTTACAGCTCAGAGGTCAAGATGAACATGGCTAATTTTGTGGACCCAACACCACTGGCGTACTTAGAGTTAAGTACGGGTATTAAGTTGAGATGACAAACGATATCAGAGGTATCATTAACATGATAATCGATAGTCAGACCAGGATGGTTTGTTCAGAGGTAATATGAATATAACAAACTCAGCTGGCGAGTTACAGCTCAGAGGTAAGATAACATGGCTGATTTTGTTGACCCAACACCACTGGCGTACTTAGAGTTAAGTATGGGTGTTAAGTTGAGATGACAACCGATATCAGAGGTATCATTATCATGATAATCGATAGGCAGACCAGGATGGTTTGTTCAAAGGTAATATGAACATAACAAACTCAGCTGGGGAGTTACAGCTCAGAGGTCAAGATGAACATGGCTGATTTTGTGGACCCAACACCACTGGCGTACTTAGAGTTAAGTACGGGTGTTAAGTTGAGATGACAACCGATATCAGAGGTATCATTAACATAATAATCGATAGTCAGACCAGGATGGTTTGTTCAGAGGTAATATGAACATAACAAACTCAGCTGGGGAGTTACAGCTCAGAGGTCAAGATAAACATGGCTGATTTTGTGGACCCAACACTACTAGCGTACTTAGAGTTAAGTACGGGTGTTAAGTTGAGATGACAACCGATATCAGAGGTATCGTTAACATGATAATCGATAGTCAGACCAGGATGGTTTATTTAGAGGTAATATGAACATAACAAACTCAGCTGGGGAGTTACAGCTCAGAGGTAAGATGAACATGGCTGATTTTGTGGACCCAACACCACTGGCGTACTTAGAGTTAAGTACGGGTGTTAAATTGAGATGATAAACGATATCAGAGGTATCATTAACATGATAATCGATAGTCAGACCAGGATGGTTTGTTCAGAGGTAATATGAACATAACAAACTCAGCTGGGGAGTTATATCTCAGAGGTAAGATGAACATGGCTGATTTTGTGGACCCAATACCACTGGCGTACTTAGAGTTAAGTATGGGTGTTATGTTAAGATGACAACCGATATCAGAGGTATCATTAACATGATAATCGATAGTCAGACCAGGATGGTTTGTTCAGAGATAATATGAACATAACAAACTTAGCTGGGGAGTTACAGCTCAGAGGTCAAGATGAACATGGCTGATTTTGTGGACCCAATACCACTGGCGTACTTAGAGTTAAGTACGGGTGTTAAGTTGAGATGACAACCGATATTAGAGGTATCATTAACATGATAATCGATAGTCAGACCAGGCTGGTTTGTTCAGAGGTAATATGAACATAACAAACTCAGCTGGGGAGTTACAGCTCAGAGGTAAGATAACATGGCTGATTTTGTGGACCCATCACTTTTTGCGCACCTAAGTGCAAGCGATAGGTTTGAGACAAGCCCTGCTAGAGGTAATATGGACGTAGCAGTTTTTGTGGACTTAACACCACTAGCGTACTTAGAATTAAGTACGGATGCTAAGTTGAGATGACAATCGATATCAGAGGTAATATGAACATGATAATCGATTAGCTGGGGAGATGCAAATTGCCACATTTGAAGTGAGATCAATTTGTAGTAGCCGTCATTCGACTCATACTTGCAAAGTGATGACTTTAGCGTCGATCAGCTCCTGGATCTTCTTTTTCAATATGTAGCATGCCCTCGTAGGGTGATGAACGTACCGATGAAAGAGGCAATATTCTGGATTATCGACCCCACCAGCCCTTTCAGGGTATCTGATATTGGGTAGCTGGAGCTTGTTTTCCTTCATCAATATATTAAAGATTTTAATGATGTCATCTTCATCGAAGGAGAAAGTACCCTTCGGCCCTCTGGCTTTTAATGCCTGAGTTTTACGGTCTTCAGGGAAGATGGCCATCATTGCATCATCTTCGGACATAGAGAGAACTCTACCCCCAGCTTTGGATGCTGCTCTGTCTTGTTGAGGGAGTCTACCCCCAGACTGGATCTTCTTTATGCCGCGGGGCCTCTCCTGGCATAATTTGGAGCTCTGCCCAGGCTGGCATAAGCTGAGGAGGTCCTCAGTAGGCCATCCGCTTCTCGCGTAATTCAAAGGGCTGGCAGATTGTTCCCTCGCTGGCGTAAAGGCCGAGAAGTTGAGTAGTCCACTGCTTGCTTCCCTTCGCGAAGACCACAGTGCTCATCTGGTTCCCCGTAGAGGTCAGATGTCGTCTTGAGTGCGGGGCATGACTTGTACTTCCGATTTGGCGCTAAGGCATCATCAAAAGTTTTGTCTGTATCGCGCGTAGCGGAAGACTGGTTTCTGTGCGTAGAGCGCAGTGGATACTCCTGGGTCAGCGCTGAGGCTTTGCCCGAGGTTTTGTCTGTATCGCGCGTAGCGGGAGACTGGTTTCTACGCGTAGAGCGCAGTGGATACTTCTGGGTTAGCGCTGAGGCTTTGCCCAAAGTTTTGTCTGTACCGCGCGTAGTGGGAGACTGAATTTTACGTGCGGGGCACGGAGGGAGCAATGCTACAACCTCATTGGTCGGAGAGATCGGAGAGTCCACAGGAATGGTAGAGGATGTCTTGGGCATCCAGACCTTGCGCAGCTTCCTGTTGTCTTGGATGGAGAGAGGGTGAGAGCTACCCCCTGTCCGAAGCATGTCTTCGTAGGTAGACTGGTCGAACTGGACGACCAGTGTCTTCTTCACGGATCCTACGGATACCGCATCGTGTTGAGCAATTGCTTCCTCGTCAGAAGAGAAAGATCTCCCCATCAGAGTCGCCATCTTGTTTGTGGTAGAAAACGAAAAGAATAAAAGATGTATTCAAGACGGGGTTTACACAAGACCCGTGTTCTTTTGTTTACAAACAAACTTGTACAATATAATCCTATACGAGGACATGGGAGTACAATTTATTTAATCTGGGTATAAATTGCTATAGGTGTCTGATCTGCAGTCAATCACTTTAGCCCTTGGACCGTACGATGGTGAAGAAGTGCCGTAGAAGACAGGAGGTAGCTTCGAAGGTTGCAAAAGAGGGTGGATGCACGATGCCAAGGTCGTCGATCCCTACCCCTTGCCTGAGCTCCGGATTCCTCTCTCTCTCTCTCTCTCTCGATCTCTTCTCCCTCCTTGTTTTTCTTGACCCTGTCCGATCTCCTTTTCAGAAGTTTGATCGTTGATCAATTTCTTTCCCCTTGTTCCTCTGTTGATAGAGGCCTCTATTTATAGAGTTTTAGTGACAGTGACCACTCAGTTGGTGTAAAAACCGAGGAGTGGACAACACAGCACCCTTTTATACGATGATTAAAGTAACCAATGCCTTCGTATGGATGATCTTTTGAATGAGCGTGTGACCGGGTCCAACTAAGGGACACAACGTGTACAATTGCTACGAAGATCACGGCGTAAAAGCCACGGAGGTAGGTATCCCCCGTGTAGAAGAGGTGGGCGTAAAAGCCGATGTCTGTCACCGTGGCATAGAAGCCAAGTAGGCATAGAAGCCGGGTGGGCGTAGAAGCCCGACGGCATAAAAGCCGGGTGAGCATAGAAGCTGAGGAGGCATAGAAGCCATCTTGGCACAGAAGCTGAACAGGCATAGGTGCCACTGCGTAATGTGCTTGGGGAGGCGTAAAAGCCGAGAGGGCATAGAAGCTGAGGAGGCATAGAAGCCATCTGGGCACAGAAGCTGAACGGGCATAGACGCCACTGCATAATGTGCTTAATGCTAACGTAGACGTCTTTTAGCCGAAATCACGGCTTTTGAAGATATTATCAAATCCCTCGCATTAAATGCAGAGATCTGCCATCATTTTGTGCATTAATAGCGAAGGCGTGTTCTGAAGGCCTGCCACCGTTCAGGGACGTGCCTCGAGCCATGTGTGGAGAACAGCTTTTGACGTGGCAGTCTGTTTGTCTTCCGTGGGGTGTAGATGATTCTCGTCCGCCTGTATGGAACAAGGCAGTGTATCCCTTTGTATGCGTAAAAGCAGTTTATGCAAAGGAGATGTCACTAAACGTCGGTTTGCTGACTCGTCGCCATCTTGTTTGTGGTAGAAAATGAAAAGATTGAAAGATGTATTCAAGACGGGGTTTACACGAGACCCGTGTTCTTTTGTTTACAAACAAACTTGTACAATATAATCCTATACGAGGATGTGGGAGTACAATTTATTTAATCTGGGTATAAATTGCTATAGGTGTCTGATCTGCAGTCGATCACTTTAGCCCTTGGACCACACGATGGTGAAGAAGTGCCGTAGAAGACAGGAGGTAGCTTCGAAGGTTGCAAAAGAGGGTGGATGCACGATGCCAAGGTCGTCGATCCCTACCCCTTGCCTGAGCTCCGGTTTGCTCTCTCTCTCTCTCTCTCTCTCGATCTCTTCTCTCTCCTTGTTTTTCTTGACCCTGTCCGATCTCCTTTTCAGAAGTCTGATTGTTGATCAATTTTTTCTCCCTTGTTCCTCTGTTGATAGAGGTCTCTATTTATAGAGTTTTAGTGACAGTGACCACTCAGTTGGTGTAAAAATCGAGGAGTGGACAACACATCACCCTTTTACACGACGGTTAAAGTAACCAATGCCTGCGTATGGATGATCTTTTGAATGAGCGTGTGACGCGGGTCCAACTAAGGGACACAACGCGTACAATTGCTACGAAGATCACGGCGTAAAAGCCACGGAGGTAGGTATCCCCCGTATAGAAGAGGTGGGCGTAAAAGCCGATGTCTGTCACTGTGGCATAGAAGCCAAGTAGGCATAGAAGCCGGGTGGGCGTAGAAGCTCGACGGCATAAAAGCCGGGTGAGCATAGAAGCTGAGGAGGCATAGAAGCCATCTGGGCACAGAAGCTGAACAGGCGTAGGTGCCACTGCGTAATGTGCTTGGGGAGGCGTGAAAGCCGAGAGAGCATAGAAGCTGAGGAGGCGTAGAAGCCATCTGGGCACAGAAGCTGAACGGGCATAGACGCCACTGCATAATGTGCTGAATGCTGACGTAGACGTCTTTTAGTCGGAATCACGGCTTTTGAAGATATTATCAAATCCCTCGCATTAAATGCAGAGATCTGCCATCATTTTGTGCATTAATTGCGAAGGCGTGTTCTGAAGGCCTGCCACCGTTCAGGGACGTGCCTCGAGCCATGTGTGGAGAACAGCTTTTGACGTGGCAGTCTGTTTGTCTTTCGCGGGGCGTTGATGGTTCTCGTCCGCCTGTATGGAACAAGGCAGTGTATCCCTTTGTATGCGTAAAAGCAGTTTATGCAAAGGGGATATCACTAAACGTCGGTTTGGTGACTCGTCGCCATCTTATTTGTGGTAAAAAATGAAAAGAATGAAAGATGTATTCAAGACGGGGTTTACACAAGACCCGTGTTCTTTTGTTTACAAACAAACTTGTACAATGTAATCCTATACGAGGATGTGGGAGTACAATTTATTTAATCTGGGTATAAATTGCTATAGGTGTCTGATCTGCAGTCGATCACTTTAGCCCTTGGACCACACGATGGTGAAGAAGTGCCGTAGAAGACAGGAGGTAGCTTCGAAGGTTGCAAAAGAGGGTGGATGCATGATGCCAAGGTCGTCGATCCCTACCCCTTGCCTGAGCTCCGGGTTCCTCTCTTTCTCTCTCTCTCTCGATCTCTTCTCTCTCCTTATTTTTTTTGACCCTGTCCGATCTCCTTTTCAGAAGTCTGATCGTTGATCAATTTCTTCCCCCTTGTTCCTCTGTTGATAGAGGTCTCTATTTATAGAGTTTTAGTGACAGTGACCACTCAGTTGGTATAAAAACGGAGGAGTGGACAACACATCACCCTTTTACACGACGGTTAAAGTAACCAATGCCTGCGTATGGATGATCTTTTGAATGAGCGTGTGACTCGGGTCCAACTAAGGGACACAACGCGTACAATTGCTACGAAGATCACGGCGTAAAAGACACGTAGGTAGGTATCCCCCATGTAGAAGAGGTGGGCGTAAAAGCCGATGTCTATCACCGTGGCATAGAAGCCAAGTAGACATAGAAGCCGGGTGGGCGTAGAAGCCCGACGGCATAAAAGCCGGGTGAGCATAGAAGCTGAGGTGGCGTAGAAGCCATCTGGGCACAGAAGCTGAACGGGCGTAGGTGCCACTGCGTAATGTGCTTGGGGAGGTGTGGAAGCCGAGAGAGCATAGAAGCTGAGGAGGCGTAGAAGCCATCTGGGCACAGAAGCTGAACGGGCATAGACGCCACTGCATAATGTGCTGAATGCTGACGTAGACATCTTTTAGCCGGAATCACGGCTTTTAAAGATATTATCAAATCTCTCGCATTAAATGCAGAGATCTGCCATCATTTTGTGCATTAATTGCGAAGGCGTGTTCTGAAGGCCTGCCACCGTTCAGGGACGTACCTCGAGCCATGTGTGGAGAACAGCTTTTGACGTGGCAGTCTGTTTGTCTTTCGCGGGGCGTAGATGGTTCTCGTCCGCCTGTATGGAACAAGGCAGTGTATCCCTTTGTATGCGTAAAAGTAGTTTATGCAAAGGGGATGTCACTAAACGTCGGTTTGGTGACTCTTCATCAAATCCCTTACATTAAATACAGAGATCCGCCATTATTCTGTGCATTAAATGCAGAGGCATGTTTTTAAAGGCCCGCAGCCCTTCTGTGCGTCAATCGTGCCTCGAGAAGACCGTTATCGCCTTGTGCGCCAATCGCAGAGACGTGCCTCGAGCCCTGCATAAAGTGCAGCTTTTGACGTGGCAGGCGGTTTGTCCGCTGTGGAGCATAAACAGCTCACGTTTGCCCGTGTAAAACAAGGCAGCATATCCCCTTGTGTATGTAAAAGAAATAGTTTACGTAAGGGAGATGGCGGTGACTGACAGCCTGGGTCATAGTGCCGTGCCATCATTATAGCCGTCGTTTGGGTAGCCGAGCCGTATCCCTTTGTCAGAAGTTCAGACGTCAGGTTCATTGCAGGGTCTGACAGGTTCATCTCGGAGAACACGAAGCGTTCCTCGTACGCTTTAATACCGCATTTGAAAGCGGATGTGTTTTATGCCATATAGGCGACGAAGCCCTCTGCTTTACGCTCTGAGGTGGCCTGGACATACTGCACTTATGCGGATGGTCCTGAGAAGCTCTTGTCTTGCCTGCTTGATGGCTCTGAGGTCATCTCTTTACGCTGTCCCGCACCAATAAGTTGCGTATAGTCATCCAGCATATTTTTCATGCTTCTACAATGACAAGTAGCATATACATTAGTCCTTGGTGTAGTTGTATAAGGGCGTGATGTCGTATGATATGTCTTATGTAGATACTTACAATAAAATGTGTGTTTGTATGAAGCCTTAGCTTTGCTTGCTTCTTTCTTATGTGATTTGTCATGAGTGACTGTGTGTCGAGTCACGTGTCTTGTGTTAGATTGAGTCATACGTTGTACTACCTATTTTTCCAATATAATATCAAACTTTTTAGATCTAGCATATAGATCATTGTATTTAGTAGTGAGTGCATCTATCATTTGTGCAACAATGTTATATTTCTTCTTCTATAACTCATAGTCTTATTAAGTTTTTTACATTCTTATGTTTTCTTTTCAATACATTCTAGAGTATCATATAAATTCAATTTTAAAGAAGAAATTTCATCCGTGTAACTAGAAGATGGCGTTTCTCTGACCTTATTTAATAAAGAAGTGAGTTTTTTTTTTTGCTTATTCATTTGAATCTCTTTCCTAGCATTCTTGTATTTATTTCTAAGCTTCTTGCTATCTTCAAAGAGATAATTAAAAGCATTTGACAACTCATCATGAGAGATATCTTTATATGGGATTTATTGTTACCTCATTTGTTAATGCCATTAGGCATACATTTGCAGCATGGCAAGAACTTTCTTCTTCTTCAGAGTCGCTTGCTTCTTTTTTTGCCATATGCTTGTCTTTGTTTGTAGCATTATAATAACTCGGTCCTTGCACGTCAAACGAGTCATAGGCTCTACTATCATTGAGAAGTTTTCCTTGAACCGACGGTAATATCCTACAAGTCCAAGGAAACTCCTTACCTCCAATGTTGACTTAGGGATGGGCCACGTCTCAACTGCCAAGATTTTCTCCGGATCTGCTGAGATACCATCTCTAGTGACGACATGCCCAAGAAAAGAGACCTTATCCAAGAAGAACTCACATTTGCTGAGCTTCGCGTATAACCTCTCTCTTCTCAATGTTTCTAAGACAATCTGCAGATGCTTCTCATGCTCCTCGTGATTCTTCGAATAGACAGGGATGTCATCTATGAAGACAAATATGATCTGGTCCAAATATTAATGGAAGACTCGATTTATCATATCCATAAAAATAGCTGGGCCATTGGTCAATCCGAATGGCATGACCAGAAACTCGTAGTGTCTGTATCTCGCCCTGAATGCAGTCTTCAAAATGTCCTGCTTTTTCACCTTCACCTGGTGATATCTCGATCTCAAGTCTATCTTTGAGAACACCCTTAATCCACTAAATTGATCAAATAATTCATCAATACATGGAAGAGGGTACTTATTCTTCACAGTCACAACATTCAAGGTTTCTGTAGTCAATGAATATGTGCACTGACCCATCCTTCTTAGGTACAAACAATATTGGGGTTCCCCAAGGTAATGCACTCGGTCGAATGAAGCCTTTTTCCCCTAACTCCTTCAACAGCGCCTTTAGCTCATCCATCTCCTTCTTCGCCAACCTGTAAATGTCACGACCCGCACCCGAAAAATCGGGCATGAGTCGTGGGTATGTCCAGCCTATGCCGCAGAATCGGCGGTAGAACGTTGTCTAGGTCCGTTCTAGGTCACAATATCTAAATCTCACAAAACCTGTCAATATAACCTCTCCAAAAGGAGGGCAACCACGCAATATATATATGACTCAATCACAATAACTAGGGGAAGAGTAAAAGCACGATAAGATATCAACGAAGAAAAAAGAACCAAAGATAGCAAGTACAATAACCAAATATACAGTCCAAGTCTAAAGTCTACAACATCTCGCAGCAACAAAATAAAAAATACAGTACAGTCATCCAAAATATCAACTGGGAATAACCCAGGAAAACCCACCTAGCTAACTAGGTTGCTAACGGCGTCTCCTCGACGGGCTCCTCCTCTCCGGGTCACAACACTCCTCGACGCCCGGCCCGTAGAATATCGGGCAAAAATCCTCAGGATCCTCTGGAAAAAATATGCCCAGTCAGGACTGGAGCGATATACATAATTCTGAAAGCAACTCTAAATACATGGTAAGGTATATATGACTAGCAATTAAAAAGTATACAAGATGCATAGAAAAATAAATACATGGTGGAGCAGATAAAGTAGGTGCAATATAAAACTTGAGAACAATACAAGTAGTAGAGAAGTAACTGCATGTAAGAAAATAGAAATACTAGTTAAGTGCCTTGAGCACAAGTTCGTTATGTGATCGGCTTAGGTTGTACATGAATAATCTATGATAACTCCGTTATACGTGAGTTGCATAACCGACATACAAATAAATACTGTTTGGATTTGATCACATAACCAACTTCTACTCCCCTCCCCCACTAATACTCTTGGATCCAACCATGACACGCTACGTACATGATAAATAACTCGCGTATATAAAGGCGAGAGCACACGAAGCACATGATAGCACATGAGAATCAATACCCGAAGCACATGATGAAATACACGTGATAGAGTACCCGCTGAACACGGTAAGGGGAATAACATCTCATGACGGGATCCACTAATACCAGTTCGTATAACAATATGTCATAATCAAGTATTACAGTTCTAGAACAGGTGATATATACGCTATCATGAAATAGAAACAATCAGAGGTAGGTACTCGCCTGACGTCCTGAGCAAATGATGAGGATCGAGATCTGTACTGGCGTCACAATAAACTATTAAGAAAACAAGGTTAAACGGGGTTCTAAAGAGTTAAACTGATACAAAATAACTAAAAATAAGGTTCTAGGGTTATTCTAGGTCGAACGGGTCAAACTGGTGAAATTTGGGTCAAAAATTCAATACGGGGTCCAAAAAGTCAATTCTGGGTCAAAACTAGGTCAAACGTTGACTTTTGCTGTCAACGGGGGCAATTATGGTCAAACTAGGGTGCCCCTAAAATTCTAGGTCAAAACTAGTTTATTAAGCTAGTAAACCCTCAAACTCGCCTCCTTGAGATACCGGGATACCCTCGGTATCCGATACCTCGACCTAAGCTACACACCCCGCCTATACCCACTAAAACATATGCTCACACACGTAAATATATATACCAATACATATAAAAGCAACTCTAAACTCGATCCCAGGCAATTGCTCAAAAACCTCACTCTGATACTCAATACCTTGGGTATCTCAAGGTATTGAGATACCTTGATATCTCAAGATATTGAGATATCCCGCTGACCCTCTCTAACTCTTCCCATCTACCTAACTATCTAGCATAAATATATATACCTAGCTATATATCTAGGCTACTATATATATACACAAACACATAGGCATATATCTATATAACTATATATATATATCCACACATACACATATATACACACAACTCATAAATATATATCTAACTATATATATATTTATATCTACTTATACTAATCTAAGTATCTATCTATCTATTTATATATCTATACATATATAGCTCTCTTTTTAATCTCTCAACCTCTCTCTACCTGCCACTGCTAGCTGCTGTTGCGCTTGCGCTTCCTGCTCTCGCTGTGATTGCTGCTGGTGCAAATGTCGCTGTTGTTGCTGCAGTAGGCGGCTGCTGCTGCTGTACTTTGCTGCACTGCGCCTACTTGCTACCTCGCTGCTTCACCATGTTGCGCTGCTGCTACTGCAGCAACTACTGCTAGCTGCTGCTGCTGCTACATTGCTGCGCTGCGCTCTGCACATCTGCCGCTGCTCTCTGCACAAGCTGCCTCGCCCCCCTCTCTACTGCACTGCTAGCTCTCTGCCACTGCTTCTTCCTCTCTGCTGCACTGCTAGTTGGTCCCTCGTCGACACACCACACACACACACAAACACGCATATATATAGATATATATACACAAACATATATACATATATATATATATATACACACTTATACACATATGCATATAGGTACACACACACATATATATATAATCACACATAGGTATATATATAAACACACTCTACATATATACACACACACACACACACACACACACACACACACACACACATATATATATATATATATATACACAAACAAACTCATATATATATATATATATATATATATATATATATATATATATATATATATATATATGTATATGTCTATGTGTGTGTGTTTGTATATGTATATATGAGTGTATATATATATATATATATATATATAGACACACATACATATATATATAAACTCATATAAACATATATATAAACACACTTATATATATAGAGACACACATACACACACACACACATATATATATATATATATATATATATATATATATATATAGACACACATACATATATATATATGGACTCATATATACATATACACACATAAACACAACACACACACACACACACACACAACACCAACGCACGGACAACCACCCGAACACCAATAATAACTATAAATATATAAAATATAACTCGAAAACTCTAGCACACACTCTCCTAAGCTAAACCAACGCGCGCACGAGCCCGAAACCTAAAAACCAAGTCGAAATGGCCATTCGGTTATTTCGACGAACACGTGGAGTACGGTTTACGAAACCTCGTGAAACGCACTCCAAACCTACTCGGAATCGACCCAAAATTTATCCAAGGGTTCTAATTGAGGTCTAGAACCTAAAAAAATGCTAACTCATCGATTCTAGGTCCATGACAAAAATGCGCACGTACATAGAACCTACGACGACGAAAACCACCAAATCGCCTGAAACGCCAAAATCTCAGCGACACGACCTCATGTGTCTGAACGGAGACACGTACTTACCCTCAAGACACCCAAGCAAGTCTACCTAGGTCTGTCTAACCTAGGGCATCACCCAAAATTGGGTCAATCTCGGATTTCACCTAAAATTGACACAAAACCTAATGTCAAAGTCGCCAAACACAACCAAACAAGTTCTAACTTCCTCCCACGGGTAGCCTTATGGTCTAGGAAGGATCTAAACTTCTAATTACACTATATAAGAGCAATTACTAAGAGAATTTGGGTCAAAAAGTCAACATGGGGTCTAAAAAGTCAAATCTGGGTCAAAACTAGGTCAAACGTTGACTTTTGTTGTCAACGGGGGCAATTATGGTCAAACTAGGGTGCCCCAAAAATTCTAGGTCAAAACTAGCTCATTAAGCTAGTAAACCCTCAAACTCGCCTCCTTGAGATACCGGGATACCCTTGGTATCCGATACCTCGACCTAAGCTACACACCCCGCCTATACCCACTAAAACATATGCTCACACACGTAAATATATATACCAATACATATAAAAGCAACTCTAAACTCGATCCTAGGCAATTGCTCAAAAATCTCACTCCGATACTCAATACCTTGGGTATCTCAAGGTATTGAGATACCTTGATATCTCAAGATATTGAGATATCCCGCTAACCCTCTCTAACACTACCCATCTAGCTAACTATCTAGCATAAATATATATATACCTAGCTATATATCTAGGCTACTAGATATATACACAAACACATAGGCATATATCTATATAAATATATATATATATTCACACATACACATATATACACATAACTCATAAATATATATCTAACTATATATATATATATATCTACTTATACTAATCTAAGTATCTATCTATCTATTTATATATCTATACATATATAGCTCTCTTTTTAATCTCTCAACCTCTCTCTACCTTCCACTGCTAGCTGCTGCTGCGCTTGCGCATCCTGCTCTTGCTGTGATTGCTGCTGGTGCAAATGTCACTGTTGTTGCTGCAGCAGGCGGCTGCTGCTGCTGCGCTTTGCTGCACTGCGCCTACTTGCTGCCTCGTTGCTTCACCACGTTGCGCTGCTGCTACTGCATCAGCTACTGCTAGCTGCTGCTGCTGCTGCTACATTGCTGCGCTACGCTCTGCACATCTGCCGCTGCTCTCTGCACAAGCTGCCTCGCCCCCCTCGCTACTGCACTGCTAGCTCTCTGCACTGCTTCTTCCTCTCTGCTGCACTGCTAGTAGGTGCCCCGTCGACACACTACACACACACACAAACACGCATATATATAGATATATATACACAAACATATATACCTATATATATATATACACACTTATACACATATGCATATAGGTACATACACACATATATATATAATCACACATAGGTATATATATAAACACACTCTACATATATATACACACACACACACACACACACACACACACACACACACACACACACACACACATATATATATATATATATATATATATATACACACACACACTCATACATATATATATATATACACAAACACACTCATATATATATATATATATATATATACACTCATATATATATATATATACAAACACACACACACACACACACACACACACACACACACACACATATATATATATATATATATATATATATATATATATAGACAAACATACATATATATATAAATTCATATAAACATATATATAAACACACTTATATAAATAGAGACACATATATAAATATATATATATATATATATAAATATATATATATAGACACACATACATATATATATATATAGACTCATATATACATATACACACATAAACACAACACACACACACACAAAACACCAACGCACGGACAACCACCCGAACAACTATAATAACTATAAATATATAAAATATAACTCAAAAACTCTAGCACACACTCTCCTTAGCTAAACCAACGCGCGCACGAGCCCAAAACCTAGAAACCAAGTCGAAATGGCCATTCGGTCATTTCGACGAACACGTGGAGTACGGTTTACGAAACCTCTTGAAACGCACACCAAACCTACTCGGAATCGATCCAAAATTTACCTAATGGTTCTAATCGAGGTCTAGAACCTAAAAAAATGCTACCTTATCGATTCTAGGTCCGTAAAAAAAATGCGCACGCACATAGAACCTACGACGACGAAAACCACAAAATCGCCTGAAACGCCGAAATCTCAGCGACACGACCTCATGTGTCCGAACGGAGACACGTACTTACCCTCAAGACACCCAAGCATGTCTACCTAGGTCCGTCTAACCTAGGGCATCACCCAAAATTGGGCCAATCTCGGATTTCACCTAAAATTGACACAAAACCTAATGTCAAAGTCGCCAAACACAACCAAACAAGTTCTAACTTTCTCCCACGGGTAGCCTTATGGTCTAGGAAGGTTCTAAACTTCTAATTACACTATATAAGAGCAATTACTAAGAGAAAAGTTAGGGTTTACCTCTTGGGAGTTGGAATCCCAAGGCCAAAGTCTCTAAAATCCTTGAAATCACCACCCTCAAGCCTCCAAGCCTCCAAACCAAGCCTCGACCCTAAGTCTAGGCTCTACACACCTAGGTTAGGGAAAAGAAAATGGTTAGGGTTAACATCTATGAAAGAAATAGAAGAAAGAAGAGAAGAAAATAAGAAATTCTTACTTGAAACTTGAAGTTGGAAGAAGGAAGAAGAAGAAAATGGAGAATGGAGAATGGAGTGTGGAGAAGAAGAAGAAGAAGAAATGAAATAAGAATGGGGGGGAAGAAGGTCTCGGCCAGATGCATAAAGTAGGGTTAGGGGCCGGCCACATAAGTAATATAGGGTTTACATAATTCAAATGACTAAAATGCCCTCTCCTTTAGTCAAGCAACTTGGGTTTAGGTTTAGGGTTCACTAAACATACTCTAACTAATCCAAAAACAACCCAACTAACTAAATAAAATATAATAACTATTCTAAACCCATAAATAAGTCTGACAAGGGTGTTGGTTGGGTCTGACATGGGTCCACTAAGGTCTGACATGGGTCCAGACTAGCCAAAACCCTAAAACAGCCAATAAAAAATAATACAATCATCAATTAAATATTATAAATAATTATGAACAATACTCAATTTCTCAAATAAAAATAAAAAATCCTATTTTCTAGAATCGGCTAGTAACAAGCCTACCCTCCTTAAAATAATTTTGTCCTCGAAATTAAAAGACGAAACTATGACAGGAATGCAAGAAAAAAAAAAGAATCATACCTCATGGCTCGAAAAGATAAGGGTATCGCTCGCGCATATCATCCTCCCTCTCCCAGGTCGACTCACCTAGAGAGTGATGCCTCCACGCGACGCGAACCAAAGGAATAGTCTGGTTCCTCAATGCCTTCTCCCGCTGATCCAGAATCTCCACCGGCTGCTCTGGATAGCTAAGAGTAGGGCCCACCACGATCTCTGAGTGATCCAATACGTGACTGGAATCCTTCACGTACCGTCTCAACTGCGACATGTAGAACACATCATGAACTCCCTCTAGCATAGGCAACAAATCTAGCCTATACACCACAGCGTCGACCCTCTCAAGGATGATGGTCTGACGAAACGTGGGCTAGGCTTCCCGCCTCCATCGAAGCGAATAGTGCCCCGCATCGGAGAAATCCTCAGGAACACCAGATCACCAACCTAGAACAAACAAGGTCTCAGCACTTAATCTAAAACAAGCAATCATAAGCAAACACAAGAACAAAATCTAGATTCTAAGCTATACCTCAAACTCCAAAGATCTCCGGTGGCTATCGGCCCAATGCCGCTGCCTGTCTTGCGCCACCCGAAGTCTATCTCTAATGAGCTTCACCTTCTCCGCCGCATCAACCACCATCTTCGGGCCAAGCAAAGCTCTCTCGCCTACATCATCCTATGATAACGGAGTGCGATACCTCCGTCCATACAATGCCTCGAATGGTGATATCTCGATACTGGCTTGGTAGCTGTTGTTGTAAGCAAACTCTACCAAGTGCAAGTGATCCTCCCAAGAGCCTCTGAAATCCAGAACACAAGTACAAAGCATGTCCTCAAGTGTCTGAATGGTCCTCTCTGACTGACCGTCTGTCTGTGGGTGATATGCACTACTAAACTTGAGCTGGGTGCCCAAGCTAGCCTGCAGACTCCTCCAGAAATATGAAGTAAAGCGACTGTTCCTGTCTGATACTATGCTCACAGGAACTCCATGTAGTCTGACTATCTGGCACACATACATCTCTGCTAGTATCTCCGTAGACGTACCCACATTGAATGGTAGAAAGTGGGCCGATTTGGTCAACCTGTCCACGATGACCCAAATTGCATCCTTCCCTCCTGGAGAATGGGATAGTCCAGAAACAAAATCCATGGTCACATGCTCCCATTTCCACTCCGGAATGGGTAACGGCTGAAGAATCCCTTCTGGCCTTTGTCTCTCCGACTTTACCTGCTGGCACACTAAGCATCGGGATACGAAGCGTGCTACCTTCCGCTTCATCCTATACCACCATACATGCTCTCTCAGATCTCTATACATCTTGTTGGCACCTGGATGCATAGAGTACTGGGATCGATGTACCTCTTGAAGAACCTCCTCGCTCAATGACCCGCTCGGCACACACAACCTGGTACCGTGCCGCAATGAACCATCATCAGCAATGGTGAAGTCATCTGATAAACCAATCTGAACCTGCACCTTGATGCTCCTCAGGGACTCATCCTCAAACTGTGTAGACCTGTTCCGGTCTACCAACTCTGACTGAATCTGCTGTCCACACATCTGTATCTCAACTCTAGGAACTATCACCTCAATGCCCAAGCTCTCTAGATCTGCCAGAAGATAATGATCTGTAGTCAGGCACATAGCTACCGGATACCTGCTCAGCGCATCCGTAACTACGTTCACCTTCCCTGGATGGTACTGCAATAATATGTTGAAGTCTTTCATCAACTCCAACCATCTCCTTTGTCTCATGTTAAGCTCTTTTTGGGTAAACACATACTTCAAGCTCTTGTGTTCTGTGAAGATCTCCACAAGCTCTCCGTATAAATAGTATTTCCACAACTTCATAGCAAAAATGACCGCTGCCAACTCCAAATTGTGGGTATGGTAGTTCTTCTCCTGAGGACATAATTGCCTAGAAGCATAGGCAATCACCCTCCCATTCTGCTGTAACACACAACCGAGTCCCTTCCCCGATGCATCACTATAGATAGTGAATCCTCCGGACCCTGATAGCAATGTCAACACTGGAGCTATCATCAACCTCCTCTTCAACTCATCAAAGGCAATATGACACTCCTCTGACCAAACAAACTCTATGTCCTTCCGGGTCAGCCTAGACAACGACTCTGCAATCCAGAAAAAATCCTGAACAAATCTCTTGTAGTAACCTGCCAGTCCCAAGAAACTCCTGACCTCGGCTACTGAACTCGGAGCACTCCATGCCTCAACTGCCATGATCTTTCTCGGATCCACCGATATCCCCTCTCTAGTCACCACATGACCAAGGAATTCAACCTTGTCAAGGAAGAACTCGTACTTCGAAAGCTTTCCATAGAGCTTCTCCTTTCTGAGAGTCTCCAGCACTATCCTCAGATGCTCCTCATGCTCCTCTGGGGTCTTCGAATACATCAAGATGTCATCTATAAACACCACCATAAACCTGTCTAGATGCTGATGGAACACCTTGTTCATCAGATTCATGAACACTGCCGGGGCATTAGTCAACCCAAACGGCATCACCATGAACTCATACTGCCCATACTTGGTCTAAAAAGCTGTCTTCGGAATATCCTCCCGCCTAACCTTCACCTGGTGGTAGCCTGTCCTCAGATCAATCCTGGAAAACACCCTCGCTCTGCTCAACTAGTCAAAAAGATCATCAATACGCAGCAGCGGATACTTGTTCTTGATTGTGAGATTGTTCAGAGCCCTGTAGTCGATACACATACGTATCGACCCATCCTTCTTCGACATAAAAAGTACCGGAGCACCCCACAGAGAAGAACTGGATCTGATAAATCCCTTGTCCTGAAGCTCATCCACCTGCTTCTTTAACTCTATCAGCTCACTGTTGCTGACTCTATAGACGTGCTGGGATATCGGCTCCGCGCCTGGCACCAAATCTATAGAGAACTCCACATCTCTGTCCGGAGGTAACACTGGCAACTCTTTCGAAAAGACATCCATGAACTCCGCTATCAGTGGATATGGCAACCTCGGCTCTACCACTAGGGCTCCGCAGAAGACTCCATCGCTCTGCTCCACTGCTCCTCTGGCAAACTTAAACTCTGGCTCACCCGGAGGACTAAATAATACTCTGCCTCCACGACAATCTATACTAGCACAGTGCATACTCAACCAATCCATCCCGAGTACAATATCGTAGCTCAGAAGTGGCATTACGAGTAGGCACACACTCAACTCCCGGCCTCCAAAATTAACTCTTCGGTCCATGCAGACATCACTGACTAGGATGATGCCACCCCCGATCGTGATCTTGCAGAGTCTAGCTAAAGGTTCAGCAACAAGATGGTGTCTAACAGTAAAAGATACAGACACAAAACTATGGGAAGTACCAGAATCAAATAAAGCAAGTGCTAGAATAGAATCAAGAAGAACAGAACCTTAGATCACATCACCAACGGCGCAAGATACGATATCATCAAGGAAGGACAGTAATATTGCCAAAGAAACAATTTCAGAAAAATTAAAAATAACAAAAATTAGGAAGGGTCCTAGTTGTGATTGAGCACACTCTATCTCAGCTTATATCATATATCTTATCACAGGTAGACCTAGAAACTAGACCTGCAAACTACGACCTGCATACTAGACCTTGCATGGGCCGCCACCAAAAACGTGTCACGACCCGCACCCAAAAAATTGGGCATGAGTCGTGGGTACGTCCAGCCTACGTCGTAGAATCGGCGGTAGAACGCTGTCTAGGTCCGTTCTAGGTCACAATATCTATATCTCACAAAACCTGTCAATATAACCTCTCCAAAAGGAGGGCAACCACACAATATATATATGACTCAATCACAATAACTAGGGAAAGAGTAAAAGCACAATAAGATATCAACAAAGAAACAAGAACCAAAGATAGCAAGTATAATAACCAAATATACAGTCCAAGTCTAAAGTCTACAACATCTCGCAGTAGCAAAATAATAAATACAATACAGACATCCAAAATATCAACTGGGAACAACCCAGGAAAACCCACCTAGCTAACTAGGGTGCTAACGGCGTCTCCTCGACGGGCTCCTCCTCAATCTCAGGGTCACAACACTCCTCGACGTCCGGCTCGTAGAATGTCGGGCAAAAATCGTCAGGATCCTCTCGAAAAATTATGCCCAGTCAGGGCTGGAGCAAAGTACATAATTCTGAAAGAAACTCCAAATACATGGTAAGG